>JASVEL010012355.1:0-94902 GCA_032618575.1 Nicotiana noctiflora
TTCTTTGTTGCACCGGTGCCATGCCTGGTGCCCAGGGCCACATCGATTGAGTCTTCTACGGCGCCGTCCCCTTCACGTCCTTTATTTCGTAGAGAAGGTCCATCGGGGACCGTTCGTCCTCGAGACGGTTTGTCTTCATGCGATGAGGACGATAGACCTTTGATCAGGCGCATGATTATTTCCCCTCCGGCTCCGTTGGTGGCGGTTCAACCCGCTCCTCCTATTGTGATAAATGTGGATTCCACTCATTTTGGGGCGAGGAAGGATGCGTACGTGGCGCACACTCCAAACGTTAGGCCAGGAGAAAATGAGGCTCGGGCTCGAGAAGATCGAGAGTTAAGTGCCGCCCCAACTTCTCAATCTTCGACCCATATGGTCGAGTTGGGAGAACCTTCTCGGGTGGTCGTGGATATTGGTGGCTCGAGTACTCCTTCGACGGAGATGGCGGCGGTGGGAGAGGGTTCTATGTCTGATTCTGACTTGGATTCTGAGGATGTCCGTATGTTTCGTGATGGGATCACGAGTGCGGCGGTCCACCCAGATGGGAGACCGCGTGTTGTTGAAATTCCTGTGAATGAGAATTTGTTGATGCTGAACTTGGCTTTGGAGTCGCAGCTTGGTCAGTTATGTTATGCGGTTGAGAACGAATCGTTGAGGGGGTGCGAGACGTTGGTTTGATGAACGAGGTAGCAGTGATGAGGATGAGGGAATGTATCCGAGGGTGGCCGCTTGTTTGTTTGCTATTTATCCCCATTTTTTACAAGCTTCTATATCTTTGTCTGACCTCTCGTTTTTCGTTTTGCAGGCATTTTTGTTGTAGGTGGAGAGTCTTCATCGGGCCAATGTCCAGTCCGGAGTACCTTTACGTGTGCTTGACAAGTGCCATCGTTACCGAAACAAGTGTAAAATCGCCACTCCATTCTCCAGGCGGGCTCCCTGACTTCAACTACTACTTCCAAAATAAAATCGCCACTCCATTCTCCAGGCGGGCTCCCTGACTTCAACTACTACTTCAAAATTAAATCGTCACTCCGTTCTCCAGGCGGGCTCCCTGACTTCAATTACAACTTCAAAATAAAATCGCCACTCCATTCTCCAGGCGGGCTCCCTGACTTCGACTACTACTTCAAGATAAAATCGCCACTCCATTCTCCAGGCGGGCTCCCTGACTTCGACTACTACTTCAAAATAAAATCGCCACTCCGTTCTCCAGGCGGGCTCCCTGACTTCGACTACTACTTCAAAATAAAATCGCCACTCCATTCTCCAGGCGGGCTCCCTGACTTCAACTACTACTTCGAAAATAAAATCGCCACTCCATTCTCCAGGCGGGCTCCCTGACTTCAACTACTACTTCAAAATTAAATCGCCACTCCATTCTCCAGGCGGGCTCCCTGACCTCGACTACTACTTCAAAATTAAATCGCCACTCCATTCTCCAGGCGGGCTCCCTGACTTCAACTACTACTTCAAGATAAAATCGCCACTCCGTTCTCCCGGGCGGGCTCCACGACTTCAACTACTACTTCAAAATTAAATCGCCACTCCATTCTCCGGGCGGGCTCCCTGACTTCAATTACAACTCGCTGATTTCATCCTATCTTGATTACCTTCCTTTGCCTCTTGTACCATTCCCTTTCTTTCTGCGTTGCCTCTCGGACCACCTTCTCTTCGAATTATCATGTCTTGGAATTGCCTTCCCCAGGTCGTATTACTTTTTCTTTCGATTTGCTGGGGATATTTTGGAGCCTGTTTACTCGCTTGCTTTGGGGATGATACTTGCGAGAAGTATTCTTTGTTTCCTTCACCCTCATTCTCTCCTATCTTCCCGTTGCCTGCGGGACTCACGCTTTTGCCTCCTCGAGCAAATTATGAAATGTAATACTGCTGGGGGAATCTCGAAGCCATTGTTTCATTTTTCCATCAGCTGCTGGGGATGATACCAGGCTCAAAGATCATCCCATCGTGTTGTCCTGGCCTTTCTCAAAACTATTCTGCTCGGAGATGGTATTTCCCGAAATCTTGTGTTGCTTTCTACCCTTATCCTCTGAGTCTTTGCTTTCAAGAAAATTTTCGCAACAGGAGAAAAATTTTCTGCCCCAGTTTGATAAACTTCTGGACGGTATGCTTTTCTGCCAACGAACCCTCTTTTTCTGCTTTTAAATCAAAGAAAAATTGTTAGTTTCAAAATGCGGTGAGTGGTCGTGCCACTCTTGTTGGGGCCATTTTCTCTTCTCTTTCAGCTGCTTGGCCTCTCTCGAACTTTGAGGGCGACGTTGACGCTTGCCGGGGACGATGCTCTTTCCACGAACGACCTCTCATCTTTCCTTTTATTCCAATCTTTGGTTTGATCCGACTCTTTTTAGCCGGTGATCTGTTGCGTGAAATCATCTTTCGGACGTGCCACATGTGTCCATCATACTCCATAATTCTTGCGAACCTTCCAATCAGCCTGTCATCCCAATCTTACTATCGTAACGACTTCTGTCTTATTGCCTCGTTCCACGCCTATTCACTTTCAATATATTGCTTTGGGAGACTTGGTAGTAAGCTTTGAAAAATCAATTTTCGAAAATGAAAGAAAAGAAAAGAATACTGACCGCAAATGACAAAAGAAGAGAAAAACTTTTCTGAACTCAAAAAATAGGAAAACTTATCTGAATGTGTGCCTGATCCAATGGTTATGCCGCGCCTCTGAGATTAAACTACCCAGTCTATTCATGTCAATCACTTTCTGATGCCGCGTTCTGCTAGAGGTAAACGGATGTCCAAACCTTGTCTCATGCAGACATCTTGTAACCATCTCGTCCTGTCACCTCACAGTGCCCTTCAAGGGTTTTCACTAATGAGATTCTCTCATTTCTCTCTATCTCCCGTCGCCTTAGGGTGCCCGTAAAGGTTTTCACCGTAAGACTCTCTCATTTTATTTCTCTCAATTTCCTTCGCCTTAAGGTGCCCTCGAGGGTTTTCACCGTTAAGACTCTCTCATTTATGCTTTCTTTCCCGGCGGCGGGGTATCGCCCCTGAGATTCCTTCTAGAGCGTTATCCCCTTTCGGCTTGTGCATCCCGGATTCAATCGAGGGTCGGGATGTCACTCTTGGCTTTCGTTCACATGACTTGGCACTTCTCAAATACTGATCGAGAGGTCTTTATGGTTCTTAATATGGTTTCTGCGCGTGAGGCTGAAGAAAGGGGTTTAGCCTCGACGGTTAGCTTATTACAACTTTCGGAATCCACGCTATCTTTCCAACGAAAACAATAACTTCTGCCCCAGTTTTGTTGCTTGGGGGATTTTTTGATTTTTATTTTATTATGGCCGAGCCGTGTGGCGCCTACGTATCCTTCTTGAGGAATCAGGTCGAACGTAGTTCACTTTTTCTTGTATTTTTCTTTGTTTCTTTTTCTATTCTGTTACACATCTTCCTTGATGATTCCGAAAGAGGGTATATGAAAGAATAATTAAGGCTCAAAGGGGAAAACAAAGGTTAAAGTGTTTGGGTAGTAGAAAAATTGCCTCTGTCATTTCATTCTCCGAAAAAATGCCAAATACACACAAACGAAACCAAACGTTGACAAATGCATTAAAGAATTTACACATAATATCTCTTGACTGCATCAGAATTGATAGCCATATCGGTGCATCTTCCCTCAACATCAGTCAGACATAGAGCGCCGTTGGATAATACTCTAGTCACCACAAATGGTCCCTGCCAATTTGGAGCGAACTTGCCTTTCGCTTCGGCTTGATGTGGTAGAACTCTCTTCAGCACATGCTGTCCCACTTCAAATTTCATGGGACGTACCTTCTTGTTATATGCTCTCGCCATTCTCTTTTGATACAATTGGCCGTGACATACTGCTGTCAATCTCTTTTCATCGATTAGGCTCAATTGCTCTAATCGGGTTTTGACCCGTTCATCATCGTCAATCTCAGCTTCAGCGACAATTCGGAGGGATGTGATCTCAACTTTCTGCTGGTATTACTGCTTCAGTCCCGTACACCAACAAGTAAGGAGTTGCACCTACCGAAGTCCGTACGGTGGTGCGATAACCCAGCAGCGCAAATGGTAACTTTTCATGCCACTGCCTAGACCCTTCTACCATCTTCCTCAATATCTTCTTTATGTTCTTGTTTTCTGCCTCGACCGCACCATTTGCTTTTGGGCGATACGGTGTGGAATTTCGATGTGTAATCTTGAACTGTTGACATACCTCTTTCATCAATCCACTGTTAAGATTTGCACCGTTATCTGTAATGATTATCTTTGGAATTCCAAACCTACAAATGATGTGGGAGTGTACGAAGTCCACCGCCGCCTTCTTGGTCACTGATTTGAATGTTTTGGCCTCCACCCACTTGGTAAAATAATCAATCGTTACCAGAATGAACCTATGACCATTGGAGGCCGTAGGTTCTATAGGTCCGATAACATCCATACCCCACACAACAAATGGCCATGGCACTGACATTGTATGCGATTCGGTCGGTGGAGAATGAATCAAATCTCCATGTATCTGACACTGATGGCATCTTCGCACGAAACTTATACAATCGCGCTCCATCGTGAGCCAGTAATATCCTGCTCGAAGAATCTTCTTCGCCAATACGTATCCGCTCATGTGTGGTCCGCAAACTCCCGAGTGTATATCCGTCATCACTGTTGTGGCTTGACTGGCATCTATACATCTCAACAATCCCAAGTCTGGGGTTCTTTTGTATAGCACCCCTCCACTAAGGAAAAATCCGTTCGCCAACCGCCGAATAGCTCGCTTTTGATCTCCGGTTGCTTGCTCTGGGTATACTCCTAACCTGAGGTATTCCTTGACATCATGAAACCACGGCTCACCATCCACCTCTTCCTCTATCACATTACAATAAGCATGTTGATTTCGGACATGGATATGTAACGGATCGACACGAACCTTGTCCGGGTGATGTAGCATTGATGCTAAAGTAGCCAACGCGTCGGCAACCTCATTATGCATCCTTGGGATGTGCATGAATTCTACCGATCGAAAGCGTTTGGTCAAGTCATGCAAACACTGACGATATGGGATAAGCTTTAAATCTCTGGTTTCCCATTCTCCCTGAATCTGATGTACCAGAAGGTCCGAGTCCCCCAAGACCAAGACGTCCTGTACATCCATGTCCACCGCTAATCGCAACCCCAAGATACATGCCTCGTACTCGGCCATATTATTGGTACAGTGAAAACGCAGTTGAGCAGTAACAGGATAATGATGTCCTGTTTCAGATATGAGCACAGCCCCTACTCCGACTCCTTTTGCGTTCGCCGCTCCGTCGAAGAAGAGCTTCCACCCTGGATCCTTGGTTAGTTCTAACCCCTCAATTTGCAACACCTCTTCGTCCGGAAAATACGTCCTCAAGGGTTCGTATTCGTCATCAACGGGATTCTCGGCTAAGTGATCGGCCGGGGCTTGAGCTTTCATAGCCGTCCTTGTCACGTATATGATGTCGAACTCCGTAAGTAATATTTGCCATTTTGCTAACCTCCATGTAGGCATAGGTTTCCGGAAAATATACTTCAACGGATCCAAACGCGAAATGAGGTAAGTGGTGTAAGAAGACAAATAGTGTTTCGGCTTTTGGGCTACCCAAGTCAGGGCGCGACATGTCTTTTCTAGATGAGTGTACTTGACCTCGTGGATTGTGAATTTCTTCCTGAGGTAGTAAATGGCCCGTTCCTTCATGCCAGTAAGATCATGCTGCCCCGTGCGCGACGAACGAATTCTCCGAGACCGTCAGATAAAGAATCAGAGGGTCTGCCCGGTTGAGGCGGAACTAGTACGGGTGGATTCGACAGATACCCTTTGATTTGGTCAAACGCTTCATGACATTCTGTCGTCCATTCTATCGCGGCGTCTTTCTTCAACGGACGGAATATGGGTTCACAGGTTGCTGTAAGCTGAGCAATAAACCTACGATGTAATTTAACCTTCCCAACAGACTCATTACCTCTGTTTTATTCTTTGGCGGGGTAGCTCTTGAATGGACTTGATTTTGGATGGGTCCAACTCAATGCCCCGTCGGCTGACGATGAATCCTAGCAACTTTCCCGATGGAACTCCGAATGCGCATTTGGCCGGATTGAGCTTGATGTCGTACCTTCGAAGTCTTTGAAAGAACTTCCTGAGGTCAACAACATGGTCTTCTTGACGTCTGGATTTTACGATCACATCATCCACGTACACTTCAATTTCCTTGTGTATCATGTCATGGAATACCGTAGTCATCGCCCTCATATATGTTGCCCCTGCATTCTTCAAACCGAACGGCATCACTCGGTAGCAATAAGTTCCCCACGGTGTGATAAAAGCCGTCTTTTCTGCGTCCTCTTCATCCATCAAAATCTGATGATATCCCGCATAACAGTCCATAAAGGATCCGATTTCGCGTCCGGCGCAATTATCAATTAGGATATGGATATTGGGAAGTGGGAAATTATCCTTAGGACTCGCCTTGTTGAGATTGCGATAGTCCACGCATACTCTGATCTTTCCGTCTTTCTTTGGCACCGGTACTACGTTAGCCAACCATTCAAGGTATCGAGTGACACGAATGACTTTCGCCTGCAACTGCTTGGTTACTTCCTCCTTAATCTTCACACTCATCTCCGTCTTGAATTTCCGCAGTTTTTGCTTGACGGGAGGATATGCCGGATCGGTGGGTAATCTATGAACCACTAGATCAGTGCTGAGTCCTGGCATGTCGTCGTATGACCATGCGAAAATATCTTTAAACTCCATGAGTGTTTTGATCAATTCTTCTCTCAGATTGGGTTCAATATGGACACTTATCCGGGTTTCTTTGACGTCATCCGCATTCCCTAGATTAACGGCCTCGGTATCATTTAAATTCGGTTTGGGTTTTTCCTCGAAGTGACTTAATTCTTCACCGATTTCTTCTACGGCTTCATCATCGCCGTACTCTGACTCACTCTCGTCACTTCTTATTTCATGCGTTATTATTTCCAAACCCGATTGACTTTCTAGGCTGGGTTGATTAATCTTTAAGCACGCCATATCATTAAGATCAGTTGAAAGAAGGCTGTTCAGAAAAGTAAAAAAGAAGGAAAAATAAACAAAATTAGACACGAAGGGAATCGAATTTCATTAAATGGGAACTGTACAAGGGAAAACAAACTGCAAACTTAAATCAAAAATGAACTAAAAACAACTGGATTTTACTCCGGGGACAAACCCCAACACAAAATTTCGAAAGAAAAACAATCCAAGACAAACTACCAAGACTCCTTCCGGACAGGGAGAGGAGTAGCCTTCCAGTTATTCAGTTTTGCCTTTGGTCCCACAAACTGTATCTCGGCGTGACTGGATCCTTCACCGTCCTCGAGCATACATACATCTGTGAATAGGTCCTCGAACTTCCTGAAGAACTCTTCGTCTGGCCTGATCGTAGGACCGGGAATCTTTGTCGTTGGATATCCTCTTGCTCCGGACCTGACAAAAGATTGGGAAAGGCGTGGAACAGGCTTTGGGAGCACCCATGTCTTCTGCTTACTCCTCTTTGCTCGCCGGATGTCCTCTGATGTTGGCTGGAATCCCAAGCCGAAGGTTCCCAAGTTTTCGACCACCGATACTGGTTGTATGATTCCTTGCAGAGATGCACCTAGACCTTTACCGGGTATGAAACCATGTCGCAACATTTCATGAGCCACCATGACATCTGCAGTAATTGTCCTGTCATCGGGAATGCATTCCCCTTCTGGAACTCGGTCGGCGGACACCACATCGCAGACCTGGTATACCCACGGCCCAACATCTTCTTCTGTTTCAACAAAGGGGATGATGGTGCCTGATTGTGGATCGTTTTCTCCATGGACGACGATCTCCTGTTGGTCCCACTCGAACTTGACGAGTTGGTGTAAGCTGGACGGAACTGCTCTTGCGGCATGGATCCATGGTCGCCCTATCAGGAGGTTATATGACACCACCATGTCCAGCACCTGGAATTCCATGGTGAACTCCACTGGCCCGATTGTCAAGATTAGCACTATGTCACCAACCGACGCTTTGCCTCCTCCGTCAAACCCTCGAACACATATGCTGTTCTTGCGTATCCTGCCGATGTCCACTTTCAACTTGTCCAGTGTAGAGAGAGGACAAATGTTAGCACTGGACCCATTATCGACAAGGACTTTGGTAACCACCGCCTCCTCACACTTCACCGTAAGATATAAAGCCTTGTTGTGCTCGGTGCCTTCCTCAGGCAACTCATCATCGGTGAAGGTGATCTGATTTGCTTCGAAGATCCTATTGGTGATCTTCTCCAAATGGCTCATTGAGATTTTATCCGGTACATGTGCCTCATTCAGGACTTTCATCAATGCTTGCCGATGTTCTTCAGAATGTATCAGCAAGGATAGCAATGATATTTGCGCCGGAGTCTTCTTCAACTGCTCTAAGACAGAGTAGTCATGGAGCTTCATCTTTTTCAAGAATTCTTCCGCCTCTTCATCAGTGACCGGCTTTTTCAATACTGCCGGAGTGGTCTTCCTCAATTCCGCAGGGGCAAAACATCTCCCCGAGCGGGTCAACCCTTGGGCTTCACAAACTTCCTCTTTCACTTCCTTTCCTTTGTAGGTCGTTGTAATCCGAGCATAATTCCATGGAACGGCCCGGCTATCAGTTATTGGCAACTGTGTTGCTGGCTGGATGATGAAAGGATCCATTCGAACGCCTGCTACTGTCAAGATGGGCTTGATTGCTGCCCCTGGTACAACTATCTTGGCCGGCTTCACCGGTACTTCGTTCACACTTTCCTTTCCTGCTTCCGACTCTCCTGGTATGTCTTTCTTGCAACTGGGTGACTCATCACACCTTGGCCCTTTTCTCGTTCCTTACCCGCTAGACTTAATCATCATTACAGTCTGAGAGGCTTTCTCCTTTCCTTCCTCCGCCCGTACCAACTCGATCATATTGGTCTCGTGATGAGTTGGAAGCGGGTTTTGGTTGATGTTGGGCTCTGTTGGAGTCTGGACCTCAATCCTGCGAGTGTCAATGAGCTCCTGGATGGCCGTCTTCAGCCTCCTACCTTGGAGATCTAGTGGGGCTACTAAATATTCCCCCAAAAGGAGACATCATACGAGCCTTGATCTCATTCTGGGATCCGGCACACAATGTGTTCCACTTTTCAGACTGGTATAGGACTCCCCCAAGGGAGTGAAAGTCTTTGGCCTTGGCGCCCTGTCGCCCCTGAATGCCTGATTCGGACGAAAACTCGCGCCCGAGGGGTTTCTGTAAGCTCTTGGGGGTGGATGATTGTTCTGCGGGTTTGGTGCACGCCACGGTGCATGGACGGGAGGTGCGGAATAGGACTGTGCGTGGTGGACAGTAAAATGGGGATCAAGTGCGGGATAGTAATGTTGCGGGTGGTTATATGGGTTGTGGGAGTAATTTTGGTGGTGAGGTTGGGGTGGGCTATATTGGGGTGCGGGGCCTCTATTTATGAACCATGCCCCGGACTCGACGGCCGCAACTTCCTCTCTCCTCTTTTTCCCCAGTACACTCCTCCAGTACCACTTTGGATAGCCTGAGTGGTGGCTTTCAGTGTTGAGTAACTCATGATCTTGTTGGCCTTCAAACCTTCCTCGATCATACCCCCGTTTTTATCACCTCGGTGAATGATTTGCCCACGGACGTTACCGGATGTCCGAAATAGGTGGGCTCCAATGTCGCAGAAGTAATCCGCCGTCTCGCTTTCTCTCGTCGGCGGATCTACCACGGCTGCATGCCCTCCAACGGAAACCAAATTCACTGAAGCTTTCGGTGGGCTTCTTCTCTAATTTTAGCAATGATAGGCGATCGGGGATTATTTCAAGATTATACTGGGAACTGGCCGATAAAAGCTTGAGCCAAATCGTCCCACGTAAACCATCTGCGGGATCCTGTCCGGTGTACCACTCCGGCGCGGATCCTCGCGGACTACGACCGAAGTAAGCTATCGAAGCTCGTCCCGTCCTCGGCCCCTCTCATTTTTCTGCAGAACCACTCGGAGGTGCTGCTCGCTGGGTCACCATGCCCTCGTATAGGTCGAATTTGGGCATTTTAAACCTCGCTGGCAAGCTGGACGTCGGAAATGGACACGAGATCCTTATAGGCGACGGCGACACGGTTGCCCAAGCCGTGCGTGTTCTGAAGAATCTGCTCCGGGCTTTTAACTTTTCGAATAACTTCTCGTGTTTCGAACTTTGGAAGTGCTTTTCCGGTTCTGCAGGATTATCCCAGTGAGGTGTATGTGATTGTGGTTCGGGAGCCCTGAAAGTAGGCTCCTGGAGGATAGTAAGAGTTGTCGTGGATGTGAACATATGGCTCGCTGGCCGGCCTTTGCAGAGGAGCGCAGGTGGAGGTGCCACAAAAACAGGGGGGGCTGGAGGAGGATTTGGTTTGGTTGGTGGAATGTGGGTGGCATATGGGTTTTCCCCCTGAAAGTACGGATAGATCGGGGCGCTTGTCGAAGGATCGATGGGCGGATGTTCCGGAGCTGAGGCGAGAGTAGGGCGGTTTGGTGAAGACTGTTCCCTGGCCCAGGCCGGGTGCATCTCTGTTATCTGTTGTTTTAACCGGTCTACCTCTTCTTTCATGATTTGTAGCTCGGACTTTTCTTCGTCGAGACTCTTGCCAGAACTCGACATGCTTACTGTAACTGGTCCTTTGGATCTAGTACGGTAGTGATGGCTGGCCAGTATATTCTGTCAAACCAATTGCTAAACTTTCTGGAAATGCAACAAACTTGTTAGTTCACCGAGTTTGACAGATATGTTATAGCACGTTGGATGCAATGCACCTAACAAAATAACCATTTCTACGTGTATTCTTTAACATGCGTCATTCCGGCCCTTTTTCTTTTTCTTTTTCTTTTTCTTTTTCCTTTTTTTTTCTTTTTCGACTATCTTTGCAAGCCTTATTGTTATTTAACCTTTGGATTCTTTTCTTTCTTTTTAGTGGTGGTCGAATCTTATGTGGATTGCCTACGTATCACGACCCCGCGTGAATCAGACCGAGCGTAGTTCTGGTAACAAGATTGTGGCAAAATTCAGTAACTTTTATATCAAATAAAACCGTGTAGTTACAAAACACGTCTTACAACAATCGGCAAAAACAAAAGAAATGCTTGACTTGGGAAAGTAAAGATTAAAATGCCAACTAGCTTGACTCAACATTTCAAAATACATTTTCAATCAAGAATCTAATGCTCTAAAATTCCTGGGGGCCCGCGAGGCATCATTCGGCCTTGCCGCGGGCCTTGGTGTGAGGTCCTTGTGCAGTCCCCTCAACTCTTCCATGATCCGATGAACATAACCCATAATTGAAGCGAAGAGGTCGGCGCGGGGCATTCGTTCGCAAGCTAGGCACTTCATGGTGACATAGTGCCCGATTTCTCCAATTCTGTCCTTGATCATGTCCCTTTCTCCGAGTAGCCGCTCTATCTGCTGGTTTTTCGTCCCCAATCTTCGAGCATTGTTGGTGACTTGGTCTAGGAGCCTATCCACTTGTCCTTGCAGTCGGGCCATCAAATTGTGGCAACGGTCGAGGTCCGCTCTGGCATCTTGGGCTTGTTTGAAAACCCGCTCCCTGAGGACAACATTTGCTTCCCTCGGGCTAGTGATGATCTCAGTGTAATCTTCTTCCACCCGTTTTAGGTGAAGTGCATGTTGATGTGCCTCCTTTCTCCAGCTAGCATGGATCCTCGTTGTCCGGGCTTTCGACTCGTCCAATTCTCTTTGGATATCGGTGACTTGGCTTCTCAAACCCTTTATCAATTTTTCGTCTGCCCGACTCCTCAACTGTCTGTCAGCATCCCTTTTCATTTGCTGGATTTGAGCTCTCAAGAAGTCATTTTCTTGTGCCAACTTCTTTTTATCTCCTTCGTTGGCGGCAGTTTGCACATCCATTTCAAATTGGAGTTCTTGGGTCCGTTGTTCTATCCTGCCAATCTTCGTCCTGTACCCCTCCTCTTTTGCTAACCAATTCCATTGTTCCCGTGAATCTTCAGTGAATTGTTGGACATGAGCTCTTTTAGAACATTTCCGACGAATCTGAAATCTTTTCCCGAACCACACGTTGTACTTTGGGTCCACCTCTCCCTTAGCTAGTTCCCGGACCATGGTTTTAGGCTCAAGGAACCGACATTCGTGCCACAGCCTTCTAACCTTCTCTTCGGGGAATACAACTCCGGGCTCAACTCAATGGCGTACTTCCTCAGGTCTTGATCGGTAGGAATAACCTGAAACCTTCCTAGTTGACGTAATACACGGTGAGGGACATAGGGTTGGACACTGCGGATCCCCATCAGAAGGATATAACACTCCTCGGCTGCCATATATATTACTTCGGTATCAGGTAACCACCCGAACGACCATTCAATCTGATCGGCTTCTATTGAGCTCAGTCGTGCAAGCCATGCCTCGACGCCTTCAGGGAATACAGCACCCATCATCCGTTCTTCGAAACCCCTGATACAGTTTTTTTCGGTCAACCCATGGTTCATGTATTGTGTTCGGTGATGGAGGTGTTCTTGCATCCATAATTGGAGTAACAGATTGCAACCTTGGAAGAAATTGCCCCCTTCTCGGCATACAGTCAAGGCTCGATAGATTTCGGACAAAACCAAAGGGACCACCGTGCTGGTAGCCTTTTTGATTGCAACATCGGCTATTCCTACCAGACTTATCTCTATTTTCTTATCTTCGCGCGGACAAATCACAATCCCCAAGAATGTCGTTATGAATGCTAGAATTCGTCGGGCCTCCCACTTGGTTCTATTCCCTGCGTGAGTCAGTCCAAGGTTTGACTCTTCAAAACCCCGAGGAGCGCCGTACCGTTGATATAAGAATTGGAGATCGCAACACCCTTTCGGCAGATCATCATTTTTCACCTTCCGACTAATGCTCAGCAAATCCAGAAACCCATGTGGAGATACCGGTCTCGGTGAGAGCAGGTATTGCCCTCTTAGTTTCCCATTTAGTCCTGCATAGCTCGCAATTTCCTCTAATGTGGGCGTCAGTTCAAAGTCAACAAAACGGAACACATTGCGGGTCGGATCCCAGAAAGATACCAGTGCCTTGATGACGTCCTCCCTTGGCTCGATATTCAACAGATCAACCAAACCTCCCAAAATTCTCCCTACGACCTTTTTGCTACTGTCTTCCAAATCGTTCCACCATATACGGAGCTGTTGAGGGACCTCACTAAAGATTGAAAATGATTTATTCTGATTCGTGCTCATCCTGCACATTTATTAAGGTGATTTAAATAAGAAAAACAACTTTGTTTTGCTAAAAATAAAAAAAATCAGTTTTCAATCACGGCCTTTCAACGTCTCGGGGACGAAGGCTTTTAAGGCTGTGGGGTAAATTGATCGAAATCAAAATTGACCCAAAGGTGGCCGTTTATACGAAATTAGCCTTTCGGCGTCCCTTTCGGGAACATTCGGCTATTTTTAAAAACAGCGTCACCGACTTATTTAGTACAAAAGTTAGTTTTGATATTTCGGCCATTTTTCAAAAGGTGAAGTTGGACCCGATGGAGGTTGCCTACGTATCTCACATCCAATGAGAATCAAACCCACGTAGTTCGGTTTTGACGAAACAAACGACATTATTTATTTATTCATTTTACTAAAGGAAAACAAGTAAGCTATTTCTATCTTAAGAACAAAACACATTTTCCCTTTTTTTTTTTTTTTTTTTTTAATCTCTAAAGCCGGTCAGCATGCAAGTCTATAACAGATAAATGCGCAAGACAAACAAGATGTAGCAGGATAGTCTGTTCATTTCAGGTCACCTGTCCTAGACGGACCCAACCCCCGTGTTGAGTCCCCTAAGCCAAATGCGACATGATGCAAATAAACGTTTCCTACTAGGGATCCGGCATGAAGCTTTGTTATTCTAGGTTTAAAAACATGGGTTTATCTGTTCTAGACTTGGCTTACCCGAGCGGACAGCTCGAGCCGAGGAGGAGGCAGCAACCCGGGAATACAGAAGCTTCACCGGTTTTGCAACTTATCCAAACCTCGTTCTAAAATGGGAATTAGACACTATACAGAAAAGAAGTCACACCAAGTGCACCCTTCTTCATGATTTAGAAGACTCAGAGAGGAGATTGGTTCCGGCATAATTTATATGTATAGTTCACAAAATATCAAAGCAGTAAAAACAACATTTAGCACATTGGTGCCAACATGTAAAAGAATCGGATAATAAATATGCCAAATACAACAATTATTCCGAGCTCGAGTTCTAAAGATGTCCCCAGCAGAGTCGCCAGAGCTGTCACACCTCTTTTTACGCACCCGCAAGGATGCAAAGAGTTTTTCCAATTAAAGGACAATCGAGGCGGGAATTATTTAATTATTTCAGAGTCGCCACTTGGGAGATTTATGGTGTCCCAAGTCACCGGTTAAATCCCGAATCGAGGAAAAGAATGACTCTATTTAACGGTCCGCGAACCAGAAATCCGGATAAGGAATTCTATTAACCCGGGAGAAGGTATTAGGCATTCCCGAATTCCGTGGTTCTAGCACGGTCGCTCAACTGTCGTGTTTGGCTTATCTATCTGCTTTTTACAGTTATGTACTTAGTGCGAATTAATACCCCTTTACCGCTTTATTATTGATTATGATTTACGAAAGAGAAAATTGCTTAAAAATATGCTTCCGAATCACGTCACATGAAATGCACCCGGATCCTCGACATATTCTTATTCAACATTTCGGGGTTTGGATTTGGGTCGCATGAAATGCACACCCGTATTTAAGAAGGTAGAACTAAAATATGCGCCCGGATCGATTACTTATTTACACTGTTGAGAAGGGCGTGATATTCGTTAAGAAACGACACATCTCGAAATCTAGATATTTTATATGTACATTTATGAAGGCTGTGCGATTAGTGTAACTATTGGGCGAGGCGCACCTTTGATTCTAAAGCGAACTACATCCCACTGTATTTTACTTAGGAGTTGATTCCAAATTATTTAAAACTTGCTACGAACCACACCACATGAAATGCGCCTGTGGTTCCTGACACGCTTTATTTGCTCTTGCCCGAAATTGGGGTCGGGTCACATGAAATGCACCCCGACTCCTTTAATCTAATTACGTCATTCAGTTGAGTAATAACTCCCTAGCTAATCTTGCTTTTAACATAAGATCTAACATTAACGGATTTGGAGATTACACACATGAGTAGAGAAGATTGAACAGAGATACAACAGACTAATTCAGGTTTACGTGCATATCTAATGATAGTGTATCTTTGATCTAGCTACATTTTTCATAACCAGAACTAGCAATACGAACTTAATTAAAGAATAACAGAACGTAACAAACATAAGAACTTTGGGCGACTACATGATTCGATAGACTTTAAACATAAGCTTCAAGCTTCATTCTTTTCGAACCAAGGAACTACAATAACGGAAATGTGTACCTGGAATACGGAAGAAGAAAGATGAGTGAGCAGTGAACAAAATGGCAATCAACAGTATTGGCAGTAACCAAACAGCAACCAAATAATCCCAGCAATCAAATAGACTCAGTAGCAACACAGTAAACCCAGGCCAGCAGCAACACAGTAAACACAACAACAAATACACTGGACCAGCAGCCACCCAATAGACCCAATGGCAACACAATAGACACAACTGTAATAACACTGGACATCAGCAAAAACAATCAGTGGCAGTTACAGCCACAGTAGCACAGCAACAACAACAATGGACCAGCAGCAACCACTAGACACAACAGCAATAACACTGGACCAACAGCAGCAACAATCAACCAGGCAGCAACACTATAGACACTCAGCCACTGAACACAGCTAAAACAATAGCACAGCACCACCACCAATACAAGAACAACAGCAAACTAACGACCAAACACTCCAATAACAAAGCACAACCACAGCAGTAGCCAAAGAATGATAAACAGGATTTCAGCAACCAATAAACGAAACAGTAACCAAAAGCCAATGAAACAGTAACTTGTATATCCTTCTTGTTCTCTTTGTATGTTTGGTTTCAATATCGTTTCTCCCCTGTTTTTCCTTAACTCTCAGCTCTTTCTATCTATCTCTTTTATGTGTTTTCGAAATGTATCTCTGTTGTGTGTATCTGCCTACTCTCCTCTCAGGTTTTTTCTCTGCCTTTCTCTAAGGCCTGTATGTCTCTTCTTATAGCTGACCAGCAGCTCCTAAGGTTAACCCCTTACACTGAATCCCCAACCCATCATATTCCCTGCAACCTCCATTATCCAATGTCCAGGTATGGACTACAGCATAAAATAATGCCGGTGGCATGACATCAATGGGATGCCCTGCTGTGCAGGTTCCACTAGCCCTTTTATGGGCAAGTGATTAATCAATTAACCTTAAACAAGTCCTAACAATTATATTCAATTAAGTCCCAATCCAGAATCAAACTAATGACAAGCTCTAATGGTGAATTGCATACGGGCAGATTCAGGGCATGTACAAACATACAAACAAAGAATAATTTGTTGACGACGTTAAATAAACTAACCATACGAAGCTATTGCAACATTGAACTTAAACAAGAATTGGCAAAAGAACGGGGATCGACCAAATAAAAGGCCTTATCGGAGGAGAACAGATAAAACAGAAAGAATGATCAAAAAATCAATAAATTCGAACACACAATTAATACGAAGAGATACAAGAAGGAAATGAAATACCTCAAGAGAGAACAGAAATCAAGACTCACAAATTGCGGCCGCTTGGATTCAACAATTACCATTTTGAAGTCGAACGGACTTTAATTGAGACATTTTCAGACGAAAAATGTCTCAATCAAAGTCTATTAGACTCCAATCTTGTTTAAATCTTGGGCGGAATCCCTAATTTTAGTATTCTAGGGTTCTTGGTTCGGATTTGGGGCTTTTGCGATTCTGGCAAGATTCGAACCAGACCAATGTTAGTGGGAGTGTGGGGGAGGTGTGAGGAGGCTGTGGTGTGAATTTGGTGAAGTTTGGCGTGGTTTGGGTTCTGACTCGAATCTTCGAACGAAGATTCGAGACGTTTGATGGTGATTCGAGGTTAGCAGAGGCCGGATTCGTAATGGGAGAGGTGAGGGGAAGATTTGGGTGTTAGTTTGATGGCCATTGGCCTACCGGAACCGCCGTGAGGCGATTTCCGGCAGGCGGCGCAACGGCGGTGGACGGCGGAGAGAGGTCCGGTCTCTGAGGACCTTTGGGAGATGAAGGGAGAGGGGGGGGTCTGGCTTGGGGGGGGCGGGGTGCGGTATGAAAGTGAGCTTATATACGATTTGAGAGGTTAAATCCTGATCGTTGGATCAAACTTGATCAACGACCAGGATCTCCTCTCATAACCAAACGGTGTCGTTTGGTTAAAATAACGGCCTGGGTGTATCTGTGATTTATCAATTAATCTGGGCCGTTGGATAATAAAATCCAACGGTCCAGATCAAACGTTACATTAAGCTGATGCTGGGGTGAATATTGGGCTAGACGGATGAGGGGTTTGGGCCAATTTTTTGGACTAAAATATGGCCCGAGTCTACTCTTCATGATGCATTATATGTATATGTGTATATATATATATATATACATATATATATATACATATATATATATACTAACCTATAACACAACTATTTTTTACTACAATTATCCCACATAATTACATATCACTTGCATGTAAACCGTATAATTTGATATTAAACACTAAAAAAATGCAACACATAATGTATATATATTTTTGTATTTTACTAATTTAACCAAATAAATACGCACACAAAAATGCAGATTTAAGATAGAAATAACACAAAGTCACAAAAATCATGCCCAACATGAAACTATTTTTATTTTGAATTCTCTGGGAGTACTTCTGAGGTAAGGCAAAAATCACGTGCTCACAGTAGGCGATCCAGATCTCATTTCGACCGTAATCAAACTTATTTGACAAAAATTCACGGCTTGAACCTCGATTCAGCCGCCATTGAGCGTAGTGGCGTGTGTCCAGATCGGGGGTGTGTAGCCTAAGTCGAATTCCACATGTGATTGGATTGATTTCGCGAAGGTAAATGACCTGAAGCTTAGTTCAACTGTTGTTGAACATTTGTTGGTTATTTTGAGTCGAGGGCGCGTAGACCGAGTTCTTATTCAACTATGGTTGAATTGATTCGGCGAAGGCTCATGACCTGAGTCCCAGTTCAACTGTCATTGAACCTTTAACGATTACTTTGAGTTGAGGGTGCGTAGCCCGAGTTCTTATTTAACTATGATTGAATTGATTCAGCGAAGGCTCATGGCCTGAGTCCAAGTTCAACTGTCGTTAAACCTTTATCGATTATTTTGAGTCGAGGGCGCGTAGCCCGAGTTCTTATTCAACTATGGTTGAATTGATTCGGCGAAGGCTCATGGCATGAGTCCCAGTTCAACTGTCGTTGAACCTTTATCGATTATCTTGAGTCGAGGGCGCGTAGCCCGACTTCTTATTCAACTGTGGTTGAATTGATTCGGCGAAATCTCGTTGCCTGAGCCCCAGTTCAACTGTCGTTGAACCTTTGTTGGTTATTTTGAGTCGAGGGCGCATAGCCCGAGTTCTTATTCAACTATGGTTGAATTGATTCGGCGAAGGCTCATGGCCTGATTCCCAGTTCAATTGTCGTTGAACCTTTGTCTATTATTTTGAGTCGAGGGCGCGTAGCCCGAGTTCTTATTCAACTATGGTTGAATTGATTCGGAGAAGGCTCATGGACTAAGTCCCAGTTCAACTGTCGTTGAACCTTTGTTGGTTATTTTGAGTCGAGAGCGCGTAGCCCGAGTTCTTATTCAACTATGGTTGAATTGATTCCGCGAAGGCTCATGGCCTGAGTCCCAGTTCAACTGTCGTTGAACCTTTGTCGATCATTTTGAGTCGAGGGCGCGTAGCCTTAGTTCTTATTCAACTATGGTTGAACTGATTTGGCGAAGGCTCATGACCTGAGTTCCAGTTCAACTGTCGTTGAACCTTTGTTGGTTATTTTGAGTCGAGGGTGCGTAGCCCGAGTTCTTATTCTACTATGGTTCAATTGATTCCGCGAAGGATCATGGAATGAGTCCCAGTTCAACTGTCGTTGAACTATTTTGGATTAGTTTGATTCGAGGGCACGTAGCTCGAGTTCTTATTCAACTATGGTTGAATTGATTCGGCGAAGGCTCATGACCTGAGTCCCATTTCAACTGTCGTTGAACCTTTGTCAATTATTTTGAGTCGAGGGCGCATAGCCCGAGTTCTTATTCAACTATGGTTGAATTGATTCGGCGAAGGCTCATGGTCTGAGTCCCAATTCAACTGTCGTTGAACCTTTGCCGATTATTTTGAGTCGAGGACGCGTAGCCCGAGTTCATATTCAACTATGGTTGAATTGATTCGGCGAAGGCTCATGGCCTGAGTCCCAATTCAACTATCGTTGAACCTTTGTCGATTATTTTGAGTCGATGGCGCGTAGCCCGAGTTCTTATTCAACTATGGTTGAATTGATTCGGCGAATGCTCATGGCCTAAGTCCTAGTTCAACTGTCGTTGAACCTTTATTGGTTATTTTGAGTCGAGGGTGCGTAGCTCGAGTTCTTATTCAACTATGGTTGAATTGATTCAGCGAAGGCTCATGGCCTGAGTCCCAGTTCAACTGCCGTTGAACCTTTGTCGATCATTTTGAGTCGAGGGCGCGTAGCCCGAGTTCTTATTCAATTATGGTTGAATTGATTTGGTGAAGGCTCATGCCCTGAGTCCCAGTTCAACTGTCGTTGAACATTTGTTGGTTATTTTAAGTCGAGGGCGCTTAGCCCAAGTTCTTATTCAACTATGATTGAATTGATTTGGCGAAGGCTCATGGCCTGAGTCCCAGTTCAACTGTCGTTGAACTTTGTCGATTATTTTGAGTCGAGGGCACGTAGCCCGAGTTCTTATTCAGCTATGGTTGAATTGATTCGGCGAAGGCTCATGGCCTGAGTCCCAGTTCAACTGTCGTTGAACCTTTGTCGATTATTTTGTGTCAAGGGCGCGTAGCCCGAGTTCTTATTCAACTATGGTTGAATTGATTCGGCGAAGGCTCATGACCTGAGTCCCAATTCAACTGTTGTTGAACCTTTGTCGATTATTTTGAGTCGAGGGCGCGTAGCCCGAGTTCTTATTCAACTATGGTTGAATTGATTTCGGCGAAGGCTCATGGCCTGAGTCCCAGTTCAACTGTCGTTGAACCTTTGTCGATTATTTTGAGTCGAGGGCGCGTAGCCCGAGTTCTTATTCAACTATGGTTGAATTGATTCGGCGAAGGCTCATGGCCTGAGTCCTAGTTCAACTGTCGTTGAACCTTTGTCGATTATTTTGAGTTGAGGGCGCGTAGTCCGAGTTCTTATTCAACTATGGTTGTATTGATTCGGCAAAGGCTCATGGTCTGAGTCCCAGTTCAACTGTTGTTGAATCTTTGTCGATTATTTTGAGTCGAGGGCGCGTAGCCCGAGTTCTTACATGTGGACGAGATGAATCAGGCTTGCTCTGATTGGGTTATTTTTCCTTTCCTCGATGTTTTCTTTTCTTTTCTGTTTTCAGGAAGGGCTACGCGATTTTGCTAGGAAATCCCCACAGGCGGCGCCAAATTCTTTGACTCAAAATGTTTACTGATCATTTATGAATTCAAAACAATCGATATAAATTGAGGGCTAATCGCAGCAAGTCGTAACAAATCAAAAATCTAACAAAGGATAAAATAATGGAAGTGTTCGAATTAGCAACCGAAAAAATCGGTGATCTTTATTCATGATAATAGAGTAGTCTGCCTCCCCGTGGAGAGGTTCAGAACTTTACAATCATGTTCAATTCGATCTACCCTCTTTCTGTCTTTTCTCTTGGGTTCTCGCTCTCTATTTTACTCTGTATTTCTAGAGTTCCCCATAGGGAGAGAGTGGAACCTCATTTTTTCTGGCCCCTCCCTTAGTATTTATAGATATTGTTGTATGAGTTAATCTTTTGTGGTTGGACACACGTTAGAAGGTTATTTCAGACATATCAGATGAGTCGTAACCTCAATAACTATTTTAGACGGATACGGAAAACACCCTTAATTAAAAGTGATCATGACACTTATTGGTCTTGCGTTAGCCGAAAGGAGTGATTAACCTTGTCAACTGTTGTAAGATCGGATTATGACCTATACAGATATCATAGTCAAAGACGGGAAACTTAGATAATTTGTTCTTATTTATCTTTTTTTTTTTATAAAATAGTTAAGATATAAACATATTAACTCGAACATTATCATTATTAACAACATACATCAGTAAAGGATCAAGACAAGAGGGGTTGCTCTGATGGTAAGCAACCCCCACTTCCAACCGAGAGGTTGTGAGTTCGAGTCTCCCCAAGAGCAAGGTGGGAATCTGCGTACACACTACCCTCCCCAGACCCCACTAAGTGAGATTATACTGGGTTGTTGTTGTTGTTGTTGTACATCAGTAAAGGATCAATTTGACTATGTGCTTGTTAGCATATTGCATGTCACACTTTGTTGTACAGTTGGATCCGATTATCACTTGAATTTATTACTATAATATTTTCAATAGTTGAATCATTCCACATGACAGTTGATAAAATAAAAAGCAACCAAAGAGGAAATGAAAAGAGACGAAAATACTTATTCAGCTTTATGTATTTTCTACGTTTTCCAAAATCCATGAACTAGCCCCTAAGCAAATTACTAAGGATGAAATGTATTGAAATATCTTCTTTTACATGAGAAATAATTTTTAAAACTAAAGTTTTTATTTTTATTTGTTGACCAACTTTTGCACTAATGTACAAAAAATTGATGTTGAGTGTTGACAGAGAGTCCACTGTAAGAAGTTCATAAAGAAAATAACCTTTCTTTGATTTGCCACCTTTGCTCGTACACTTTTAAATTTTTAAAATTTTCAAAACAAGCAATGAGAAAAAAATAATGAACTTTGGGGGTCCTAATGTCTTATTGAATTTTAAGAAATTCACCTCTGCATAATCAATGTGAGTTTTTTTCTTGAGTCGAGGGTCCCCTGGAATCAACCTATTTTCCTCTTGGGATAGGGGTAACGTCTGCGTACATATTACCCTTCACAGACCCTAGTTATGAGAATATACTAGATTGTTGTTATTTTACCTGTGCATAATTATATTGATATCATTTTCGACATGATGTTAAGATATTAGTGATAAAAGTGGAAATTATACAATTAAATATTCTTTAATTAGAAAAATACAAAATACTAAATTCCAAGGTAAACATCATTAATACAATCGTTTATCTGCACGCCATTTATGCGAAATTCATGTGAAAGAAAAAAAAAGAGCAAAAAACCAATGGCTAAAATTCGTTATTTTGAAAAAACCATCGCACAAGTGCCAACTTAATTGTGGTCGTGTAGATACCCAATAAGCCTCAGCCACGTCAAGTCAATGACACTCTAATTACAAATGCTTATGTTTAATTCGTCCACGTCAGTGAATGCATCCACGTCGGACTAAGACCAAACGCTGCCCTACGTATCTATCAAAATCCATCTCGCCAGTATAAAAGAGCTTTCATCTGAGATCTCTCAGAGTCAGTAATTCGATCTCACAACAGTGGCCATGGCTACTCAACGAAGGGCAAACCCTAGCTCTCTTCATCTAATTACTGTATTCTCTCTGCTTGT
The DNA here is from genome assembly GCA_032618575.1 of Nicotiana noctiflora. NCBI lineage: Eukaryota > Viridiplantae > Streptophyta > Magnoliopsida > Solanales > Solanaceae > Nicotiana > Nicotiana noctiflora. The sequence continues at coordinate 22,727 of JASVEL010012355.1, forward strand.
CGCTGTGGTCTCCGCTGAGGTCTTCTTTGAGGAGAGTTTCAACGGTAATTTTCTTCATTCTCTATCTTTTCGCCAGTTTAATTGATCGCTATCATTTGAATGAATTTTGGTATTACATTTCATTTGGATTGTGAAAATCCGAATTTAATTGGTCTTTTTAGTGTGATCTGAGAGGAGCTTGAAATTTCGAGGTAGATCTGTGAATTTTAAGGTGATAGGAGTAGATCGGAATGTTTTTTTTCACGTCTTAAGTTTTTTGCATTTTATTTTTGTGATTATTACTTGAATTATTGAATGATGCTTAATCTGATTTCTATAGGGTATCTGTAGCTTTTCTCACGGAAGTGTATGTTGCATTTTGTGCTTTTGTTCATCTGGTGGTATGTGATGAAATTGGAAGTTTATTCATGTAAACGAACTAGATTCGTAATTGTTAGATCTCATCGTGTTTTCTGTATTATTAAAAAATCATGGCCTAAAGCTCGGCATAACAATATTAGATCTTTAGATAATGTTATACAGAATAAATTTTGGAACACAAACATGATTATTCGTAATAAACGGATCAAATTAATTCTTGATTTTTCTGTATTATAATTAATGCACCGTATGTGGTCTTGACTTTAGTTGGCCAATCTACTGCATATGGTTGATGTGTATATGTTTGTTGAGTCTGCAATCAAAATAGTTAGCATCAATTAACTAAACGTTTGGCTGACTAGCAATCAATGCTTACTGTTCGACCCTGAATACATTTTAGTGTTCCACTAAGTTACTTAACTAGTGTGAAGTCAATGCTTGTATGCTGACATTCTGTGGTCTCCTCTGCTACAATGCAAATTGCCAAGTATTAATGGTTCAAATTATTATTTGATTTTTAGTACTGGGGCTAATAAGGTTTGGTTCTTGAACTTTAAGATGGTTGGGAAAGTAGGTGGGTGAAATCTGAATGGAAGAAAGATGAAAACATGGCTGGAGAGTGGAATCACACATCTGGCAAGTGGAATGGAGACGCTAATGACAAAGGTCCGTGATTTATTCAAGCTATAATCTTTTGATATCTAAATCTAGTTAACAGGAGCTGAATAATGATATGTTTACCTAACTCTTATTTGTTTGTGCACTGCGGCAGGTATCCAAACCAGTGAAGACTACAGGTTCTATGCCATTTCAGCTGAGTTCCCTGAATTTAGCAACAAGGGAAAAAACTTAGTGTTCCAGTTCTCCGTGAAGCATGAGCAGAAGCTTGACTGTGGTGGTGGGTACATGAAATTGCTTAGCGGGGACGTTGACCAAAAGAAATTCGGTGGTGACACTCCCTACAGGTAACACATCTTATTTTCTTACTGCTTGAAGTATTTTTTTCTTTGAAAAATGTGATGTCATTCAGATGAATTTACTTTTTGATATATGTTTCCATACAGCATCATGTTTGGCCCAGACATCTGTGGCTACAGCACCAAGAAGGTCCATGCTATTCTCACTTATAATGACACAAACCACTTGATCAAGAAGGAAGTACCTTGTGAGACTGATCAACTGACCCATGTCTACACTTTCATCCTCCGCCCTGATGCTACATACAGCATTCTCATTGATAATGTGGAGAAACAGTCTGGTAGTTTGTACTCTGACTGGGACCTTCTTCCACCAAAGACAATCAAGGATCCAAGTGCCAAGAAGGTAATTGACAGTTCATCACATTTTCATGGTCAATTGATGTTTATCTTTTTTGTGGTGTTAATGATCAAGTTACATGTGTATGGCAGCCTGAAGATTGGGATGAGAAGGAATTCATTGATGATCCTGAGGATAAGAAGCCAGAGGTATCCTTCTTAATTTGTTTGTGGTTGTCTTTGCCATAATTTGAAATTAGACGAAGACGGCAATCAACAAATTCAATTTCTATAAATGCAGGGCTATGATGACATTCCAGAAGAGATAACTGATCCTGATGCCAAGAAGGTAACCACTAACCAGTTGAGATTTGCCTATACAAGTTTGGAATTAGAGTATAATATTTTAATTTCTGATGGATTTTTATATCTGCAGCCAGAGGACTGGGATGATGAAGAAGATGGTGAATGGACAGCCCCAACCATTCCTAACCCCGAGTACAAGGGCCCATGGAAGCCAAAGGTTTGTGGAGTCAACACATTTAAGCTGAATGACTTATCCCAGAGTATTATACCTAATGCTTAGTCATTCATTTTTTCAGAAAATTAAGAACCCCAACTACAAGGGGAAGTGGAAGGCTCCTTTGATTGACAACCCAGGTTCTTTCAGTTGTCTATACAACATTTGTGTATTTTTTATGAGGAATTTTATATCATAATTATTGATATCTATGTTTTTTAATCTATAGACTTCAAGGATGACCCAGATCTCTATGTTTTCCCAAAGCTGAAGTATGTGGGAGTTGAACTGTGGCAAGTAAGAAAGCTTCCTTTTCCTTTGTTATCTGGCTGTACTCCCAGTACCAGTTTGATTTACTGCATATGCACTTATTCCTCCATGGCATCTTTTTGACTGAAACTGTAATATGTTTTGCAGGTGAAATCTGGAACCTTGTTTGACAATATTGTCATATGCGATGATCCAGAGTATGCCAAGGCAGTTGCTGAAGAAACATGGGGAAAGCAGAAGGATGTATGTAGTTCCCTTACGTGAATTGTAGTAGAAATATTGTGTTATAGTATCTTACATTATCTTGATTATGCAGGCGGAAAAGGCTGCTTTTGAGGAAGCAGAGAAGAAGAGAGAGGAGGAGGTAATACTTGATTGATTTATTCTTTGTGCTGATTTATTTCTTATGCCACAACAAGTTCTCTTTTTTTCTTCCTAATAACTTATTCCACAATAAGTTCTCTTAGGCATCAATGTCAAACTGAAATACAAATTAAGCAGTTCTTAGCTACAGATAGGTGGGAAGTATGCACCACTTGACCTTTCCCCCCCCCCCTTGTAATTCAGATCCTCTGTTTATGCTAGTTTTGCGTCTGTGGTAACTTTGCCTGTGTTCTTTTCCCCTGTGTGTTTCTTGATTTCTTCTGACCCAATTTAAATCTCTGTTCAGGAATCAAAGGCTGCTCCAGCTGATTCTGATGTAAGCCTTTAAAATTTTCTTTGAATTTGCTTCCTTTTCAATTCTCCTTACCTATGTTGTAGCATTCGATACCCTCCCCTAACCTTCCATCAGGAAGCTGAGTTCTTCCTCTATCTTTGCCCTTATGGTGTGAACATGTTTTTCCAGGCCGAGGAAGATGATGATGCCGATGATGATTCTGATGATGCGGATGACAAGTCGGAGTCCAAGGACGATGAAGCGCATGTAAGATTGTATCTTGTTTAAGTTTCAAGTAGAGCTAGCAGCCGCACTTTTGTCTTGTTCTTAATCTGACTGAATATGTTCTCTTGAACCTGTTTTGCAGGATGAACTGTAAGGGCCAAGCATTTTGATTTAAGCTGACAAAGATGCTAGCAAGATGAGCTACGTGGCAGTTCTTACCCCCCCCCCCCTTTCTTTTTTCCCTTTCTATTAGTGAATTGTAGCCCCTTTCCATTTTTAGCAAAAAGACACAGATTTGAGGGTGGCTGATTGCTTTGATGTCATTGGGACTCGGCCAATAGGAAACATGTTTGATTTTGACTAGAATCTACTAAATAGTTTTGAAATTACACCAGCGTTAATTTTCCCCTCGTTTTCTATTCGACTGGCTCCTTGGCAGTTGCCACTATTGTTGACCTTTCTGCTGCTGTTTTTTGCTTTTTTTTTAATTGCATGAAGCATCATCTGAGAAGCTTAAGTCATTAATCATATGTAACATAAATTTGCTAGAAAACTTTCCGAGCAGCTCCAAATTCACAAGTAAAACAATTTTGATGCCGCCATTGCAATTTGGCTTTCTGAGATTTTTTGGCCCGAGTGTATTTTATCTTGAAATAATGATGGTTATCTACCAGCGAGGAAAATGTCCCTTAAGAGGTAGTTTGTGTGTAGATGAGATAATTTGTGTGGTACCCTTTGCTCGCCGAAAACTAGATATCTTAAGCAATGAAAATAAGTTAGTTGCCATAAAAATTAGAAGAGAGGTTTTGTATTTAATTTTCATGTGATCAATAGTTATATATAGATTGGTCGACATGTATTGATTGCTTGCTTCCCATCAGCAGTGGAATTTTCCTTCATCTCTTTTCTTCCTCTTTCTTTTTCATTTCCTCCAAATCTTGTATGTTAACATCGATCACCTCAAGCAAGAGCGATGCTGCTGTTACAACTTTTTTGTATTAACTAAAGGCTAAAGGTAGGTACATACTAAAAATAATATTCCACAGATATATTTCATTCTAATCGGAAAAAAGAAAATCGTTCAAAACTGGATGTTGTTAATCAGATCATACAACTGTTGAACATTTAAAGGTTTAGTCAAGTGAAAATCCATTCCAGCATCTTTAATAAGCAACTTCATCTCATCATCCAGAGTATGGGCAGTCAATGCAATTATGGGAATGTGAATGCCATGCTTCTTCTCCTCCACTCGTATAAACCTTGTTGCCTCATACCCACTCATAACCGGCATCTGCATTCATAAGTATCTCAAACTATTTAAGTTGAGAAAAAAAAAATCCATAAACATAGTAACATTTACAATATTTATTTGTAAAATTTAGTAAAGCGGAAAAGAGGTAAGTGTAGAAATGTTACCTCACAATCCATCAATATAAAATCATAGGTTTTGTTGGCTTTATCATCACCTTCGTACATGTCATTTAAAGACTTGCAAACCTTATTACTGGCCTCTTTTCCATTCTCAGAAACATCAACATCTGCTCCTAATTTTTGAAGAGACTTGGAAGCATACATGCGCAATATGGGCTGATCATCAACCACCAAAACCTTCTTTCCTTTGAAGTCCTTACTAGTACTACTACTATTGTTACAATCATTTATAACAATCTCCTCGAGTTGGCACTTAGGTAAGGCATCTGAGTCCAATTCTTGGAATTCGATTTCTTGATCTGTCTTAGTCCTATCATGTTGGATTGAACTGTTTCGATATTCAGATAGAAGCCTAAGCACTTCATATAAACGTTTGCCATGTAATGGCTTTTGAAAAACATAGTCAAAAGGAGGAAGCAGTGGCTGGCTGCTGCTGCTTACATGATCTTGCAACAACACAACCTTGCAACTAACATTCTGCAAATCTTTCTTGAAGTTAACCACGGGTGAACTCAATTCTGAGAGAGGTCCTGCCTGAGAATCAATAATGATAATTATGAAATTCGATGAGCCATTGGAATTAGACCTTTTGCAATGAGGGATGGCATGATCATGTGTGTCCTTTGTGCCGAAAGCCACTTCATTTGTATCACCAGAGGTTAAATTCAAATTTACCTCAAATTTCTCAAGGGAACTAGAGGAAAGGTCTAACTTTCTCTTTATTCTATTAAGCGTCAGAACAAGTTCGTTCATTTTACTCACCTCTGAAACTTTTATGTTCATTTTGCTAATCGCTCTGCTTAAAACTTTTCTCCTTTTTTCTTCAACTAGGAATAGGACAACATGATATCCCTCTGATCTAGATGGAGATGACCGAAATGGCAGTCCCAAGTGATGGTAAAGATAACTTCGAAGGCCATGATTTTGCGTATTAGTTTCTTGTTCCTCAGCTTCAACAACAGATACTGGAACACAACTAGTCAGAAATATGTTGAATTGGAAGCGAGTGCCTCTTTCTCCTTCCTCTTTGTCAACAATCTTGATCTCTCCCCCCATTAGATGCACCTGTCATATAACAACCAACGGTCTACACCAAATTAACAGTAAACATAATCATATCTAGAGCTTTAAATTTAATTTTTGACATTTACATGGCCTCCTTTAGATGATGTGTTGTTCAATCATATACTCTACAATCAGAACCAAAGGGATTACAGCAGAACCGCTTGGATCTGTTTACTCAAAGAATCTACTTTTCCAAGTATTGCTATTTCATTCCATATTAAAATTGTTGAAGGAAACCAAAAGAAAAAGCCATTTAAAATACTCACCATAGATTGAACAATGCCTAGTCCCAAGCCATAACCTTCTTCTCCATAAGTTGTTTCTTTCACCTGAACAAAGTTTTCAAAGACATGTTTTTGTTTATCTTTCGGAATCCCCACACCTGTGTCATCCACCTCAAATGTGAATTCCATGCAATTGGGATTCTTTTGAATTGCTGGAAATTCATTCAAAGTATTGCAGCAACACTTTTGCTTGGTGCACAATCTTGTCAAGCAGTTCAATGGACTATGCCGATTACAAACAATAAGGGCGCTGTCTTTACTTGGTTTGCTCACAGAAACTTTGACGGAGATATGGCCTTCTGAGGTAAATTTGATAGCATTGGTAACCAAATTACTTACTATCTGCATAATTTTCACTTTGTCACCTTTCACTGAACGGAAGGTTGAAAGAGACCCATCACCAGGGTCAAGTACCAAATCCACTCCCTTTTCTATGGCTCTATGATAATGCAAATCAACTATGTTCTCGAGGAGTTCTGCCAGATCGAACTCTTCTACCTTGAGTGGCATTTTACCAGCTTCAATCTTGCTCGCATCCAGAACAGAATTTAGTATGCCTGAAACAATTTCAGTGAAATAGTTCTACAAATTATACCAGTGGTGACCATATATTGAAAGCTCTATATTTAGAACTTGGGCCAAGTCAAAGGTCAACAGTTAATTTAAATTCTAAGGTAGTTTTATCTAGTTACTAATCATCTTGGAGGAAAGCCAAACAAGTACCATTAATAATTGCTACTTTTATCACATATTATTACTTGTTTTTTCATGACAAGTGGCTTTCGTTTTTGAGAGAAAGACGATGTTCATTGTTAAAGGTCAAGATGTCTATAATCCATGAACTCTCCCTTATTACTTGCCAAAGTCCTTACATCTATTAACAACCATTACAAAAATTTGATTCCTCAAAAAATTGTCAATTTTAGCTCTTCCACTGCCCAATCTACAATTCTGCTGGCGTATACAGATTTATACTTCGTACAAGTCTTTATCAATATTTAACAGGCTTGAGTGCATCAATATCTTGAAAATGATCATCATTATGTTAGGTGAGGTATAAGTGGCTTTCATTTTTACCCATAAAATTTGTTCGTGTGAGGGAAAAATAAAAATAAAAAACAAATAGAAATATAGCATATATAGGACATACCTAAAAGGCTTGTGGTTTCATTATTGATGAGCTGCAGGTTAGATGCAGTCTCAGAATCTGGGGATGCCTCATTCAGACAGTGGTTTATCAGACAAGTTATAATTCCAAAACCATTACGAATGTCATGACTTGCAGCAGCAAACGCGAGACTCTTTGTTATACTCTTCCTCTCTGCTTGATTAGTTGATTCCACTTGTTTGATCAGAGCAGCACACAAAAACATCTCTCTTTTTGCAGCTTTGAAGACTATGATAATGAAAGCACATAGCGAAACTACTACAATAACAAACAAGAACACAAGCAGCAAATATGCTTGCACGCTTTGCTTAAGGACATTACTTCCCATTCCTTGAGCACTGAACGCCACAGTGTACACCTAAAAACAAAACAAGAGCAAATTAGTCTTTTGAAGGTTCATTTTTTTATTGTTCTAGGCTACTTCAATAGTAATTTATTGATTATTCCATTTAAATTTTTGACTGATCGAAGTATTGTTTCGTTTAATCTTCAATCTCTCCAGTATTCTTCCATTTCAACAGTCAACTTGTCAGAAATGAATCAAATCAATCAATGATTGTACTTAATAGTCTAGAATGCGCGCTCCTTACAGAGAAAAAATGACTCAGTTTTGACAAATCTCGATATATATCTTGAACAAAACACGTAACACAAGATACAGCATAGTTGCTAGGAGCGGATATTCTGCAGATCGAGATTTCACTAATTCAAAATGGTGACATATGCAGTAATTGATCAAGACATACCGATTCAAGTCCAGCTATTTCAATGACAGAGCAGTAGAATACGAAATTATTCTCCTTGATTTTCACTTCAAATTGTCCCCTTTCTCCATTTACCAGCTTGCAAGATTGGTTGCCACTCAAATCTTCACGAGAACCATTCAAGTTCTTGAATTGCACAGAAACAGTACCATTATACACGATTATGCTGGTATGGGGAATCTTTGTGTCCACAATTACTTGACCATTGTTACTAGCCAGGTGAAAATGCGCACCGTACAAATTTAAAGCGGAAAATCTGTCATCCACATATTGCACGGGAAATCCCATAGAGATCTTACCTCTTCCATCCATTGTCGCTGTATTGAAAAATAATTCCCTCTTAGCCTTGTTCAAACCAATGCTAATACAGGATTGAGATGCATACCCCATTGTTCCTTTTAAGGATTCTTTAGACCAGCCTAGAGTCTCAACGCCAACTGTTTTTGTATCAACAACCACTGGTTGCCCATAAAGCATCCCGGTGTCACGATTCACTGGCTGACTATACCATACTGCAGATGAAGTATTGGAAAACACTGCAAAAGTTTGGTCCTCGTCGTGGCCTTCTTCAGTGTAAAAAGTGAGCATCAGCCTATCTTGTCCCATGTATGAGACTTGCGAAACAAATGGGATTGTTGAAAGTGACAAAAACAAAAGAGGTGCTACCTAAACATCAACAAACCAACAATACATGAGTTTTCTTGTCAACTGAAAGTTGTCCAAATGAGCAAGAAAAAATGTTGAACTAGTGCCAAGTTTCAACAATTGGTTCTCAGGTTATACTTTTGTACTCTAACTATTAGTATTCATTTGATTCATAAGTATTGAACTATTTTCTGCCGGCAATCAACCTAGCGTAATCCTTTTTAATCTAGACCCTGAACTAGTAGCCAAATTAGGAACTCTAAAGGGGATTTAGAAAAATGTCAATATAGCTTTCTAACTGAGGGGATTCAGTTCAACCCCTAGCCTTTGGGAGTGGTCATGTTTTACATACTCACACATGTGAAGCCTATGTTGCACAGACACTCCAAAAATGCTGATGTGCTCTTGTTGCATCCTCCAAGAAATACACGACTTTTGGAGGATCCAACACACATCTGTCGCCATTTTTCAAAGAGTCCGAGCAACATAGGATGGAGCTGCTCTAACTATTCTTTAAATGGGTAGTCTCTCATAAAACACGTAAATTTGCTGCAACCAACTCATTTTAACACGTAGAGCTGATATTCTATCCACCTGACAATCAACACTACTTGAAATAATTCCTGTAAACTACAAGGAATAAGTTCTTTCTTGCTACCTCATCAAACTTGCAAACTCCGGAATATATAAAAGCACCAAAAGGGAAAAAGGAAATTGAGGAAATTGTTTATTTACCTTAGTTTGGATTTCGGTGAAGGGTAACTGAGTTCCATTGAGAGATGAACTTAGACCTCTAGCCAAGCTTGATGCCGAGTAATTTAGGGGAAGAAACATATTTGCAGTGTGTTCAATCTGTGAAAATGTTTTATTTCTCAATTGTTCTGATAGCATATTCACATGGTGTTCACTCTGATTTTTCATCATAGACAACTTCACAAAAATGTAAATTGCCACTCCCTGCAATGAAGTTTCAAGGAAGAAAAAAAAACGATATTAATACAAATTATATTATCTTGTCAATTCCGAAGATTCAACAAACATATATTTTTACCAAAAACACATCCTAATTATGGCAGATCGCTAAAGTTCTTCCTAATTTTTCTGTATAATCATCCGAAATCCACTAGCTCGACTAATTTTAATTCGCACCATAGAAAGCTCACTTTAGCAGCTCCCTATCAAAGGGAACTTCATTCCCTAGACTCGAACTGATACCTCTGATTAAGGGTTGAGTAACATTTATCATTCTATCACATCCCTTCTGATTATTTATTCCTAATTCATTTCACCTAAAGAAATTAATATTGAGACCAACAAAAAGGTAAAGACATACATTATTGAAAGGTACTTACCAGGAGAATGAGGAAGAAAACATGACGTAGCACATTGAAGGAGTAAAGCTTCATCCTTTGCATAGTGTACTTCCGATGTCTACAATTTCTCAGTATGACAATCAATGCACAACGTACTCACTAACATATACAAAATTTATTGCTGAATTTGCTGTAACAATTGAGTTTATATACTTTTCAAAAACTAAATAAACAAAGTTCTAAACTGTATTGCATGTATTAGGATACTAGTATTGACGAATTGTTACTTGATTCACAAAGATGAAACATATATAACCTACAAGGGGTTTGAGTAGGGTAGTGTGTCCACAGCCTTACAGGCAAAGGTAGAAAGAGTGATTTCTGATAAACATTCGGCTCAAGAAGCACGAAACATATATAATCTAATTCTACAAATAATTTTTTAAAATTCTAGTACTATTTAGAGCCCATTAAAGCATTAACCAATACAAATTAAAGTCATTGTAATGCATTTAAAAATCAAACTAGTAAATAACAGGGTTTTAATAGGAGAATTTAGAAGAGATAAAAGGAAACAACTACAACAAGAAGTTTGAGCATTGGCTTACCCAAAGCAATGCCCTGTGAGGAAGAAGGACATAGAGACGTTAAGTAGAAACAGAAGAGTTTCTCCTTTTATTCATTTTGTATTATGTATTATTTTTATTGTTATTTGCTTGGTTTTTGGTTGGGGAAGATCACAGGCAATAAGAGTTCTAATTGACTTGAGATACCATGCAAATTTTATATCTTCTCATAGATAAACAATAACTCTCTTGTGTGTATCCCAATTTATGTGGACTTTTTTTTTAGACTTTAGTTGTAACACTTACGAAGATAGAATTGTTATCATTACCATGAAAAATAATATTTTAACACTGAAAGTTTGGCTTCGCTCTGGAAGGGAAATACTTTTGTTCACTTTAATTTAATATATGTAGCCTATATACCCTTTTGCTTTCATTTATAATTTAATAGTGAAAATAAAATATCCATTTCCACTATTTTTTGTGTATAAATTTTTAATGAATCTTTTCATATTTTTGTCTATTTTGAAATTTGAACTTGTATAGTTTTTTCAACAGAATGATAATTTTTGCGTGAAAAAAGCCCTAGTCTGCTTTCTCCAGAGTTCCCTTGTAAGAGAGAGAGAAACGGAGAGAGATAACTCGTTTGAACCCATTGTAGCATAAAACGAACCCATTTTCTCTATTTTCTAACCATAAAAAAAGAACTCTAATAAAGAGAGAGATAACTCGTTTGAACACATTGTAGCAGGAAAAATGTTTGAAGAGCGGCTTAAGTTAGACTAATTATGTTTTACTTAATACTTATTTTGTTTCAATTTACGTGAACTTTTTTAAATTTAATTCATATAAAAAAAATCCTTTTCATATTTAAAAATAATTTATCATTATGCAATAATTTATAGCCGCATAAAAGATATGTATCATTTTTTTTCCTAAATTCTGTGTCAAGTCAAATTCCTTGCCAATATTAGTCATGCAAAAAAGGTTGCACGAACAAAAGGGCAAATAAATTTGAGAAACAATCATACATCATTCTGCAAGTTGAATCCAAAAGTACATAATCAAGGTAAACAAGAAAGAGAAAAACTACAAAAAAATCACACCAAAAGTACATAAATGAAGGTAAACAAGAAAAAGAAAAACTACAACAAAATAACAGAACCCTGCCTATTTACATTACACATACAAATTCAATAAGGTACAAAATCTATTTGCTGCTGCCATTGGTTTTTGGCTTTTTCACTATTAAAACTGGACACTTCACATTCTGTGCACAGTGGTTGCTCACACTCCCAAGAAATGCCCTGTATTTAGATCAACATTAAAACCCTATACACCATTACATAAGCATTTAAAAATGCATAATATATATACTTACTATGAAAGTATTCTTCTTTCTACCTTTTTTCTCAATTCACTGTGAAAATTGTTTGTTATTTTCCTTGTCACTAGATGTAAAGAAAAATAATTCATATAGTATCATGGTTCACTTGGTAAAATTTAGGAAGCGATGCAAATCTATTTCGAAGCTAAGCTAGCGTTGTGGACATAGATTTGGATGAAACATGAAAAAATATTTTTTTGAAAATGAGATAAAAAAAAATTTTGAAACTTGAAAAGAGTTTGAAGTTTTGTGAATAGAAAACTTTAAAAATTACTCTAGAATTGTTTTTGGGATTTGAATGTTCTATTTTCAAAATCTTTCCAAAAGGATTAAAATCAAAAATTAATAAATATTTTAAAGTAAAATTTAAAAAAAATTCCAAATTTTATGGCCAAACACGAGCTATCGCTAAGTGTTGGTAGCATTTCAGTGATTAAATTGGACAGCAATAATCATAATTTGAACTATGAGTATTACCAATTTGAACTATGAGTATTACCAATTCCCATCCTTAATAATCAAATAGTATAAGAATGAAGATTGGTTGCCAATCGTAATTGTTTAACCTTGTAACAAAACAAGTCTCTTTCCAAGCAGCTTTTGAATAACTTTAGGACCATAGAGCAATAAATCTTTACAATTTGTGTGATATCATCTTACTAGATTTTTAATAAATTTTTTTAACATAATGGGTGTACGAAAAGGGTAGAAAATATTGTAAAAGAGTTTTGAAAAATGTTTTCTATTCTTTAATAGGGAAAAGATTTTCCTCCTATCGAAGAAAATGAGTTCGCGAGGAAAATATTTTTCAAACCATTTAAGCCAGTCAAACATGAAAAAATTGAAAAATATTTTTCTCATACCAAACACACCCAATACGCATAACTAATAAATTTCTAGGATTGTTTGCAACATATTATGTTAACTACCAAACGAGAAAGTAATTAGTACTTCCTAATGTCTCATTTTATATTAGTCTTTTTTATAATTTGTTCAGAAAAGACCGACATTTTTTTAATACTAGGACACTAATTAATACAATGTTTATGAGTTCTGACCATAACATTCTCAAAACACTTTTATTATGCTATACATACTTAGCTTATTTGTTGTTAAAGATTGTCATTTTTTCTCAAATTCAATATTAAGAACTAAAGCAACACCAAGAAATGCAATGGGATGATGCAAACTTTAGGGTAATGAATTTTGAATATCAAATGGCTATAAGTGAAAAAAGGTACTAATCCCTCTGTTGCCATTCTGACGACGATGTTTGAGTCAGCACAGAATTTAAGGACAAAAAAAATTCTTGTAACTGTAAAACAAAGAGTCTAAAATTGAATTATTTCCAATTATAAAAATGTATTTTTTTTTAACGGACTCAAAAGGAAAATATGTGTTTAAATTAAAATAGATGTAAGCAGTAAAAAGCGTACCTCTTGATGACACCATAGCCACGGCTTCCCATGGCGAGCATGTCGACATGTAACCTCTCCGCCACCTGACAAATCACGTCCCTTGCATCACCGCGCTCCACTATCGTCTCCACCTTAACCTGAATACAGCCCAACACAGACAAACATTACCTTTAAGTCTCCATATTGACCAATTTAACCTTCATTCATCACTAAATTTACAAAAAATGGACTAACCCCATCCAAATCCTTGCAAAGTCGTTTCGCTTTCTCCATAACGCACTGTGCTACATCATTGCTGTACCTCTCCATCGTCGCCAATATATCAGATGAAAACAAATACCCTGAGATTTTAAAAAATTTACCAAACCCGCCATTCAATTAATCAAATAATTAATTAATACTCTCGAAATGATCATCAGTTACCTAATGAATGAAATACTTAGTAAAGTTTACCTTCAGGGTTGTCTTTCTCACCTGTTCCGTCCAAGGAAGAGTAAACAGCTCGAGGAGGTATGGAATAGAGGAGGATAAGGGCATCATTGGTATTTGCTCCAGTGAATATGTTGTCTATACACCATGAAAGGGCGTAGGTGCTCTCCTCGCTCTCATCAACGGCCACCAAGATCTTCCGCGCCTTTGCTGCCACGTCAGCCATCCCAATATTTGACCGCACAACGATGATTGATTGAAGAAATTTTGGAGTATCTTTGGACTTTTAGCTGAAAATGGAAAGTGAGGGAATCGATTGAAGATATTTATAGCGTTGTCAGTGTATGGGAGTCTGAGGAATTGTATGGGTTATCAATGGAGGGCTGTAGCCGGTGGATTGAGAAACCTGTTGGCGGTTTGTGGATTTTGTGCTGGCGGGTTTTGGTTTTGAGTTGATCACTTTGCCTATTTTAATTGATTGATGCTTTTGTCCTCTTTTGCCACTTTCCTTTATGTCCCTGTTTTTCTTTTTTTCTCTCTTTTACTTTCTGGTATTATTATCCGTTATTTTGTGTACACGATCCCAGCAAAAGGATCACAAAAGACTTGATGCGACATAGAAAAGGTTTTGTCTAGGAGCTTCTTTGATCACAAAGTTTTAAGATATTTTAGTTAAATTAATTTTTATTAATAAATAGATAATTTTTATTAATAAATAGATAAAGGAGTGAATTTAAATTAAAAGTAATAAATTTAGATTTGAATTTAAACAACTAGGACGGTACGGGATTGTACTCGAGTCAACAAACATTGAGTTAAAGCTCCATGACTACTAATAAATATGAAGATAAAAACATGCGATAAATATGATAAATGACATTAAATGTTATCAGAAGGAATCTATCACACAAATGTTGAATTAGATAGATAATTACTTTCTCTAGCTACAACATGTGACAACAAATAATGGAATTGAACTATTTATTTTTGGATCTTGTGAACTAAAGAGGAATGTTATGTAATGGAATCAAACAAAGGAGACAAGACAAGCTTTTTCTTTGTATATTCTTGATAGTCTAACTCTTTACAAGGATCGTGCTCAAAAGTCCCGATCTCCCTTTTTGTTTCCTCTTTCTTCCTATTTATACCCTAAAAAAATAGAATATGGAGAAATATTCATTAGAATATTCTTATTCATAATCTAAAGAACATTCTAACAGTTGCAGTTGTTTACTCTCTACTCAACCTCGATACTGGTCTATCCCTTTGAGCGACTCCTCATCACTGGACCGTGCTTGGTTTCAACCTTGGCCTCAGCTCGTCTGTCTGCATTTGCCAAACTAGACCTAATTTTCACCCTTACAGTAAGTCCCTAATTAAAATTTTGAGAGGTCATTTGGTATGCAGATTAAATTATCCCGGAATTATAATCTCAAGACTAATTTATACCATATGGAATGTGGGATAAAATAGTCTCAAGTTTGATAGGATAAGGTGGGATAAGATGAAATATTCTGGATTAAATCTGTGATTAAATTTATACCGTATTTGGTTGGAGGTATAATTTTATCCCAGGATAAATCTATACCTCCAACCAAACATGTATATAAATTTAATTTTACATCTTACCCCACCTTATCCCTAGTACCAAACAACCATGAAGATTTAAGGCTCAAGTTAGCTTTAAGATTATAAGTAACTATTTACTGAGAACTTCTTATTTTAACTTTGGTTTGATCTATTTGTCTCTGTAGATCAATAAATAATAGGATTTTTTGCATTGTGTTGGAAGTTTTATAAAATAATAAAAGACAAATATTGAAAAGAAAGAGAGGGAATTTTTATTGCTTTTTGGAATAATTTATAATAGAATATAATTCTCTATTAATAAGGAGATGTGACTTAGCCCCCAAGTAATGAACCCTGAAATTGCTCTAAATATTGACATTCACCATAAATAAAATTATATTTATAACACTCCCCCTTGAATGTCTACTCAAAAGATTGCCTCGTTAAAACCTTAACTAAATAAAAGTCAGTGGGAAAAAAATTATAGAGAAGGAAAAAGAGTACACATATCTAACAATACGCCTTTTGGTTGCCTCGTTAAAAACCTTGCAAGGAAAATCTAGTAAGACAAAACCGTGTAAGGAAAAAAGAGTACAACTCGTATTAACTCCTCCTGATGAGAGTATCAATTCACATCTTTAAGCATTTGCATTCAAATCGTGTGCACCATCTTCAAAAGATCTTTGGTAGATATTTGATAAACAAATCAGCCATATTAACTTGAACAAATTTATTTCACCTTGGAATCATCATCCCTAATAGATGTATTATATTGATATGATCTTGTTGAAATCGTCAGTTCAACATCTTCGCATAGATGTGAAAACTCTTGCTATCATATTATCATACCAATAGTTATAGCAAGATATCTTTGTGCACAAATTACACTGAGGAAGTGATACTTCAAGATCAAGAATTGTATATGTTTCAAGCAGCTTAAATCTTTCATGGATTGTCATATAACGTAAGCCATATAAATCATATAATAGACTTAGATGCATATCAAGCTTTCATGTCATGCTAGACATATAACATATCAAAAACTAAAGAGATAATACATAAAATACCCATCAAACTTGTCCGAAAAAATTATTTACACACCTAAACTTTACGGGCGACCTTTTACCCCACTATTCTAAATTTAAGTGAATTTAATACCCCCTTCAAAAAACTGAACCAAGTCTTATGATGGCTGTGTGTTACACGCACCAGTCCCCTATTTTCAGTTATTCCATTTTTTTTTAATTTTAGTTTTTAAAAAACGAAAATTTTATGTTAAAAAACAAAAAAAAAAGTTTTTACAAATTTGTGTTCCGAGTTTTTAATAAACAATTTTTTTAAAAAAAATTAAAAAAATAAAAATATATACTTTTAAAAAAAGAAAGTATTTTGTTGACAATAATCTTTTCAGTTTTTAAAAAACATAAATATTTTGTAAAAAATAAAATTTATTTTTTCTGTTTTCAAAAAAAAATCAGTTTATACAAAAAAAAAACAGTTTTTACAAAAATAAAATATTAAAAACAGAAAAAAATAACATTTTTCAAAAACAAAAATACTTTGCTTGAATTTTTTTTTCAGTTTTTCAAAAACAAAAAAATTTTAAAAACTATTTTTTAACAAATTGTAAAAACTTATTTTTTGTGAAATTTGAAAAAATAGTAAAAACGAAAAAAAATAGTTTTAACAAAATATTTTTCATTTATAAAATAATGAAGAAAATGTTTCCAACAAAATATTTATGTTTTTGAAATTTATTTTTTCTTCAGTGTTTCAATACTTTTTAAAGATTTTTTGTGTGTAAAAACTACAAAAATAAATTTTGTAAAACTAGAAAAAATAAATTAACATAATATTTTCATGTTAAAGAAGAAAAAATGAAAAATAAAAGAGAAAAAAACAATATTAAGTTAATTAGTTATAATATCCTATTAAAAAGTGACACATGGACTTGTAAATTAATTTTAAATTTTTTTTTTTTGCCTTCACGCGCAGCTACTACGTTAATTACACGTTTTGCGCAGAGGGGGTATTAAATTCACTTAAGTTTAGAAGAGTGGGGTAAAAGGTCGCCCGTAAAATTTAGGTGTGTAAATGATTTTTTCGGACAAGTTTGATGGGTACTTTATGTATTACTCCAAAACTAAATGCACATACCATTGATTTTATACTTTTAAGTGTTTGAACTGCATGTCAAAATACTTGTCTTTCATATGAAACCAATTCTATTCGAGTTACATCTCTTCTATTTGACCAATATTTTTGTGTTTGTATTCGACAAACTTAAGATCCTCATCGATATTTTGCACTATCATATATGTAGTCAATGGACATTTTATATCGGTACCAACCTCCTTATTTTCATATTGACATAACATATACATCTCTTTATTCATATATATTGAGGAACCTAGATCTCTCATGAGATTTTATGAAGTGTTATGTCATGTGATCTTGTAGATCACTTGCCTCGTTATTATGATCATTTGCTAATCTTCTTTATCAAGAATTTGATTTGAAACCGATTAGTCTATACATTTTAAGTGTACCATAGACTTTGTCCTTCTAGGACTTATTCTAATAGGATCATTTGCAATGAGAATATAGCTACTTTCTTTGGATCAACAAATACGTCTATCATGCTTTATAATATATTGCAGTTGAATTATTTTTTATGACTTCAAATTCATATTATCTTATTCGAGGATCTATATGTACACGTGATAATTCATTATACGTAACTTTTTCTCAACTATTTATCATGTTTCCCCCTCATATTAGAAAAACTAATTTGCTTCTTTAATTTTGAAAGTTCATCTTTGTGTGCTATGGTGTTAATTAAAATATACACCGCACATCAATAATAATAAGATGAAACTATTTGATTCCTGACCGTGAACCACTTATGAGGGGAGAAAATAATATGCTTTCGTATATAACATATATCAAACTGATATGCAAAACTTTATTCTCATAAGCAATTATTTAGCTATTAAGTGAACGCACTCAATAAATCATTTTGCTAAATCAACTGTGATATAAACAAACTTATCAAGATGACCTATTTTGAATAAAATATCTGGAAATTAAGCTCTATCAAATTATTGAGCAAGTTATCTCGCAAATACCATATTGCGGGTCAATAATAATCGCACATGTAGCAATCTCATAGATATATCTTATGTGGTATACATGGCAGATGAATGAGCCCATATTCACTTTTGATGCATTCATGGGATTCAATCCCAATTTTAGTTGGTCAATTAATTAATGAGAAAAAAAAATATAAGAGTATTTATAAAGAACTTTCTAGTTCTTTTAATATTTACTTGTATTGGCAGATATTCGGCCATTTTGTGATTAGGGGGTGAACCACATCATGATCAATTTGCAGTAAATGGCCAACGCCGCTGACTCTTGACTTATGACAGTTGTCCTTAAAACAAATGAGGGGACGTCTCCACAACAAAAGGACGGGCCCATTCGTGACCAACTCAAAAGGCATGAGGCTATAAATACCAAGAGAGAGAACCTCCCAAATGGAGCTTCTTCTTTGATACAACTCGGAATACTCCAGAAATAGAAAGAGATACTCCATAAGTGGATCAAGAAACAAGATCAATGTAAGATCTTGAACCTCTTCAAGGAGAGACAGGTCAAGTTACCTTGATGAATAAAACCCCATTTATATTGCTCCATCATTGATTATTTATGTGTCTCAAGTTTGTCTTCTAATTCAGTGATTAATTATGATTGACTATGATTTACCCCTTGAATTATTTCGATTGATTTTCTTGGAAAGTATTCGATAATTTTTGAGTCAAACATTACTCATGTGAATTCTCTATTATTTTGCATATCATACTTAAATTGATATGACTAAACAAATTATGCCAACTGAATAAATTATCAATATTGATACTTTAGATTTACACCATGACGTGCGCAATTATCAATGAACTCCAAGTTTATTATTATATGGGTTATATTGTTGCATTCTTTTGTTTGTGTAGTACAAACTGGATAATAAAGCGAATAGTTTTTTACATACATATAACTCCGCTACAAGTTGTAGTAATAGAAGATATTAAATCTTTCCTTTATTTATAGCCTCAATATAATCAACCGCTTTCGCATATACTATGGAAACTGAATAAGTTTCTGTGAGACTTCCTAAAAATAATACCTTATTAGTAATCAATTGTGTTTCGCCAAAATAGTAATAATTGGCTATTCTAGAGCTCTCTATTAAGTACTACCACATATGCATCATCTATATGGTGATATCTCTTTTAAAGAGAAAGTTATACCATTATGGTTATGATTATATGCAAGATTTATTCTCGCGTTACTATATTCTTTAATAACCACATTATCAATATATTTTGACGTACGATAGGTACGTGATCAATGGTCATTTATGTCATATTAATGACATTATTTTCTTATATCATCTCAAACCTCTTTCTAGAGGTGAGTGTAGTATATTCACTACCACCAGCACATTCATATTCTTCCAATAATTAATATGATGTCGTCATATTCACATCATGAATGGACAATAATTATCTATATGTGCTTTATAATATTTTATGTCAAATCGATGACAAATATTACTTTCACAAAGTGAAGAATTATTTTGAGAACCATTATTTGTTATCATTACCACAATGATGACGATTAATTTCATCTATTGCCACATCTACATCCATTGATAAATTCATAGTAATAATTTTATCTTCTTTCAAATTTATATCAATGAGAATTGAGCAAATTCAATAGGATGAGCTTTTAATAGTTTGTGAATTTGATCATGACAAGGCATAGAAGTTTTACCACTTCGAGTGGTTAAATTTCTTACTAACTCTATTAGAGTTATAATCAAAATTTATTTTCTTTGCTTGTATTTAAAATCAAATTATAGACTGACAAGAATTTAAAAGAGAAAAGTAAAGTAAAATACTTACCTTACATCCAGAATCTAATCATGAAGAAAGTTCATGGAACAACTGATAATCATTATGCTCAATCCCAAAATTTCGACTCAATTGGTTAGCATCTCGTGCTAATAACGTGTTATAAAAAATAAAAGAAAAATATTGCAAGGAAAGAGAGAGAATCCTTATTACTTTTTGGAGATAATTTACAATGGAATGAACCCTCTATTAATATGGAGAAGGTGTCTTAGCCACCAAATAATGAACTCTGGAATCACTATAAATATAGACATTCACCATAAATAAAATTATATTTATAGCGGGAAGCAATGTTTGACCCATTTTAAATTACATTTACTTTTTATCGAAATGAAGTTAATATTCTTTTATCCATCAAAATTTTAATAATTTAACTGGATTTTAAGATAGTCCTAACCCTTTCAGCAAAAGTTCTGGATGTTAATATATCTTCGCCCAGGAATATGAGATGGATTTGACATTGCATCAACATATTGGACATCAAACTGAAAAGTTTCTATAAAAAAGATTAAGACGAAGATCTGTTAATAGCGTTCTATGATAAACGAATCCTATCCTAATGAAAAACAAGAGAGACTCGGCAGATATTGCAGTTTCTATTCCACGTTAAGATATCAGGTTAAACTGGCTGACTTATTTCACAACACACATATACTGACCTACTTGACTTTAGCAAACAAAACTGAACAGTCTCAAACTACAAAGACGGAAATAATGCCAAAAATGATGTTGCATATGTAGACTACTATGTTTCGTATTCAGTACACGTGAAGTTAACATTTACTAATTGAGTATTGAACTAAGTCTAATTCAAAAACCAGTATAAATCACCCACACTATGCCATACCGATTTTATACAGATATATCAAGGCAAATCAAGAGTTTGTATAACATAGCTAAAAAATTACCACCAATTTCCCCAACTTGACCAATCATTAAAAGAAGAGTTTCTCTATGAAGAGCAATTACGCACGTCTAGTTATTCCTCATTCGTTGTAGTTTTCAGTTGGATATAGCAGGCCAAGGAATGCCCCATTAAGAGTGGGCTGGATTTTCTCGGATTGTTCACTCCCTTCCCAGACCTTACGTGGACGCAGGATACTTCGTGCACTGGACTATCTTTTAAACCATATTCTGGGCGTTGATATCAACATATGAGAATTTTTTAGGAATAGAATAAAATGGATACAAAATATACAAGCCCAAAAAAGTGAATGATTGGACAATCAGGAACTCTATAACACAATTCTATTGTCCTGGATTCAGAGTAAATCCTCTTTTTCCTATAAAGAGAAAATTCGTCCAAGAAAAAAAGGATGTTGATAGGTTCAATAGTGGCAGTCAATCAACAGTTATGTAACTATCCAATATTCTCCAATAACCTATGACTTTCGTCATGAAGCAGCAATTGGTCATGATCATAATTATATCTAGATTAAACAGCACCACCAAATATAACAGATTCTTTATAGTTTCCACATAATACAACACAAAAATCAAGTCTGATAAGAAGTATATGCCTTGACAAGAGACCTAAAGATAGCAAAGTTGATGTTTCCATTCAGTAGTAAAATCTGATACTGTTCCATAAACTTGATTAGAGCGCAGATACAATCTACTCCCAGCTGCATTTCATCGTCCCCAGTAGTTCGCTTTTCTCTCATTCTGATTAGGTAATTGGAGTATGATTGGCTTTTAAAAAGATGATATCAAGAGTAGGAATTTGGCTCCTCAAGGTGAGAATTCAAGAAGTTTCCAGCTGTCTAAAGTGGATCACTTATCAGACGAAAGAGTTGAAACCCGAAACCCCCTAGATGATATAAGATTATGTTTTATGTGTATGCAATTTGATTGCATTTCTCAGAGATAACCAAATACAAAAAGATAGAAGATAGCTTCCTTAGTCTCACAAAAGCAGCTACCTGCATCATACTACCCTTTTATAACCCAGATCTTACTGAAAGTACTTCTCTATACAGTCAGTCTATGGAAGAATCTCCAAATGAGTAAAACTAATCAGCTACGAGTGGATCTAAGTATCTAACTAAGCACATTTTGCCTCGAGAAGACCTCCTAATAATGGTGCAAAACTAAATATAGGTTCCGAATCCATGCAAAACATAGCCAAATCCAGTTTGTGTGCTGTATGCTAATTCTAATAAGATCAATCTTATTAAACTGCATTTACTGAAAATGTCACTATTCAACCAAATAAATTCTAACCCTTGACTAAATGAATCTGTACTTTCCTGAAATTTTTAGTGAACTTGGAAGCGATATGTCATATTTCTCTTGATTAAGTTGCTTTTGGAATAAAGTATTTCCTGAATTCAAAAAGAACTTCAACAAGAACTGGTGTTTGGTTGCACCCGGAGGTTTTTGGACACAACAAGGGAAAGTAAACTAATAAGGTGACATGATTAGCATAACAGATAAATACAATTGACCATAGCTATAATAACCATGTGAAATAACAGAAATTTGCTTTCTTCTCTAAAGAGATTAATATTAGTATAGAAATAAGTTAGTAGTATACCTGTGCCATCATACCTCTTAGTTTCTCACAAGCAGAACAACATTCCACAACTGCATCTAAGCAGAAAAACCACAGGCAATGGCATATTCAATGCAGCTCTAATTAAAAGCTTTCAAGAAAGATGAGGTGCTTACAACTACAGGATAATTGGAAAAAAACACAAACTTCATCAATTCACGAGGGCCTACAAAATATAGCAATTTATAAATAATACTAACTGCTTGAAAACATTTAAGGTAGTATTTGATATGAAGAAATTATCCTAAAGTAACAATTATTGCTAGATCACCTTATCCCAGCCAAGGTCAACACATCAAACATTTATTTATCTTAGAAAATCTTCCAGTCTCAGAGAAATAGGTGCTTCGAGTTCCACTGTCGAGCTGGTTTGCAGGGTTTGATAGCTCGATCCCTTGCACCGGGGTGAAGGCCAGACATGATGTCAAGCCTGATATTGTGGCTGCACCAGTACTACTGCTTTTCAATTTCTTCTTTGCTACTTTCACTGATACACGCAACTTACCACTTCCAGCCTGACCAAGCATGCCATATCCAACCCCAAGTCCATCCCCTAAGAAGCTTTCTTCAGGTACGCCAAATTGCACCCTATTTGCTAGCTTCCGCGAGTCTGTCATCTCATATCTTTCTTTCCTCTTTCTATCCCGACCACCGCCTCTCTTATTCTTAGGCTTAGTATCTGTTGGAACTGGAAGAGACTTTGGCAGCCTTGCAGGAGGTCGCTCTTGTGATTTCTCTATCTTTTTAAGGATCTCTTCCTTAAGAGATTTTCCATATTCTCCAGTCGGCTTTCCTCTGTTCGCATCCATACGAGCAGCTAACATGGACTTGTCTGCCAGCCATCCACAAACTTCCTTCCTTAAGGAAGGCGGTGTATTCTGAATTATTTCACTTTGCTCAATATAACCTCCTACACGACAAAATTTTGAGGAAAACCCTGCTAAATTCTTCCTTTTGTCACCAAGATGTTGGATATTATCAGAAGGCCTATATGCCAACTTCGAGAGACCACCAGCAGCACCTATAAGTTTTGCAGCAACTGCACTCCCAACAACAGCAGAAAGATTGGGAGCAATATTTCCCATTCGACTCGCCAAAAAATCAAGAACCTTTTTCTTCGCTGAATCAAGAGCAATTGCTCTATCACATGCTTCTAGTGTCTTTTGTAAAACATCTTCTGGCAGTGGCTTGCCATTGGTAGTTGATGCCGTAACACAGACAGCCATGATGTTAACTCCTGAGGTGAGCGGTCCTCTCAAGTCAACACGAGCCACATCCATTTCGTTGCCAATCTTTTTAACAACCTGGGCATAATCAATTGGGTCACGAACAAGCGAGTCTAACTCAGGGAATTTCAATCGATACCTGCCGTGTATAAAATTGTGGATTATAAGAATTTCATTCTCAATGTCAATTAATAAGGCATTACAGGCTACTATAAACTGAAATTCTGGATCATCATCTTCCAGAACCACACTGTTACCTTTATTCGTGGCATCAATTAGGGCATCTTCAACTTTCTGCATCACGTCAATGTAACGACCTGATTTTTGCAGCTTGGAAGCATTATCTAGCGTGTCTACCAAGTCTTCGATATCTTCCTGTTCAGCATCCGAATTCTCATCGTAAAGAAAATTATCGGACAATTCGTCCAGATCTGCCAGGAACGAATCAGCAAGAGTTGCCATGCGAGAATGAGGCAAATTAGATTGAAAAGAATATACGCTAGGGTCTAATAAGGAGTAGTTTTATAATAGGGGTTTCCTATTCCAAATAGGATTATAAAATTTTGCCTAATAAACTGTGCCAATTAATAGTTTTAAGGAAACAGGGTGTTCGATGGTAGTTAATGTTTGTTGATGTGGAGGTAATATTATACTTATTTCTGTATTTTATCTATACTATTTTTTATTAACTTTTAAATTAATTGAAGTTAGAATATTTTAGGAAACAAAAATCCCCGCTATGCTTTGCAATTAAGCCGTTGAAAGGTGGGAAATGTTATGAATAATTTGTACATTGATGCTACATTGGATACTACATTGGATGGCCATGTTGTGAATAATTGAAAGATTAAATCTCCTATTTTATGTCAATCTTCTTTGTTTTTTATGCCTATAAAATGCCATGTAATTGCAATGGAAAAATACACCAAAGTGAAAGAACAAAACTCTTTCTCCCTTCTTTCTATCTCTTCTTATTTATATTTTACTGTATTGCTTTTATTTTACAACACGTTATCAGCACGAAGCTCTAAGTTTATTCTTAACTCCCGCTAAGTTGAGCCATATTTGATTAAGGTATGTATCATTATAATAATTTTTTTATCGCGGTACATATCATATGTTTAATTCTTACAACCTAATTTTTTTTTTTGCAATATTTGATAATTTACATAATTCATGTTGTTGTTCTTTTTTTTTCGTCTGTTTCACATTTTTGTTTATCATGTATGCATATGTATGTTGTGTATACATTATATATTCACTACAACTAATAACATGTTCAAAGTTGAGTATTTATTTTAGTACTTCACTTATTTGTTGTCAACATTACTTTGATATTTAAATTTCTAATTAAATTCATGCACATTACTAATAATTGCATTTCCATTTGTTTAAATATTCTAACAGTGAGAAATGAACTGATAAGTAATAATTTTATAGTTTAATTGCTTTATATTTATTGGGACATAAATAATGTTACTCACGTTCAATTCTATTAATACATATATATCAATAATATAAAGTGAAAAGCTTCTACTTTATGATAAAAAATAAAATAAAATAAAATAGTAGATTGTTAACATGATATAGTTCTATTTTTATTTCTTTTATCTAAATCGTTTTGTTATCATTAATTATTTAATTATTTCTCTAACTTATTCATCTTTTATGATAGTTTTCACTATGTCAAACTTATCAAAACTTGAATTTGTTGCACTTGACATCACCGGGAGGAACTATTTATCATGGGTTCTTGATGCTGAAATTCACCTTGACGCTAAAGGTCTTGGAAATACTATTATACAAGGAAATGAAGCATCGAATCAGGATAAAGCGAAGGCCATGATTTTTCTTCGTCATCATCTACATGAAGGGTTAAAAACTGAATATTTAACTGTAAAAGATCCACTTGAATTATGGATTAGTTTAAAGGATCGATATGACCACCTAAAACTTACGGTATTACCGAAAGCTCGGTATGAGTGGATACATTTAAGGTTGCAAGATTTTAAAACCGTAAGTGATTATAATTCTGCTATCTTTAAAGTAAGTTCTCTATTAAAACTATGTGGAGACACTATCACAGATGAGGACTTATTGGAAAAAACATATTCTACTTTTCATGCTTCAAATGTGGTACTACAACAGCAATACCGTGAAAGTTTTAAGAAATATTCTGAGTTAATCACATGCCTACTCGTGGCTGAGCAGAATAATACTCTGTTAATGAAAAATCATGAAGCCCGTCCCACTTGGTCAGCTCCGTTTCCGGAAGTGAATGTTGTAGCAACATATGATAGGTTTGAAAGAAAACAAAATAATTACCGTGGTCGTGGACATGGTCGTAAACGTGGACGTGGCAGAGGGCGAAACAATTATCGTCATTATGGTGGAAATAAATTGGAGAACAATAAGGGTTCTCAAATTAATCATTCAAAAGGTAAAGCTAGTATGTGTCACCGATGTGGTATGAGAGGTCATTGGGCACGCATTTGTCGTACGCTAGAGCATTTTGTTAAACTTTATCAAGCCTCTCTCAAGAAAAAGGAAAATAATGTGGAGGCACACTTGACCTTTCAAAATAATGATGATGAAGCAGGTCCCTCAAATAAATATGATTCTAAGGCACATCTTGCATATAAAGATGATGATTTTGAAGGCCTAAGCACGTGATTTTTGCCCTATATGAGAATTACTCCCAAAAATTCAAAATAAAATAATATTTTCGTTGTGTGTTATTTTTAGATTTTTCGTGGCATTTTTGGATAATTATTTGTATTTTGTCTAAGCGTGTTTGTTTGTTTAAATTAAAAAAAAATACCAAAAAATATGGCATTTACATTTAGGATTTGATTTCTACACTTTTTGTTTAATCAAGAAAATCGTTGTTGTATCAAAAAATGAAAAATTCACAAAAATTAATGTAATTTACTTTTTTTAGCATTTAATGTCCAAATGAGTGGTTTTATTTTAATTGGTATTTAGTTGTGTGTAGAAATTAATTAGTATTCTTTAAAATTAATTTGATGTATTTTAGAATTTTTTTTTATATAAATTAGGAATTAAGATTAAAAGAGAAGAAAAAGTGATATGTTAGAGTAAAATCGGAACTGGGCCAAAAGAGAAGAGTTTAACATCAGGCCCAAATAACCCAAACCAGCCCATACCCACGCCCCAACCTGCCGACCCGCCCCGACCCGGTTTCCCCTAACCCAAACAACCCCCTTTCATTTTTCTAATTTCCCAAACCCTAAAGACCCCTCCTTCTCTCACCAGCCGCCTCCCTCTTTCTCTTCTTCTCCATCGCCACCATTCAACCACCCAAACAACTCGCTTGCTCGTCGAATACCATAGCCAAACGACCCTCAACTAAGTAATGAACATGTCCGGCGAAGCTTCATCACTCCAGCCCGTCCCTGTCGTTCCACGCCGCCGACCACCAGCCATGGACGACCACTGCATCCACTTCATCATCCACCTGCTTCGACGCCGACCTCTTCTCCATTGCCACCATTCAACGACCCAATCCAGCCGCCTCACGACCACCAAACGACCCTCCCGAACCTAGACACAACAATCACGCTGCTAACCCACTGGAATGACAGTGACCAGCCGATGCTCTGTCGAACAGCAGCCATAACGGACCAAAAGAAAGCCATACGCGCACACATATAGAAAGAGGGGAACAGTAGCTGAACGAGATTTCCAAAAAAAAAATGGATAGAAATGATAATATAATTCTGTTTTCCTTTTAATTTTGATTTTGGTGTTCCAAAAATGGAGATTCGTTTGAGGTTTGAAGTCCGATTCCGATGTCGTCACTGTTCGTCGAGGTTTGGAATTACAGTTCGTAGTTTCAGGCGATTTTGAATGTTATCCCAATTTCAATTGGAGGTTGTTTGTTCGATCGAATGTTTGAATTCCAAAATCCATACCAAATGATTTCTTATACATTAAATGGAAACAATTTCAAGATCCTAGAGGTCTATGATGGCAATGATTCCAGCAGTGATTGTCCTTTGGTAAGCTTTTCATCATTTGAGCTACGAATGTATTAGAGAATTGTCTAACTTCTTAATTTGTTAAGTTTCCTTGGTTTGGTATTTGTTGTGACTGTTTGGACGATTGATTAAATTCGTTAGAATTTGCTTATCCGAAAAGTAGTTGTTCTTGTTTATTTATCATAATCCGTATTCAGTTTTTATTGTTGTTGATAATTTTGTGTTTAATTCATACCCGTTAATGCTTGGATTCATAAATTATGGTTGAATTTTTAGTTATGCTTGGTGCCTTGTTTGCAGTCATGGTCCAGGAAGAAGATTGAAATTATATATATTAGATGTTTGTTCATGAGTCAAATTTGTAGGTGTTTTAATAAAATCTTGTACGTAATGTGATAATTGTTTAATAAAAAAGGGGTATTCACCTAATTTAGAAGTTTCTATAATGGTAGGGTTAGTAACACACTATTGAATAAAGAAAAGAGCTTGGATTGAGTGGAATGAATTAATAAATTGTTGAAGAGGCAATTGTGAATAGAGGAGGCATTTTCTGTTTGCCTATTTAACCTAAGAAACATACAATAGGAAGGGGGGATTAAAAAGAAACAATTGAGAGCATTAAAGAGAGGATTGTGATAAGCAATTGAAAAACTTGAACATTCTGAAAATTGAGAGAAAATATCACGGTTACACTGATTTTAAGATCAAAAACAGTTCAATTGCTCTATTTCTGTTTTATACTTAACTAGTCAAAGCCTCTGAAAGTGTTAATGTTCATTTAGAGTGAGTTTTGGTTGTTTTGATTGTTGAAGCAGTGTTGTAGGTTCTGGGTCAAATTTTGATTACATTTGAGTGTGTTCGAGTAATTTTGTGGTCAATCGTTTGGATTTTGCTTGGTTTTGAATTTTTCCTTGATCATTGAATTGGTTCCTGGCTGGTTGACTGCTGTGCATAGCTGCTATTGCTGATTTGTTTTTCTTCTTCTCATTTCCAAATTCCAGGTACACCTTTGTATATCTTTTGGTTATTGGGATGAAATGAAACATGATCCAAGTCTCTGCTGCAACCTAAGTGTTGATAGCTATTGTTTTAGTTTCCTTCAACGAATTACTCACTGCCTAGTTGTCATTTTCACACCTTCTGCTCATTTTCATATCTTTACTATGTTAATGAATGTTTTGACTTAATTGTGGACATCTCTGTTAGAATGTATCTCTTCTGTACGTATTCATGCCTTTGATTGAATATTTTATATTTTTATGTTATATACTCGTTGGATATAATTTGTTCTTTCATAAATAATAAAAAATCTTAGTTTGCTTTAGGTTAGCCTTTAAATAATAAAATGAGATGTGCTTCGCCAAATAAAATGTACAAACTATGGGACCCTCATAAATGTACATTTTAAAATACCTAGACTTCAGGATGAGACCATTTAGCTAATTTCATGACCCTCCGCGAAAATAGTAATACATAGTCACTTTAGATTTTTTTAATTATTTTACTTTTCTTGAATACGGGTGTGCATTTCATGCGACCCGAATCCACATCTAACAACGTTAAATAAGAATGTGTCGAGGATCCAGGTGCATTTCATGTGACGTGATTCGAAAACATGTTCTTAAATAACGTTCATTTTCTTAAGTAGAAATAATTTGACAAAAAATGGTAATTAATTTTAAAAATGCACAAATAGGATAATATGTATTAAAATCAAGTACTTTAGCCAAATATGACAATTGAGCGACCGTGCTAGAACCACGGAACTCGGGAATGCCTAACACCTTCTCCCGGGTTAACAGAATTCTTTATCCGGATTTCTGGTTCGCGGACCGTTAAACGGAGTCATTCTTTTCCTCGATTCGGGATTCAACCGGTGACTTGGGACACCATAAATCTCCCAAGTGGCGACTCTGAATTAATTAAATAAATCCCTTTTTGATTGTCCTTTAATTGGAAAAACTCCATCGCGCCCTCGCGGGCCTGCGGAAAAAGGAGGTGTGACAGCTCTGGCGACTCTGCTGGGGACATCTTTAGAACTCGAGCTCGGAATAATTGTTGTATTTGGCTTATTGATTATCTGATTTTTATTACATGTTTGCACTAATGTGCTAAATATTGTTTTTACTGCTTTGATATTTTGTGAACTGTATATATAAATTGTGCCGAAACCAATCTCCTCTCTGAGTCTTCTAAATCATGAAGAAGGGTGCACTTCGTGTGACTTCTTTTCTGTATAATGTCTAATTCCCATTTTTAGAACGAGGTTTGGATAAGTTGCAAAACCGGTGAAGCTTCTGTATTCCCGGGTTGCTGCCTCCTCCTCGGCTCGAGCTGTCCGCTCGGGTAAGCCAAGTCTAGAACAGATAAACCCAGGGTTTTAAACCTAGAATAACAATGCTTCATGCCGGATCCCTAGTAGGAACGTTTATTTGCATCATGTTGCATTTGGCTTAGGGGACTCAACACAGGGGTTGGGTCCGTCTAGGACAGGTGACCTGAAATGAACAGACTATCCTGCTGCATCCTGTTTGTCTTGCGCATTTATCTGTTATAGACTTGCATGCTGACCGGCTTTAAGAGAAAAAAAAAAAAAAAAAAAAAAAAAAAATGGAAAAGTGTGTTTTATTCTTGAGATAGAAATAGTTTACTTGTTTTCCTTTAGTAAAATGAATAAATAAATAATGTCGTTCGTTTCGTTAAAACCGAACTACGTGGGTTTGATTCTCATTGGACGTGAGATACGTAGGCAACCTCCATCAGGTCCAACTTCACCTTTTGAAAAATGGCCAAAATATCAAAACCAACTTTTGTACTAAATAAGTCGGTGACGCTGTTTTCAAAAATAGCCGAATGTTCCCGAAAGGGACGCCGGAAGGCTAATTTCGTATAAACGGCCACCTTTGGGTCAATTTTGATTTCGATCAATTTACCCCACAACCTTAAAAGCCTTCGTCCCCGAGACGTTGAAAGGCCGTGATTGAAAACTGATTTTTTATTTTTAGCAAAACAAAGTTGTTTTTCTTATTTAAATCACCTTAATAAATGTGCAGGATGAGCACGAATCAGAATAAATCATTTTCAATCTTTAGCGAGGTCCCTCAGCAGCTCCGTATATGGTGGAACGATTTGGAAGACAATAGCAAAAAGGTAGTGGGGAGAATTTTGGGAGGTTTGGTTGATCTGTTGAATATCGAGCCAAGGAAAGACATCATCAATGCACTGGTATCTTTCTGGGATCCGACCCGCAATGTGTTCCGTTTTGTTGACTTTGAACTGACGCCCACGTTAGAGGAAATTGCGGGCTATGCGGGACTAAATGGGAAATTAAGAGGACAATACCTGCTCTCACCAAGACCGGTATCTCCACATGGGTTTCTGGATTTGTTGAGCATTAGTCGGAAGGTGAAAAATGATGATCTGCTGAAAGGATGTTGCGATCTCCAATTCTTATATCAACGGTACGGCACTCCTCGGGGTTTTGAAAAGTCAAACCTTGGACTAACTCACGCAGGGAATAGAACCAAGTGGGAGGCCAGACGAATTCTAGCATTCATAACGACATTCTTGGGGATTGTGATTTGTCCGCGCGAAGATAAGAAAATAGAGATAAGTCTGGTAGGAATAGCCGATGTTGCAATCAAAAAGGCTACCAGCACGGTGGTCCCTTTGGTTTTGTCCGAAATCTATCGAGCCTTGACCGTATGCCGAGAAGGGGGCAATTTCTTCCAAGGATGCAATCTGTTACTCCAATTATGGATGCAAGAACACCTCCATCACCAAACACAATACATGAACCATGGGTTGACCGGAAAAAACTGTATCAGGGGTTTCGAAGAACGGATGATGGGTGCTGTATTCCCTGAAGGCGTCGAGGCATGGCTTGCACGACCGAGCTCAATAGAAGCCGATCAGATTGAATGGGCGTTCGGGTGGTTACCCGATACTGAAGTGATATATATGGCAGCCGAGGAGTGTTATATCCTTCTGATGGGGATCCGCAGTGTCCAACCATATGTCCCTCACCGTGTATTACGTCAACTAGGAAGGTTTCAGGTTATTCCTACCGATCAAGACCTGAGGAAGTACGCCATTGAGTTGAGCCCAGGAGTCGTATTCCCCGAAGAGAAGATTAGAAGGCTGTGGCACGAATGTCGGTTCCTCGAGCCTAAAACCATGGTCCGGGAACTAGCTAAGGGAGAGGTGGACCCAAAGTACAATGTGTGGTTCGGGAAAAGATTTCGGATTCGTCGGAAATGTTCTAAAAGAGCCCATGTCCAACAGTTCACGGAAGATTCACAGGAACAATGGAATTGGCTAGCAAAGGAGGAGGGGTACAGGACGAAGATTGGCAGGATAGAACAGCAGGTCCGGGACCTTCAGTTCGAGAAGAACGTACAAGCTGCCACCGACGAAGGAGACAAAAAGAAGTTGGCACAAGAAAATGAATGCTTGAGAGCTCAAATCCAGCAAATGAAAAGAGATGCTGACAGATAGTTGAGGAGTCGGGCAGACGAAAAATTGATAAAGGGTTTGAGAAGCCAAGTCACTGATATCCAAAGAGAATTGGACGAGTCGAAAGCCCAGACAACGAGGATCCGTGCTAGCTGGAGAAAGGAGGCACATCAACATGCACTTCACCTAAAACGGGTGGAAGAAGATTACACCGAGATCATCACTAGTCTAAGGGAAGCAAATGTTGTCCTCAGGGAGCGGGTTTTCAAGCAAGCCCGAGATGCCAGAGCGGACCTCGACCGTTGCCACAATTTGATGGCCCGACTGCAAGGACAAGTGGATAGGCTCCTAGACCAAGTCACCAACAATACTCGAAGATTGGGGGCGAAAAGCCAGCAGATAGAGCGGCTACTCGGAGAAAGGGACATGATCAAGGACAGAATTGGAGAAATCGGGCACTATGTCACCATGAAGTGCCTAGCTTGTGAACGAATGCCCCGCGCCGACCTTTTCGCTTCGGTTATGGGTTATGTTCATCGGATCATGGAAGAGTTGAGGGAACTACACAAGGACCTCACACC
The DNA here is from genome assembly GCA_032618575.1 of Nicotiana noctiflora. NCBI lineage: Eukaryota > Viridiplantae > Streptophyta > Magnoliopsida > Solanales > Solanaceae > Nicotiana > Nicotiana noctiflora. The sequence goes on from JASVEL010012355.1 coordinate 55,848, forward strand.
AAGGCCCGCGGCAAGGCCGAATGATGCCTCGCGGGCCCCCAGGAATTTTAGAGCATTAGATTTTTGATTAAAATGTATTTTGAGATCTTGGGTCAAGCTGGTTGGCAGTTTATTTTTACTTTTTCGAGTCAAGCACTTCTTTTGTTGATTATTGTAAGACATGTTTTGTAACTTTAAGTTTTCATTTGATATAAAAGTTACTAAATTTTGCCACAATTTTGTGACCAGAACTACGCTCGGTCTGATTCATGCGGGGACATGATACGTAGGCAATCTATATAAGATTCGACCACTGTTCAAGCCGGGATGACGCATGCGGTCTGAGAAAAAGCATAATAGAAATGGTTCATTGCATAAGGACATTTGCATCTCCAATGTGCTTTTACCATATCTGTTAAAATTTTAACACTAACAAGTCGTTGTTTTCTTCTATATCCAGTTAATGTTAAGAGTGTACTGGCATCACACAGATATCACACAAGATCGAAAGGACCTATACCTAAAAGTATGACTGGGTCAGATCAAAGTAATGAGTCAGAAAAAGCAATGAGCCAGATGCTCAAAGAAGCTCTTGAAAAAATGGAACAGATGCGGTTGGAAATGAGCGAAATGCAGACGGCGCTGGCCAGAACACAAAAGGGTCTGGAAGTACCTACTCCTCCTACCTTTCCACCAGGATTTACCCCAGAATATCTTTCTCCCGGTCCCTCAACAAGAATCCCGGACCTTCATTACCACCAGGGAAGGGATGCTTACGACCACCCAGCTCCACCACCAAATCAAAACCCTCCTCCACCAAAGGGCCCTGTCTTTGTGGCACCTCCCCCAGCTCCATTGCATAGATCATCAAGTGAGCCATTATTTTAGGTTCACGACAATCAATATTACCCCGGAACCCACTTTCAGGGCACCCGAACCTTCCACCTATACTCCTCCCTTTGAAGTCCAAGTGGAAAATCCGGCCAAAAGCTCGGAACAAGATGAGATGATAAGGAAAGTCAAGAGCCTGGAGCAGTCCTTCAGGAACATGCATGGGTTAGGCAACCAGGTCAGCGTAGCCTACAAGGATCTATGCCCTTTTCCTGACGTCCAATTACCAGCAGGATTCAAGATGCCCAAATTTGATTTATATGAAGGGCATGGCGATCCTATGGCTCATTTGCGGGGTTTTTGTAGTAAGATGAGGGGAGCAGGAGGCAAAGACGAGTTGTTGATAGCATACTTTGGCCAGAGTTTGAGTGGGTCAGCATTGGAGTGGTACACCAGACAAGATCCAAGCAGGTGGTACACATGGGATGATCTAGCACAAGCTTTCGCCGGACACTTCCAATACAACCTTGAGATAGTCCCAGACCGCCTCACATTACTAAAGCTTGAGAAGAAACCCGGGAAGAGCTTCCGGGAATTTGGATTTCGATGGAGAGAACAGGCAGCTAGAGTTGATCCACCTATGAGAGAGGGGGAAATGGTAGATTACTTTCTGCAAACTCTCGAGCCGACCTACTTCGGTCATTTGGTGACATCAGTGGGAAAATCCTTCAATGAAGTAGTCAAAATGGGAAGCATGATAGAAGAAGGTCTCAAGACCAACAAAATCTTGAGTTATTCGGCAATCAAAGCGACTACACAGGCTATTCAGAGCGGCACAGGAGGTGCGCTCGGAAAGAAGAGAAGAGAGGATGTCACCACGATAGAGGTTGGTGATTGGTCCCGATCCAAAGGTCCTTTTCCCCGTCACCAATTCAGACCTCCTCACCCAAATTACCCCCACATTCCAAATTACCCTCCACAATCCTATTACCCCCATCAAGAGCCACATTTCTCCATACATCAGGCACAGACATACAATCAACCGCCGGTTCGCCCACAATGGCGCGCACCGGTTCCCCAACATACATATGTACCTCCTCAAAACAACTATCCACCACAAAACACATACCCACCACCCCAAAATGCTTATTCTCCACCAAGGGCCTACAGGAACCCTACAGGAACAGGTTTTCGTGGAAATACAGCTTCCAGAAACGACAGGGTACAAAGGCAAAGAGCCTTTACCGAATTGGGAGAAACCTACACCGCCTTATTCCACAAGTTGAGGCAGGTAGGTTTGTTAAATCCCGTCGAGCCTAGGGTACAAAACCCCCCGCCCCAGAATATAGACCAATCGAAGAGCTGTGAGTACTGTTCGGGGATGTTAGGACATGAAACAGAAAAGTGTTGGAGATTGAAGCATGCGGTGCAAGATCTCATTGACACACGCAAAATCGAGGTCCAAACACCCGAAGTGCCCAACATTAATCAAAACCCATTGCCGGCGCATCACGAGACTCAAATGATTGAGCTTATGCATGAGGGAGGAGAGACGAAGAAGCCATCACAGACAGTGATGATGATCCGAGCTGTTCCGAAAGACAAAAAAATGGATAAGGAAGCAGTGATAAGTGAGGGGAAGTTAAAGGGTAAGTCTACAGTGATAGTGGAAGAGAATGCAGTTGTTGCTCCAGAGAAATCAGGATCTGCCAAAGTGGTAGTATTGGGGGCGCCACTCGCACCCGTGTTAGTGGTAAAAGGAGTTTGCCGAGAGCCGGTCATTGTCAAACCGGTAGTTCAATTGCCGATAATTAACAATAAGATGGTGCCTTGGAAATATGAAAAAGCAATAGTAACATACCAGGGCAAGGAGTTGGAAGAGAACGTATGTGAGACCCAGGGATTGACTCGTTCAGGGAGATGCTTTGCTCCCGTCGAGTTAAGAAAGACCAACTCAACAACAACAAAGAAGCCAGTGACGGATGAAGAAGCCGAGGAATTTTTGAAGAAAATGAAAGCCCAAGATTACTCCATTCTGGAGCAATTGAGGAAGACTTCGGCTCAAATTTCACTGTTGTCTTTGTTGATCCATTCCAATGATCATTGCCAGGCGCTGATGAAAATCCTGAACGAAGCCCACGTTCCGGACAAAATCTCAGTAAATCACTTAGAGAAGATGGTGCAGAAAATCTTCGAAGTGAATCGGGTGACCTTTTCTGACAATGAGCTACCGGTAGAGGGCACAGAACACAACAAAGCCCTATACCTAACGGTGAAGTGCGAAGACTCGGTGGTCACTCGAGTATTGGTTGATAATGGATCTAGTGCCAACATCTGTACCTTAGTTGCTTTAAACAAGTTGAAAATGGATCACAACCGGATTCGTAAGAACAGCGTCTGCGTCAGAGGTTTCGACGGGAGTGGTACCAACACGGTGGGTGATATCATACTGGAATTAACCATTGGTCCAGTTGAGTTCACCATGGAATTCCAGGTGGTCGACGTGACAGTATCCTACAATTTCCTACTTGGGCGACCTTGGATCCATGTTGCCAAAGCGGTGCCTTCCACATTACACCAGATGGTGAAATTTGATTGGGACAGGCAGGAGATAGTTGTGTACGGATCTGACGGCACAAGCTTTGGGGGAGATGATATTATACCATTTATAGAGACAGAAGATGACAAAGGACCGTGGGTGTACCAAATCTTCGACGTGGTTCCAGCTGCAGAAATTTCTGAAGGAAAGAACCTCACACTTCACGGCATAGCTCCCGCAACCGTCATGACAATCTCAGAGATGCTGGGAAACGGGTTTGTGCCAGGAAAAGGCCTGGGGGTAGGGCTTCAGGGTATTCTTGAGCCTGTGTCTTTGCCCGAAAATTCAGGGACATTTGGATTGGGGTTCAAACCCACCGTGGAGGATATACAACGGGCCAGGAGAATGAAGAAAAGAGTTTGGGTTCTCCCCAAACCAGTTCCACGCCTGTCCAAATCTTTCATCAAAGCAAGGGCTAAGAAATCAGCGGTTCCGAAAATCCAAGGACCATTGATCGGTATAGATGGGGACTTGGAATTGACCTTTGAAAAAATGTTTGCTGATGTCCACATGTTAGAAGCTGGAGAGGGTTCCAGCAAAGCGGACATACAATTTGTAGGGCCTGAAGCTAAAATCAACAACTGGGCGGCCACTCCTCTTCCCACTCGAAGGGAGTCTTGTTCTTCTGTTACTGGTCCTAAAGACATGGAATGCACAACGGATCCTCGACATAGTCTAAATAATCAATCCAACTCCAACTTAGTTGAACCAGAGTTTGAGTTAAATAATGAATCCTGAATGCGAAGAGGATGAAGGCTTTGAGGAAATAAGTAGGGAATTGTGCCAGTTCGAAGAGAAACCGAAGCCCAATTTAAATGAAACTGAAGTTGTCAATCTAGGGAGTACAGATGACGTTAGGGAAACAAAAATCAGCATCCATATTGAGTCAGGTACTAGGGAAGAGCTAGTCAAAACCCTCATTGAATTCAAAGATGTTTTCGCATGGTCATATGATGACATGCCAGGATTGAGCACTGATTTAGTGGTTCACAAATTGCCCACTGACCCGGCCTACCCTCATGTCAAGCAAAAATTGAGGAAGTTTAAAACATATATGAGTGTCAAGATTAAGGAAGAAATAACTAAACAGTTACAAGCCAAAGTTATTCGCGTCACTCGATATCCCGATTGGTTGGCCAATGTGGTACCAGTACCGAAGAAGGATGGAAAGATCAGGGTGTGTGTTGATTACCGCAATCTCAACAAAGCAAGCCCTAAGGATAATTTTCCATTGCCCAATATCCATATCCTGATTGATAATTGCGCGGGGCGCGAAATCGGATCCTTCGTGGATTGCTATGCAGGATATCATCAGATCTTGATGGATGAAGAAGATGCAGAAAAGACAGCTTTCATTACGCCATGGGGAACCTATTGCTACAGGGTAATGCCATTTGGTTTGAAGAACGCTGGGGCAACGTACATGAGAGCAATGACCACTGTGTTCCATGACATGATACACAAAGAGATTGAAGTGTACGTGGACGATGTGATCATAAAGTCTAGACGGCAAGAGGACCATATAATGGACCTAAGGAAGTTTTTTCAAAGACTTCGAAGGTATGATATTAAACTCAACCCGGCCAAATGTGCTTTTGGGGTTCCATCAGGAAAGTTGTTGGGATTCATCGTTAGCCGACGAGGCATTGAGTTGGACCCATCCAAGATCAAATCCATCCAGGACTTGCCACCGCCAAAGAATAAAACAGGGGTAATGAGTCTATTGGGAAGATTGAATTACATCAGCAGATTCATTGCTCAACTCACGGCAACCTGTGAGCCCATATTTCGGCTGTTGAAGAAAGATGCTGCGGTAGAATGGACGACAGAATGTCAGGAAGCCTTTGACCAAATCAAAGGGTATCTATCAAATCCGCCCGTGCTAGTTCCACCTGAACCTGGAAGACCATTGATTCTCTATCTAACGGTACTGGAAAATTCATTTGGTTGCGTACTGGGGCAACATGACAGTACAGGGAGAAAAGAGCAAGCCATCTACTATCTCAGCAAGAAGTTTACAGTATATGAGGTTAAGTATACTCAGCTAGAGAAGACATGTTGCGCCCTTACTTGGGTAGCCCAAAAGTTGAAACATTATTTATCTTCATATACTACTTATCTCATTTCACGCTTGGACCCATTGAAATATATCTTCCAAAAGCCTATGCCCACGGGAAGGCTAGCAAAGTGGCAGATATTACTCACGGAGTTTGATATCGTCTATGTGACGAGGACGGCCATGAAGGCCCAAGCGTTGGCTGATCACTTGGCTGAAAACCCTGTTGATGAAGAGTATGAACCATTGAGGACGTATTTCCCCGATGAAGAAGTGATGCACGTAGATGAGGTGGAATCAATGGAGGAACCAGGATGGAAGCTTTTCTTTGATGGAGCCGTAAACTCGAAAGGAGTTGGGATAGGAGCAGTTCTTATTTCATAAACAGGACATCACTATCCTGTCACGGCACAACTGCGATTCTATTGCACCAATAACATGGCTGAATACGAGGCTTGTGTTTTGGGATTAAGATTAGCTGCAGACATGGATGTACAGGACGTCTTGGTCTTGGGGGACTCAGACCTTCTGATACATCAAATTCAAGGTGAATGGGAGACACGTGATTTGAAGCTTATACCATATCGACAATGTTTGCACGATCTGAGTAAGCGATTTCGATCGGTGGAATTCAGACACATTCCAAGAGTTCACAATGAGGTTGCCGATGCACTGGCCACCTTGGCATCAATGTTGCATCACCCAGACAAAATTCATATTGACCCATTACATATCCAAGTTCATGAGCAGCATGCTTACTGTAGCATGATAGAGGAGGAAATGGATGGCGAGCCATGGTTTCATGATGTCAAAGAATACCTCAGAATGGGAATATACCCGGAGCAGGCGACTGGAGATCAAAAGAGAGCTATTCGATGATTGGCAAATGGATTTTTTCTTAGTGGAGGAGTGTTGTACAAAAGAACCCCGGATTTGGGATTGTTGCGATGTATAGATGCATGTCAAGCCACAACAGTGATGACAGAGGTACATGCCGGAGTTTGTGGACCGCACATGAGCGGATACGTGTTGGCGAAGAAGATCCTACGGGCAGGATATTACTGGCTCACCATGGAGCGTGATTGTATAAATTTTGTACGGAAGTGCCATCAGTGCCAGATACACGGAGATTTGATTCACTCTCCGCCAACGGAGTTGCATACAATGTCAGCACCATGGCCATTTGTTGCATGGGGCATGGATATCATTGGACCGATTGAGCCGGCAGCTTCCAACGGTCACAGGTTCATTCTGGTAGCCATTGACTATTTTACCAAATGGGTTGAAGCTAAAACTTTCAAGTCGGTGACCAAGAAGGCAGTTGTGGATTTTGTGCATTCCCATATCATCTGTAGATTTGGGATTCCAAAAATGATCATCACGGACAACGGTGCTAATCTTAACAGTGGGTTGATGAAAGAAGTATGTCAACAGTTCAAGATTACACATCGTAATTCCACCCCATATCGTCCTAAAGCAAATGGTGCAGTTGAGGCAGCAAATAAGAATATAAAGAAGATATTGAGAAAAATGGTAGAAGGGTCTAGGCAATGGCATGATAAGCTACCATTTGCATTGATGGGTTATCGCACTACTACTGTCCGCACTTCAGTAGGTGCAACTCCTTACTTGTTGGTATATGGAACTGAAGCAATAATACCAGCAGAAGTTGAGATTCCATCTCTCCGAATTATCGCTGAAGCTGAGATTGATGATGACGAATGGGTCAAAACTCGATTGGAGCAGTTGAGTTTAATTGATGAAAAGAGATTGGCAGCAGTATGTCATGGCCAATTGTATCAGAGGAGAATGGAAAGAGCTTACAATAAGAAGGTGTGCCCCAGAAAATTTGAAGTAGGGCAACAAGTGTTGAAAAGGATTCTACCGCATCAAACTGAAGCGAAGGGCAAGTTCGCCCCAAATTGGCAAGGACCTTATACCGTGACCAGGGTGCTATCCAATGGCGCTTTGTGTCTGACAGATATTGAAGGAAGAAACACCGACATGGCCATCAACTCTGATGCAGTCAAGAGATATTATGTGTAATTTCTTTGATCATGATAATTGCTTGCTCGTTTGTCTGTATTTGGTGTTTATTGAACAATGAAATGACGGAGGCAATTCTTTCTTCTATCCAAACACTTTCAACCTTTGCTTTCCCTTTTGAGCCTTAATTATTTTTGTTTCATACCCTCTTTTGGAATCGTTAAAATAAAAGAAAAAGAGAATAAAATGAAAAAAATGAGAAACAGAAAAAATGGTGATAATAAAAACACAAGTTGATTGAACTACGTTTGACCCGATTCCTCAAGAAGGATACGTAGGCGCCACACGGCTCGGTCGCAACGTGACAAAAGGTCACGCAATTCAAAAATCCCCAAACAAGAAAACTGAGGCAGAAGTTATGTTTCTATTTAGAAATTTTGATTCCAAAAGTTGTATTCCTTTACTCATCAAGGTATTTAAAACTTCGTGATGATCCTTTTTACCCACATTAAAAACCCATCTTATGCCCAAAAGACCTCCCGATCATTGTTTAATAAGTATCAGGATAGGAAGAAGAGAGCTCAGGGTAATACACTGATTCTTGACTAGAAAAGGACCGTGAGCTGAGAGAATTCCCAACAGAGAGAATCTTATCGGCAACATTCCAATCCCCAACTGAAAAATAAAATGAGAGAGTCTTATCGGTGAAAACCTTCAAAAGGCACTGTAAGGCGATGTAAGCTGAGATGAATCAAAATGAGAGAGTTTTAGGGTGAAAACCTTCACGGGCACCTTAAGGCGACGGGAGCTGAGAGAAATGAGAGAGTCTCATTAGTGAAAACCCCTCGAAGGGCGCTATGAGTCGACAGGGCGAGTTTTGGCGGAAGCGATCCACAGGAGCAAAGAATTGCACATATGTTTACCCCGGGGAAATAAGTCCATCATAAAGTTGATTGATACAAATAGACTGGGTCATTTAATCCGGAATGCATGAAATGATCATTGGGAACAATCATACCATCCAGATAAGTTCTTTTTCTTTTCTTTTCTCAGCATTTTGTTCAGAAATATTTTCTCTTTTTCTTTTTATTTCTTTTGTCTAAAAGACTTTTCTAGAAATTCGTTCTCTTTGTATTTAAGAGAAAGGTTTTTAAATAATACTACCAGTCGCCGAGACAGTACAATGGAGAATATGGAGAAAAGTTGATAAGTGATGTATGAGGAACTTACAAATCAAGTTCCAAGAAGATCCTCAGCAGAACTCTGATGGATTGTTGACCAAGTTGGGAGATGGTCAAGACCACACAGAAAAGGAAGGAGAAAGGAAAACCCATCCATAGCAAGTGATCCCAATATCTCCATCTATAACATCTTGGCTCCTGCAGTATTGGAGTTGAAAAAGATTCCCCCAGTGGTTTTGAAGAAAGAGAGGGGGAAACGGATAATGGAAAGTCCATCCCTAACAGAGAAACCATCCCCAGCAAGTGAAATTATCCTCAACCAATTGAGAGGCGCATAGCAAGAGAGGTGGAAGAAAAGAAAAACAAACAGTCCCAGCAGGAGTAGCAAGATCACTCACCATGTTTTGAAACTAACAAAATTTTCTTTGGTTTTACAGGAAAATAAAGGTTGAAATGGCAAGGAGATACGCCACAATGAAAGTCACACGAACTGGGGCAGAAAATTTTCTGTCATTGTCAAAAATTTTCTCGGTTGAACGAGGATGCAAGGGAATAATTTTCATGTCTTAATAATTAGGCGCCCACCTGTATAACAAGGGAATAATTTTCATGTCGTAGCAATTAGGCGCCCACCTGTATAACAAGGGAATAATTTTCATGTTTTCATGTCGTAGTAATTAGGCGCCCACCTGTATAACAAGGGAATACTTTTCATGTCTTAGTAATTAGGCGCCCACCTGTATAACAAGGGAATAATTTTCATGTCTTAGTAATTAGGCGCCCACCTGTATAACGAGGGAATAATTTTCATGTCCTAGCAAATAGGCGCCCACCTGTATAACGAGGGAATACATTTTCATGTCTTAACAATTAGGCGCCCACCTGTATAACGAGGGAATAATTTTCATGTCTTAGCATTAGGCGCCCATCTGTATAACGAGGGAATACATTTTTAATGTCTTAGAAATTAGGCGCCCACCTGTATAACGAGGGAATACATTTTTAATGTCTTAGAAATTAGGCGCCCACCTATATAACGAGGGAATACATTTTCCATGTCTTAGCAATTAGGCGCCCACCTGTATAACGAGGGAATACTTTTCATATCTTAGTAATTAGGCGCCCACCTGTATAACAAGGGAACAACTTTCATGTCTTAGTAATTAGGAGCCCGCCTGTAGAACGGAGGTTTTATTTTTAAGTTGAAGAAATCAGGAGCCCGCCTGTAGAACAGAGGTGTTATTTTCAAATTGAAGAAGTCAGGAGCCCGCCTGTAGAACAGAGGTGTTATTTTCAAATTGAAGAAGTCAGGATGCCCGCCTGTAGAACAGAGGTGTTATTTTCAAATTAAAGAAGTCAGGATGCCCGCCTGGAGAACAGAGGTGTTATTTCAAATTGAAGAAGTCAGGATGCCCGCCTGTAGAACGGAGGTGTTAATTGCAAGTTATCACAATCAGGAGCCCGCCTGTAAAACAGAGGAATACATTTCAAGGTCGAAACAGAATTCAATAATACCAAGGGTTACAACGAGAACCCCCTGCATAACAAGTCTTAAATCGAGGAAGCAGTATCCCCCAGCAGAAGAATAAATTGAAGATATAGATAAGAATTTACAGTTCATAGATCATAATTTAGTCTAGCTTTTTATTTTGCTTTTGCATGGTGTAATAAGGAGGTCAGCAAGCAGTAACCGCAACAACAGCAACAGTAATAGCAAAAATAGCAGTTTCATTGGTAGTCCCAGCTACCAAAACTTTCCGAACTACATTGACCTGATTCCCTTTTAGCCAGGGATATGTAGGAAACCTTTTGAAGCAAAGGTTCAATAAAATAAAATAAATTTTGAAAAAAAAAAAAATGCTTCTCACGGAGTGCTCAAACGGGCAAAAAATCGCTCGTATCCGCTCACTTGTCTTTGCACAGAAACTCTTCGTGTTTACGCGCAAAGAAGGGCAGCTGTGAGCACGTGATTTTTGCCCTATATGAGAATTACTCCCAAAAATTCAAAATAAAATAATATTTTCGTTGTGTGTTATTTTTAGATTTTTCGTGGCATTTTTGGATAATTATTTGTATTTTGTCTAAGCGTGTTTGTTTGTTTAAATTAAAAAAAAATACCAAAAAATATGGCATTTACATTTAGGATTTGATTTCTACACTTTTTGTTTAATCAAGAAAATCGTTGTTGTATCAAAAAATGAAAAATTCACAAAAATTAATGTAATTTACTTTTTTTAGCATTTAATGTCCAAATGAGTGGTTTTATTTTAATTGGTATTTAGTTGTGTGTAGAAATTAATTAGTATTCTTTAAAATTAATTTGATGTATTTTAGAATTTTTTTTTATATAAATTAGGAATTAAGATTAAAAGAGAAGAAAAAGTGATATGTTAGAGTAAAATCGGAACTGGGCCAAAAGAGAAGAGTTTAACATCAGGCCCAAATAACCCAAACCAGCCCATACCCACGCCCCAACCTGCCGACCCGCCCCGACCCGGTTTCCCCTAACCCAAACAACCCCCTTTCATTTTTCTAATTTCCCAAACCCTAAAGACCCCTCCTTCTCTCACCAGCCGCCTCCCTCTTTCTCTTCTTCTCCATCGCCACCATTCAACCACCCAAACAACTCGCTTGCTCGTCGAATACCATAGCCAAACGACCCTCAACTAAGTAATGAACATGTCCGGCGAAGCTTCATCACTCCAGCCCGTCCCTGTCGTTCCACGCCGCCGACCACCAGCCATGGACGACCACTGCATCCACTTCATCATCCACCTGCTTCGACGCCGACCTCTTCTCCATTGCCACCATTCAACGACCCAATCCAGCCGCCTCACGACCACCAAATGACCCTCCCGAACCTAGACACAACAATCACGCTGCTAACCCACTGGAATGACAGTGACCAGCCGATGCTCTGTCGAACAGCAGCCATAACGGACCAAAAGAAAGCCATACGCGCACACATATAGAAAGAGGGGAACAGTAGCTGAACGAGATTTCCAAAAAAAAAATGGATAGAAATGATAATATAATTCTGTTTTCCTTTTAATTTTGATTTTGGTGTTCCAAAAATGGAGATTCGTTTGAGGTTTGAAGTCCGATTCCGATGTCGTCACTGTTCGTCGAGGTTTGGAATTACAGTTCGTAGTTTCAGGCGATTTTGAATGTTATCCCAATTTCAATTGGAGGTTGTTTGTTCGATCGGATGTTTGAATTCCAAAATCCATACCAAATGATTTCTTATACATTAAATGGAAACAATTTCAAGATCCTAGAGGTCTATGATGGCAATGATTCCAGCAGTGATTGTCCTTTGGTAAGCTTTTCATCATTTGAGCTACGAATGTATTAGAGAATTGTCTAACTTCTTAATTTGTTAAGTTTCCTTGGTTTGGTATTTGTTGTGACTGTTTGGACGATTGATTAAATTCGTTAGAATTTGCTTATCCGAAAAGTAGTTGTTCTTGTTTATTTATCATAATCCGTATTCAGTTTTTATTGTTGTTGATAATTTTGTGTTTAATTCATACCCGTTAATGCTTGGATTCATAAATTATGGTTGAATTTTTAGTTATGCTTGGTGCCTTGTTTGCAGTCATGGTCCAGGAAGAAGATTGAAATTATATATATTAGATGTTTGTTCATGAGTCAAATTTGTAGGTGTTTTAATAAAATCTTGTACGTAATGTGATAATTGTTTAATAAAAAAGGGGTATTCACCTAATTTAGAAGTTTCTATAATGGTAGGGTTAGTAACACACTATTGAATAAAGAAAAGAGCTTGGATTGAGTGGAATGAATTAATAAATTGTTGAAGAGGCAATTGTGAATAGAGGAGGCATTTTCTGTTTGCCTATTTAACCTAAGAAACATACAATAGGAAGGGGGGATTAAAAAGAAACAATTGAGAGCATTAAAGAGAGGATTGTGATAAGCAATTGAAAAACTTGAACATTCTGAAAATTGAGAGAAAATATCACGGTTACACTGATTTTAAGATCAAAAACAGTTCAATTGCTCTATTTCTGTTTTATACTTAACTGGTCAAAGCCTCTGAAAGTGTTAATGTTCATTTAGAGTGAGTTTTGGTTGTTTTGATTGTTGAAGCAATGTTGTAGGTTCTGGGTCAAATTTTGATTACATTTGAGTGTGTTCGAGTAATTTTGTGGTCAATCGTTTGGATTTTGCTTGGTTTTGAATTTTTCCTTGATCATTGAATTGGTTCCTGGCTGGTTGACTGCTGTGCATAGCTGCTATTGCTGATTTGTTTTTCTTCTTCTCATTTCCAAATTCCAGGTACACCTTTGTATATCTTTTGGTTATTGGGATGAAATGAAACATGATCCAAGTCTCTGCTGCAACCTAAGTGTTGATAGCTATTGTTTTAGTTTCCTTCAACGAATTACTCACTGCCTAGTTGTCATTTTCACACCTTCTGCTCATTTTCATATCTTTACTATGTTAATGAATGTTTTGACTTAATTGTGGACATCTCTGTTAGAATGTATCTCTTCTGTACGTATTCATGCCTTTGATTGAATATTTTATATTTTTATGTTATATACTCGTTGGATATAATTTGTTCTTTCATAAATAATAAAAAATCTTAGTTTGCTTTAGGTTAGCCTTTAAATAATAAAATGAGATGTGCTTCGCCAAATAAAATGTACAAACTATGGGACCCTCATAAATGTACATTTTAAAATACCTAGACTTCAGGATGAGACCATTTAGCTAATTTCATGACCCTCCGCGAAAATAGTAATACATAGTCACTTTAGATTTTTTTAATTATTTTACTTTTCTTGAATACGGGTGTGCATTTCATGCGACCCGAATCCACATCTAACAACGCTAAATAAGAATGTGTCGAGGATCCAGGTGCATTTCATGTGACGTGATTCGAAAACATGTTCTTAAATAACGTTCATTTTCTTAAGTAGAAATAATTTGACAAAAAATGGTAATTAATTTTAAAAATGCACAAATAGGATAATATGTATTAAAATCAAGTACTTTAGCCAAATATGACAATTGAGCGACCGTGCTAGAACCACGGAACTCGGGAATGCCTAACACCTTCTCCCGGGTTAACAGAATTCCTTATCCGGATTTCTGGTTCGCGGACTGTTAAACGGAGTCATTCTTTTCCTCGATTCGGGATTCAACCGGTGACTTGGGACACCATAAATCTCCCAAGTGGCGACTCTGAATTAATTAAATAAATCCCTTTTTGATTGTCCTTTAATTGGAAAAACTCCATCGCGCCCTCGCGGGCCTGCGGAAAAAGGAGGTGTGACAGCTCTGGCGACTCTGCTGGGGACATCTTTAGAACTCGAGCTCGGAATAATTGTTGTATTTGGCTTATTGATTATCTGATTTTTATTACATGTTTGCACTAATGTGCTAAATATTGTTTTTACTGCTTTGATATTTTGTGAACTGTATATATAAATTGTGCCGGAACCAATCTCCTCTCTGAGTCTTCTAAATCATGAAGAAGGGTGCACTTCGTGTGACTTCTTTTCTGTATAATGTCTAATTCCCATTTTTAGAACGAGGTTTGGATAAGTTGCAAAACCGGTGAAGCTTCTGTATTCCCGGGTTGCTGCCTCCTCCTCGGCTCGAGCTGTCCGCTCGGGTAAGCCAAGTCTAGAACAGATAAACCCAGGGTTTTAAACCTAGAATAACAATGCTTCATGCCGGATCCCTAGTAGGAACGTTTATTTGCATCATGTTGCATTTGGCTTAGGGGACTCAACACAGGGGTTGGGTCCGTCTAGGACAGGTGACCTGAAATGAACAGACTATCCTGCTGCATCCTGTTTGTCTTGCGCATTTATCTGTTATAGACTTGCATGCTGACCGGCTTTAGAGATAAAAAAAAAAAAGAAAAAGAAAAAGGGGAAAATGTGTTTTGTTCTTAAGATAGAAATAGCTTTACTTGTTTTCCTTTAGTAAAATGAATAAATAAATAATGTCGTTCGTTTCGTTAAAACCGAACTACGTGAGTCTTCAGTTTGACTCAAGATTAATAAAGATGATATATGTCTTCTGGATAGTGCTACAACACACACTATTATAAAAGATAAGAGATATTTCTCTTATTTGGTAATGAAAGAAGCGGATGTTAATACAATATCCGGTAGTACAAGATTAATTGAAGGTTATGGAAGAGCCAATTTATTACTACCAGGAGGAACAAATTTGGCTATTGATGAAGCACTATATTGTAGTAAATCTCAAAGAAACTTATTAAGTTTCAAAGATATTCGCCAAAAATGGCTATCATATTGAGACTACCAATAATGAAAAGATTGAATATCTTTATATTACTACAATAATGTCCGGTAAGAAATATGTGCTTGAAATATTACATGCTCTTTCCTCCGGCTTGTACTATACAAGTATTAGCAGGATTGAAACACGTGCCGTAGTAAATAAGAAGTTTACTAATCAAGATAATTTTATTATTTGGCATGACCGATTGGGCCATCCTGGTTCTAATATGATGCGTAAAATAATTGAGAATTCACATGGACATGCAATGAAGAATCAAAAGATTCTTCAATTTAAGGAATTCTCTTGTGTTGCATGTTCTCAAGGAAAATTAATTATTAGACCATCAACTATTAAAGTTAAGATGGAATCCCTCGCATTTCTGAAACGTATACAGGGTGATATATGTGGGCCCATTCACCCTCCATGTGGACCATTCAAATATTATATGGTTTTGGTAGATGCATCTACAAGATGGTCACATGTGTGTTTACTATCAACTCGCAATATGGCATTTGCGAGATTGTTGGCTCAAATAATAAAGTTAAGAGCACAATTTCCAGATTATGCAATTAAGACAATTCGTCTTGACAATGCTGGTGAGTTTACATCCCAAGCCTTTAATGATTATTGTATTTCAACTGGGATAACAATTGAGCATCCGGTTGCTCATGTTCATACACAAAATGGTCTAGCAGAATCATTGATCAAACGCCTCCAATTAATTGCTAGACCAATGCTTATGAGAACAAAACTTCCCATTTCAGTATGGGGTCATGCTATTTTGCACGCAGCAGCACTTGTGCGGATAAGGCCCACAAGTTATCATAAAGTCTCCCAATTGCAGTTGGTTTTTGGTCAGGAGCCAAATATTTCCAATCTTAGGATCTTTGGTTGTGCGACATATGTTCCAATTGCTCCACCACAACGCATAAAGATGGGTCCCCAAAGAAGGTTGGGGATATATGTTGGATATGAATCTCCTTCTATTATAAAATATCTAGAGCCAATGACTGGAGATTTATTTACGGCAAGATTTTCTGATTGCCATTTTGATGAATGAGTATATCCAACATTAGGGGAGAAAATAAGCAGTTGAAAATGAAGATAGATTGGAATGCATTATCACTGTCTCATTTAGATCCTCGAACAAATCAATGTGAACAAGAGGTTCAAAAGATTATTCATTTGCAAAATATTGCAAATCAATTGCCAGATGCATTCACTAACCTACCAAGGGTGACTAAGTCACATATTCCAGCTGCTAATGCTCCAATTCGAGTTGATATCCTGGAAGGACAATTAATTAAAGCAAATGAGCCTAAGCCTTGCTTGAAACGTGGTAGACCAATCGGTTCTAAAGACAAAAATCCTCGAAGAAGAAAAGGAGCAAGTGATCAAAGTAAACATAACACAGAGGTAGTAGCTCAAGAAGAGCCCCAAGATGTAACAAATGATAAGACCTTGGGGGAGGTCCAGGTACCTGAAAATAATAAAAATGAAGAGATATCAATAAGTTACGTCTTAACCGGGAAAAGATGGAACCGAAATAATATTGTTATCGATAACATTTTTGCTTATAATGTTGCTATTGAAATAATGCAACAAGATGAGGATCTTGAACCAAAATCTGTCAATGAATGTAGACAGAGAAATGATTGGCCAAAATGGAAAGACGCTATCCAGGCAGAGTTAACTTCACTTGGAAAACGTGAAGTCTTCGGACCCATAGTTCGAACGCATGAAGGCATAAAGCCAGTAGGGTATAAATGGGTTTTTGTGCGAAAACGAAATGATAAAAATGAAGTCGTTAGATATAAAGCACGACTTGTGACACAAGGGTTTTCCCAAAGGCCTGGAATTGATTATATGGAGACATATTCTCCTGTAGTGGATGCTATCACCTTCAGGTATCTCATAAATATGGCAGTGCAAGAAAAACTTGATATGCATCTAATGGATGTTGTTACAACCTATTTGTATGGATCATTAGACAGCGAAATTTTTATGAAAGTACCTGAGGGATTTAAAGTGCCAGAAGCATATAAAGGTTTTCAAGAAACTTGTTCAATAAAGCTTCAGAAATCTTTGTACGAATTGAAACAATCAGGTCGTATGTGGTACAATCGTCCGAGTGAATACTTGTTGAAAGAAGGGTACAAGAATGATCCAATTTGTCCCTGTGTCTTTATAAAAAGGTCTGGATCCGAATTTGTTATAATCGCCGTATATGTTGATGATTTAAATATCATTGGAACTCCTGGGGAGCTTCCAAAAACAGTAGACTGTTTGAAGAAAGAATTTGAAATGAAATATCTTGGAAAGACAAAATTTTGTCTTGGTCTACAAATTGAGTATATGAAAGATGGAATATTTGTCCATCAATCAACATACACCGAAAAGATTTTAAAGCGATTCTATATGGATAAAGCACATCCATTGAGTACCCCGATGGTTGTGAGATCACTTGATATAAAGAAAGATCCATTCCGACCTCATGAAAATGAAGAAGAGCTTCTTGGTGCCGAAGTACCATATCTTAGTGCAATTGGGGAATTAATGTATCTTGCTAATAATTCCCGACCAGATATAGCTTTCTCGGTAAGATTATTGGCAAGATTTAGTACTTCGCCAACACAAGGACACTGGAATGGTATTAAACATATATTTAGATACCTCCAAGGGACCATTGATATGGGTTTATTTTATTCAAATGAATCCAAGCCATCATTGATTGGTTATGCGGATGTAGGATATTTGTCTGATCCACACAAAGGTCGATCTCAGACAGGCTATTTATTTGCAAGTGGAGGTACAGCCATATCATGGCGTTCGACAAAACAAACTATGGTTGCTACTTCTTCAAATCATGCAGAGATAATAGCCATTCATGAAGCAAGTCGAGAATGCGTTTGGTTAAGATCTATAACTCAACACATTCAGCAAACATGTGGTCTTTCTTCGAAAGAGAATATTCCAACAATATTGTATGAAGACAATGCTGCATGCATAGCTCAATTGAAAGGAGGATATATCAAAGGAGATCGAACAAAACACATTTCACCAAAATTCTTTTTCACTCATGATCTTCAGAAGAGTGGTGAAATAGATGTACAACAAGTTCGTTCAAGTGATAATTTGGCTGATCTGTTCACTAAGGCATTACCAACCTCAATATTTGAAAAGCTGATATATAAGATTGGAATGCGTCGTCTTCAAAACATTAAGTGATTTTTCATCAGGGGGAGTAAGTACATGCTGCACTCTTTTCCTTAACCAAGGTTTTGTCCCACTGGGTTTTCCTTAGTAAGGTTTTTAATGAGGCAACAAGCAATGTATATTATAAATAACTATGTACATCCCAATATTTTTTTTGTAAGTTCTTAGTGAGACACATTATGTTACATGGACATCCAAGGGGGAGTGTTATGAATAATTTGTACATTGGATGCTACATTAGATACTACATTGGATACTACATTGGATGCCCATGTTGTGAATTATTGAAAGATTAAATCTCCTATTTTATGTCAATCTTCTTTGCTTTTTATGCCTATAAAAGGCCATGTAATTGCAATGGAAAAATACACCAAAGTGAAAGAACAAAACTCTTCTCCTTTCTTTATATCTCTTCTTATTTACATTTTACTGCATTGCTTTTATTTTACAACAGGAAAAGCTTTTTGAATAAAATAAAAGAATGCAACAAACAATTGTCAACCATAAATTTTTCGATTGGTTTGTTCCATTACAAGAAGCTTGGAAACGCACTATTCGGATATTTTTTGGTCATTATACAGGGTTAATTATTCAAATAATCACTCAATTTTTTTAAATTATCTTCTAGCATTATTTTTCTTTCGTTTGTGATAACAAAGTCACTGAATTATGTATATTGTACTCAAAAGATCACTCAACTAGATTTTCCAAATTTTGGATTGCAAAATAAATACCTATGGGACGAATTAGCCGATAAAAGGTGAATTACTACTAAAAATACTTATGGAGCTTGTAGCATCCCTCAACAAAAGCATGGTTTTGGTGTATAATGAGAGACTCAATAGGCCACGACACTGGGTATATAGGCACAAGAAAATGGGAAACCTTACTTATATTGCCCGTCACAATATTACCCCTAATTTCAAGTTAAAGCTCAAAATGTCAAACTAACAGCTAGTACCCCAACATGTTGACAACAAGCCCGACCATCACGGTGAAAATACCAGCATAGAGCCGAGTGATGGGGTGCCGCCGGTCGATCCCATTGGGATTCCGGTCGCGGACCCAATTGACGCTAACTAGCACATGGCTATCGTCACAAATGTGCCTATCACCCCCGAGAATAGCGTCCATGGTGGAGCCCGATTGACAGCTCAAAACACAAAACATTAGAGCGGGCGAGATCAATTTACGAATGACCTTCAACATGTTACACGCTCAACAGGCGGCGATAGCTCAGTTACAGAACCAAAGCCTCACACCGAGCAGAATTAAAACTAATCTGTTGCGGGAAGTCACCCACAGGGATGAACTGGTCGCAGAGAGGTCGAATGAAAATGAATTGGGGACTAACCCCGAGATCATAAAGATGCTCGGAGAACTGACAAAACAGGTAGAATTAGGGGTAAAGAAAATCGAAGCTAATGATAGAAAAGGTAGAAACCTACAATTCCAGGGTCGGCCAAATCCCGAAAGCACCGATGATACTGAAAGGCCTGAATTCTAAGAAGTTCATGCAAAAATATTTTCCTCCGAGCGCAGCTCCAAAGCTGGTCCCTAAAAGTTTTCGCATGCTCGAGATTCCTAAGTACAACGGAACGACCGACCCAAATGAGTATGTTACCTCCTACACATGTGCCATCAAAGGGAACAACTTAGAGGATGATGAGATCGAGTCTGTCTAGTTGAATAAGTTCGGAGAGACCTTTTCAAAGGGAGCTATGATATGGTATCACAACTTACCTCCTAACTCTATTGGCTCACTTGCTATACTTAAAGATGCTTTCATGAAAGCACACACTAGGTCTATTAAGGCCGAGACGAGAGAGTTGGACCTTTTCAAAGTAAAATAGAAGGATAATTCTCAAAGAGTTTATGTCCCAGTTTCAAATAGAACGGATGGAGCTACCACCGGTTGCTAATGATTGGGTCGTTCAGGCTTTCACCCAAGGACTCAACATTCGGAGCTCGTTGGCTTCATAACAGTTGAAACAATACTTGGTAGAATATTCGGTCGTCATTTGGGTTGATGTTCATAACCGATATCAATCAAAAATCAGGGTCGAAGATAATGAGCTTGGGGTACCTTCCGGGTCCGCGTACCCCATCATTACCATTGACATAGTTAAGAGAGACATCGACCATGAACCGAGATCATATATGAATCAGTATTATCCGTACAATAAAGAGAGAAGAAGCAGTGAGTCCGGGCGGAACTCTATGCAAAATGAAAGAAGAAGTGATCAAGGTCAGTGATATCGGGGACTCGTGAGCAAAAATAACTTCGACTGGCCCGTCTGGCCTAAATAAGCGCCAATATTTTCGGAGTACAACTTCGACGCTAATGGCCCACCATCGTATCTTCCATCGAACACATCAAAGATACCAAATGGCCTAGACTTTTACAATCCGATCCATCCCAAAAGGGATCCCAAACTAATGTGCAAATGTCACGGCACTCATGGCCATAGAACAAAAGACTGCTGGCAATTAAGAGAAGAGGTGGCTCGGTTGTTAAACAACGAACATGTCTGAGAATTTTAGGGTGATCGGGCCAAGAACCACTTCAGGAACAGGGACTCTAATAAGCAGGAAGAGCCTTAGTACGTCATCAACATGATCATTGGTAGAATCGACATTCCCAAGGGCCTAATAATGAAACACATCAAAGTGTCCGTCATAATGAAAAAATGGACTCCGAATTATGTAACGGAAGGAACCTTGTCTTTCAATAATGAAGAATTCGAGGAGATCGTACAAACCTACAACGATGCACTGGTAATATTGGTATTCGTAAATAAATATCAAATTAAGTGTGTGTTAATTGATCCAGGTATCTTAGCAAACATCATCAGATTAAGGGTCGTGGAACAACTCGAGCTACATAATCAGATCGTACTTGTCGTTCGAGTCTTGAACGGGTTCAACATCGCATGCGAGACCATTAAAGGGGAGGTAACATTACCGGTGAACGTCATTAGAACCGTACACAAAGCCAAGTTCTATGTAATCGAAGGGGATATGAGATACAATGCTCTGTTCGAGAGGCCATAGATTCACAATATAAGAGCAATACCCTCGACGTTGCACCAAGTGCTGAAATTTCCTATATTCGAATGAGTCAAAATAGTTTATGGGGAACAATTAAACGCCAAGAAGATGTTCGTAGTCAATGAAATGATCCCGACATCCACACTTTCAACATCGGAGGATCTGAATCTGATGGTCAAAAATGGGGCCAAATAACAATCACTGATACCATCTTCAATAAAATCGGAGGAACAAGGTGTAGACGATGGCGACGGCTATAGATTCCCCAAATCTATCATAGCACCTAATGATTACAAAGCTATAACATCAACGATCGAGGAACTAGAACAAGTCATATTAATCGAACACTATCCCAATCAAAAGGTATACCTAGGCACGGGGTTAAACACATTACTCAGGAAAAAACTCATTTAATTCCTTATAGATAATGGAGATTGCTTCGCTTGGTCCCGTTTTGATATGATAGGGATCCCGCCGAAAATAACCACTCACAAGCAAAGCCTGGACGCAAAGTTACACCCGGTCAAGCAGAAGAGGAGGCCCCAGTCTGAGGTCAAACATGCTTTCATCAAGGACAAGGAATCTAAAATCCTTAAAATAAGGCCTATTTGGAAGGTTAAATAACTGTATTGGTTAGAAAATGTAGTGATAGCCCCTAAAAGAGAATAAATTAAGAATGTGTGTAGACTACAAAGATTTGAATAAAGCATATCCTCCTTCCCTTTGCGCAACATCGATTGCATTATCGATTGCACTGCCGACCACGAGATCCTCAGCTTCTCGACACCTACTCCAGGTACAACCAAATACGGATGAACCCGGGTGATCAGGAAAACCCCTCTTTCATCACTAAGTACGGCACATACTGTTATACCGTGATGTCATTCGGATTAAAAAATGTTGGTGCCACTTATCAACGCCTAGTAAACCGGATGTTTGAGGAACAAATAGGAAATTCAATGGAGATTTACATTAAAGATATGTTGGTTAAGTTTGTGTGAGCAGAGGACCATTTAAAACATTTGCAGGAAACTTTCAGCCTATTGAAGTATAATATGAAGCTGAACCCAGAGAAATATGCATTTTCAGTTGGATTAGGTAAATTCCTCGGATTCATAGTATCCAACCGGGGAATCGAGATCAAACCTAACAAGATAAAAGCCATCAAAGATATCATGGTTGTTACAATGTGAAAATTGTGTAAAGATTTACCGAACGTATAGCCGCCCTGGGGCGATTTATCTCGAGGTCCTCAGATAAGATCCACCAATTCTTCTCACTGAAGAAGAAGAATAACTTCTCATGGACCCCGTAGTGCCGACGTGCCTTAGAGGAGATCAAGCGAAATTTATTGAGCCCAATATTGCTTCACTCGCCGGAGACAAATGAACAGTTATACTTGTACTTGGAAGTATCAAAGATAGCGGTAAGTGAAGTCCTAGTTCATGAAGAGTACGGTACGCAATTTCTAATTTTCTATATTAACAGGACTCTAGGTGAGGCTGAAACTAGGTATCCTCGCCTAGAAAATTTGGTGCTCGCTTTGCTAAGCGCCTCTAGGAAGCTGAAACCATATTTTCAATGTCATCATTTATGTGTTGTGACTATTTACCTCTTGCGAACTATAATGCATAAACCCGAGCTCTCAAGAAGATTGGCCAAATGGGCGGTTGAGAATAGCTGCTTATGCCATTGAATTGAGAGAGAGTAATCCAGGTATCTACTTCTATTTTTTTTTGTTATCAACTGATTCTGTCCAATTTCTACTTCTCATTTTTTTTTTCTGTTATCAACTGATTCTGTCTAGTATCTACTTCTATTTTGTTTCTTTTTGTTGTCAACTGATTATGTTCAGTTTCTACTTCTTATGTTTTTCTTTCTGTCATCTACTTCTGCACAGGGGTTAATTGAGGCAATTAAAATTGTTCTACCACAAATGAAATACATTGTTCAGCACCATTAATGACTCAACCAATTCTAGAAAATGTATTTACCGTCATGCCTACACCTAGAGTTGGCTAATCAAGTATGGAACATGATAGAGATGATGTGGTTAGGCCAAAAGTGATATCAGAAGTCAATACAAGACTTCAACTCCAGCAGTAGGTAAACTTACCAGTTGAGACTAGATCTATCAACTTTACCGGTGATCACATTGGTGTTAGTGAGCCCACAAACCTTCCATATTCACCAACATGTCTCATGTATAAGGGTAAAGTAGCTACAACTTCAAATCAGTTAGAAAAATAAAGGCAACAGACCATTTGGACTGAAGATAAGAAAAGGAAGATGATCAGTTTGTATGTAATTTTGTGTATATTTGGAAGGTAATTACTGCAAACTTCATGACAGTCTCATGTTATTTATGTTAATATTTTGGGATGTAATTACTAATTACTGTAAACTGATATGTAATCATGATAGTCTCCTATTTTTGATGATATGTAATTACTGCATCTACTTTTGTTTTACATGTCCAGATTTTTTGGTGATAATTGCATAGTTTTTCTGCACTAAGGTCTGTTTTAAATGTCCAGATTCTTGGTCATAACTACCTAATTTTTATTACATTAGGGTCTGTTTTAACTGTCCAAATTTTTTGTCATAGCTGTCCAATTTTTTTATTTTTTATTTTTTTTTGCATTTGGGTCTGTTTTACCTGTCTAACTTTTTTATCATAACTGCCCAATCTGTTTAAAACCAACTGACCAAAAGAATTCAAAATGCATTCATGAAAATATACACAAAATGCCATAGTGCACTGCACAAAATTTATTCATGAAAATTTGGATTGATTACAAGCTGACCAACAAAAAACATCACTAAAATCTGGATATTACAACAATTAACTACATCAAAACCCTACTGCACTAAACAAAATGTTGAATTCATTTCATCAT
The DNA here is from genome assembly GCA_032618575.1 of Nicotiana noctiflora. Classification (NCBI taxonomy): domain Eukaryota; kingdom Viridiplantae; phylum Streptophyta; class Magnoliopsida; order Solanales; family Solanaceae; genus Nicotiana; species Nicotiana noctiflora. The sequence continues at coordinate 79,932 of JASVEL010012355.1, forward strand.
CAATACTACAACAAATCCGACTAATAATGCAAATGAAACAATAATGAACATCTTAGTGTGTATCACTTTCACCTCCATCTCCCTTTCACTTCAACATCATTTATAGTCTCCAAAATATCAACTTTTTCCATCAATTTGTTCCCTTCAAGCTTGCATGCATCGAACAATATATTCAGCGTCCTGATTTTGACATTGGCAGCATCTAATTTAGACTTGAAATCGTTGATTACTATCAATTATTTGCCTGGGAGGGCTTCGTCTTGACATTCCCAATATCCACACGACTCATTCTTACAAATACAAATAATACCTATGTTAAAGAATAGAAAAAAAATATAACTTTAAATACATCGATGAGTAATGAGTCACCAACAAAATTCACATTTACTTCTGGTTTAGCTTACTTGTAGAATCTCCTTCCAGGATTGTTTGTAGTCGTCGAAGTGAAGTTGTTCGCAATTTCCCCATAATAGCTGCCACACCTCCCTTTTTACTACCCCACTTTGGGAAATAGGCATATAAATACGCTTGTAGGGTATACCTCGACGCTCGAATACCCGAAACGGATATAACAGCGTAGAGGAAGGAGTTTTTCCAATTAAAGGACAATCGGTTCGGGATTTTATTGAGATTAATCAGAGTCGCCACTTGGGAAGATAATGGTGTCCCAAGTCACCGGTTAATCCCGAATCCGAGAAATTTGACTCTTAAAAATGTCTGCGAAGCAAAGATCCAGATAAGGAACTCTGTTAACCCGGGAGAAGGTGTTAGGCATTCCCGGGTTCCGTGGTTTTAGCACGGTCGCTCAATTATCGTTCCCGACTCTTGTTTGACTTAATCACAGATTTTAACAACATATAGTGCCTTTTACTTAAGTATTATTTTTATGGAATTTGCGGTATTGCGAAAACACACCTCGAGTCATACCGCAACCAGTACGCCTATGACTTTTGGTGTATTTCAGCTTTGCCGAGATTTGGATTTGAGTCGCACCAAGTGCACACTCGTTCAATGGAAAGTACGTCAAATCGTGCCCTAAGTAGTCTATCGGCTTTTAATTATTTTGGGTAAGACTATGGAGTTATCTAGTAGTCTTCCCGAGTCTAATTATGTTATATCATTACTAAGGGGGCCCCGTTGTTTGATATCGGGCGAGGCTCGTCCCAAGTATTATTAAGGTTCAATCCTAGTATTTTAGCTATATTTTCTATGAATATTTTTTCCTTAGTCGTATCTTTATTTCAAATCTAGGCTCATGCCATTATCACAGCCTTTATTTGGCCTGAGCTTCTGCATTTACTTAAACGAATACTACATCTGCCCAGGCCTCAAAGGCCCAGGCAGTTTTCAGACTTATATTAGGCAGCCCAGTCGATTTTGTATTAAAGTTCAAGCCCATACTATCCATTAGGCCCAAACTAAATGAAAATTGTAATAATATAATTGAATAAACGAAAAAAGAACACACGCAACTGGAATTAAATAAGAAATTAAATTGCACTTTTTATTTATCTGTAAAGGAAAATTAGTACATCAATTACAAACATTAACTGGGAATCAATTATTTACTATATGCTAAGCTTGCATTAACCGACTGTTTCTACCTTTGACCTCTACTAATAAGTTTATGCTAACATCTAATTGCTTACTAGTTACAGATCTAAGAACACGGCTTGATTATCTACGAGACTTGACCAAGTTAAAGCCGTTCAACTAACTAATTACAGTATCGAAAGAGAAACTAAACAACTTTATTCATAACTGTTTAACTATATTACTAGTTTCATTGTGAGCGAGCCTTTTTAGTTCCCTGATCTGGTTCTAATCGAATTATTAAGTTGTCCAGTCACTTTACCTCTTAAGCTTACTCAGATTTGTGCCTTGATTTTTAAACAGCCTAGTCATTCATTGATACATCAAATATCTACATCTAAGTGATGATGGTTTGTGAAAGTTATCTATGAAACAACAGTTATTAGCGAATTCGAAACGTGATTTGTTTGCTTATATTTTAGACTTTACCTATTTGAACTAGGTGAGATATACTTAGCTACACTACACTACCTACTATTATACTATTACAAAGTTTTTGTGTTCGTTTTCTGCTACTACATTCTACAATACAATTAAAACCTCAAATCTAGACTAATACTAAAACTAATAATAATACTGAACTATACAGCATACAATAACACTAAAAATTAAACTGAGGCTTTATTTCCATTCAACCAAATCATCATTACAGCTTCTAATCGAACAGAGGAGTACCTGAATCAGCAAAAGAGATCAATGAGTCTAAGGGGTAAGAAACAAGCACAGCGACATGACTCGAACAAAGGCACAACAGTGTATGGTTGAATATCAGCAAACAAAGACCACAACAACAGCAAACAAAATCCAAGCAAAACTCGAGCAAAACCCCCAAAAGATTAGATGAATATCCCCCAAATTTCACTCGAAAATTGCAGAAGAAACCTACTGTTATCTTACTATTTTTCTCTGAAATTTTTATATTCCAAAAAAACCAGCCTTTGCAAAATTCCAGAAAAATTGATTGGAACCCCCTTATCAGCCCCTTTTTAGGGGTATTTATAGTTGTGGGAAAGGCTGATGACTTGGGGAGAAAGTTTGGGATTAAATCCCACTTCTCCCCTCTTAAAACTATAAAACTTGCACTTAGGCCCCAAAATCTGTTACCAAATCCCTTCCAGCATGTGCTGGAAGGTTCTAAAAGATTCTTTTGTTGGCTTTTTACCAATGTAGCCTTAGGGGTTTGGAATTTTTACTGATTTCCCTTTCTAGGGAGACCATTATACCCTTAAACCTCTGCAAAATTGCAGAAATCAGGGGTATGAATGACTCCCTTACCTTCTTAGGTTCTAAATTATTTACCAGAATACTATTTCCAATTCCCTATATGCCCTCAAAGACTTTGCTGATTTACCCGACTACCTATGTCAAGTTTCAGCTATTTTGGGATTTATTTAACTAATAGCCAGCCCTTGCATTGGTATTTAAGGGCTGGCCAATTCTATTTTAGAAAACTATTTCAAATTTAACCTATTTTGACTTAGTTCTAGTTAATTAAGACCAAATTATTTCAATTTTAAACTAATTGCAGGAATAGCCTGCTTTATTATTGAAATTAACTCTTTAAAAACTAGCCAGTCTCAAGTTGAGACTTGGCTTGGGTAATTAAACCCAATTGCTGAACAGTTGGGCCCAAAACCTTTGCAGGTTTGGCCACTTTAATGTTCAGGGCTCACAAAAGAGAGCCTGGGCAAGTCTGCATTTGCGGACTTAGCCATTTTGCACAACCAGCCCCTTTTTAAGGTGGACTGTGTGTTAGGGCCTTATAGAGTTGGTCAACTTTTGCAAAATTGACCACTCTTAGGCCAATTATTGCTTAATAACCTATTTTTGTTCATTTAAGGCTAATTAAACTAATTGCAGGACTAACCTATTTAATAAAAGCACTTAAACCATTCAACTAATGGCCAGTCTCAAGTTGAAACTTAGTCTGGGCAATTGAAGCCCAATTACTGAACATAGGCATAGGCTAAGGTCTTTGCAGACCTAGCCACCTAGAATTCGGGGCTCAAACAGGGGCAAGTCTGCCTTTGCAGACTTAGCCAGTTATTATACAACTAGCCAACTTTTAAGTGTTGGTCAGTGTGAGGGACCTAACAGAGTAAGTCAATTGCAAAATTGACCACTCTGATCACTTATTTAACTTGTGACCTATTTTTGTGATTTTTAGTTTTAGCATATTCTAAGACACTTAACACATGTTTCAATTTTAATCATTTATAAGTTTTAATACTACTGCAGCTATAACCAATCCACCTAGGCATGACAGGTATTAACAGTGTTCACTTAACACAAGGCATGTTGCAAACATAGCCAGTTACACAAATAATTGCACATATAGCTAATGAAATCAGAACTGTTTGTCAATTAATCAAAATACAGAGAGAAAGGGTTGAATATTATTGAATCTCAATTAATAGCCTTACAGGCTCAAATTTCACAACACAGTGTCAATTAATCATTAAACAAGCATATTTAAAACTTCCTTTTACTTAATGAACCACTGAAAATCCCAAGTCATACTTAAGATGGTCTTGACCAAAACACATATAGATAAAACTCATGAAGCAATTTCAGAAAAGAACATGGTTTGCAAAGATCTTACACAAGATAGTCCTAACAGTAACCCTTAAACAAAGTAGACATGGAGACCAAACAGAGAATTTCTTAAAGGCAAAAATCTCTAATCTAAACATACGAGTGAAATGAAATAAAGATAATAAAATCAGAACAAATGAACAAGATTTCTAAAAAAAAATCAAACCAAAATCTTAAACATGCAGTCTAATATAACAAGAAATAACATACGAATATAGACAAAATAAGGAAGAATAGATTTTTTAAACAGAAAAACAAACAAACTAACTAAGACTTCTTAAAGACTAACACCCTAGTACTAAACAGATTTTTTGAATTAGAGAAAACAAAGCAGGAAATAGCGTGAAGGTGGAATGAACATAAACCCTAATACTAACAGATAGAAGCACAGGATATCAAGAATTTAAAGAACATAAAATCAGACAAAAACAACAAGACAAAAATAAAAGAAACATGAACATAAACAAACAAAGGAAGCAAAATCAAAACAATAAGGGATGGGGGTACTTAGCTCGCAGGGCCTGTCCCCTGAGCTTCCTAATCTCTTTATTTTCTTCTCTTTATTCTTTTCAAATTCTCAGACCTTCTTATTCCCTTGTTTCTTCTTCTTTATTATATTTTTTTTTTCGTTTTTCTTTTCTGATTTTCTTGTTTAGACTTCAAGATGAAGCCTTTGGGCGTTTTTGATTATAGAGGGATGTTTGGAGAGGGCAAAAGGTTATATCTTGAAGAGGTTTGAGTTTGGGGGTCGCCGGAGTTAGGGTTCCGATGACATTTTTTGGGATATTCGACGAGTTTCAGGCTGATTCGAAGAAAACCATTAAGGTAAGGTGATAGATCAGGTCAAAAGGAATAGATCGGCGTTGGTTTGGGGTGGTTTCTCGTTGTTTGGGTGATTGCCGGCTAAGTTCCGATGATCGGAGTCTTCGGAGAAGGTTGGTTTTCTAGGGTTTCTGGGTGTTTTGGGTGGTGTTTGAGATGAGAAAGATGATAAGAGAAGAGGAGGAGTGAAGAGTTGGCCGGAGACCACTGTGAGAGGTGGTGGCCTCCATGGCCGACGGTGTTGATGAAAATGATGAAGAAGAAGAGGGAGAGTGGAGAAGGCGGCTAGGGTTGGAACTTTGGCAAAAATAAAGCGGCTATTCGGACACAAGCCTTTTATAGGCGATGTGTCACATGTAATCCAGGCCGTCCAATTGATGGAGATCAACGGCTCTAATAGATGTTGCTAAAACGACGTGGTGTCGTTACAACTAAGGCCCAGGCTATTGACCATCAAATCATTTTAAGCGGACGGTTGAGATTTGATCACACATTAATTAATTAAAACCAGCTCGCTTAATTATTTGGGCCATTGGATCAAACACAACAGACGGCTGAGATCATCCATCTTTGACAAACTGGATCCGTTCCTTTGGGCTGAGGCATTTGGGCCATTTGATTTAAGTCAAATGGCCCAATCTTATTAAACCTACCTATTTTTGTATTTTTCTGACTTTAATTAATTTTTTTTCCTGTATTTTCTTTTGGTATTTCATTTTCTTTTCTTTTGAATTATTTAAATTATTCAATTTCCTACTTGCCATAATTTTCTAATAGTTTTTGGCAATTTTCTACTATTTTTCCTAATTTCCGCTACTAATGCTCTTTTTGTTGATTTTCTTTTAACTACTTAATTCAAAATGCATGTATTGAACCTATTTTTTTTTAATTTTCTAATTTTAATTATTCAAACACATAAAATGCATTCAATCTCAAACAATACATGCAATTACATTCAAAAATATTATTTTATTTTAATTTTGGAATCTTGTTTACCTAGTGCAAAAATCATGTGCTCACAATAGCACCTCCTTCTCGATGTAACACTAGAACTAGACATAGAAACAATACTATGAGAGGTGGCTGGTCTAAGAAGAAGAAAGAATTTTAATTGAGAAGTTTAATCGAGAAGAATAAAGAATTATAATTTAGATGGAGGGACATCTACAGAGAAGGAGAGAACAAATTAGGGTCCACACATTAATAAGGTTGAAGGTTCTAGAAGGTTTATGGTCAGGTTGGATAGTGAATTAGGTCGGACCCATTAAAAATTTAATCGGATGGGTTTAAACTTGCAACATGGCCCTTCCGTTAAAATAAGGGCATATATTTATAATAGTATAACGTCAGGGGTTTGGATGTCCTAATAATATAACAGAGGGCTTTATTAAATTATAGATGATAGTAGAGGGACAAATGAGATTGTTTACCGTAAAAATATTCCTACAATTATTTTCAAGGGCAAAGGGTCAAAGTTGCCCCTCTACTATTATTTATTGGTTGCTTGTGCCATCCGTTATACTTTATGGCCATTTTCATCCCTACCGTTAACAAAGTTTACAAAATTATCGTAACCCTAACGTCCCTCCATTGTGGCAGCTGACCCCTATAATATTTTGTCCACATCAGCAGCCAAGTCAGCAAGTCCACCAAATAAAATGCCATGTCAGCGTCCATATTACCACTTTTAATAATATCTTAGTTATTGCTTTTTTTTTTTTTTACAATAATAAGACACAATATTATCGTTGTCCACCATCCATGCGCCTTCATACCTCTCACCGTCTTCACTACAAGATGATTCAATTACTGAAACCACATACCAGCAGCTGGAAAAAGCTCTCGCTTTCAAGAAATCAAAGGCCGAAAAAAAAACTCCGCATGGACATCGCTACCACAAGAGACAATAAGAAGAAGAGGGAAAAGAAGGCAATTGGACTTACAAGATCCACATTTTCAAGGTGCTTAAACAGGTTGATCCTGATATGGGTATAACGATATATTCTAGAAACTTGCTCACGAATGTGTTCTAAACAAATTTTGCTTGCTCAGGAGATTTTTTTTCATTTTTATATTACATCTCTTTCTTCCTCATCAAATCAATATGTCACCTCCTTCGTAGCAATTTCAACCAGAACCAGAAAATTTAACAAACAATCTAGCTAAAATGAAATAACATGATTATATTTGAATTTTCAGATTTTGAATTAAACTCATGTGTTCATTACCGGTGGGCCAGATTCAAGTAAGAGTTTCGGAATCCCATTATCAAAAATTTAAAGCCCCTGGTTGAGATTTTATGCATATGAGGTTGAATTAAACTTTGAGGAGTGATTTGGTAACTGTTATAGGACTGAAATTTTGTAAAACCAAGTTCAAAATTAATTTAAACGTGGTTCATGGACTTCACCATTGTTGAACTTTAAGAGTTTCATATTTGAAAACTTCGTTTGGAAGTTGTTCTAATATTGAATGATTGTAGGTTTGAAAATTATTTGTATCAATCATGTGAGAATTATTTCTTGAAAGATTTTGAGGGAGAATGAATTGTCTTTGTCTGTGTGAGTTAATTTAAATTTCTTGCCGGAGAACGGGGTTGCTGTTTGAATGACGAAACATGAAGAAGGAGAAGGGAGACGAAGAGGGGAGGTAGTACCGTGGAGGTTAGTTTTGCCCGTTGAAAATTTTCCGGCGACATACAATGGTTTCCGACAATTTTGGTATGAGGTGATGGAGAGAAGATGAGAGAAAGGGTGGAGAGGTGAGGAGTCGGGGGTTGATGACATGGTAGCTTACATGGAAGCAAACGTGGATAAAATTGATGAGGTCATCTGCCACAATGGATGGACGTTATGGTTAGGGATAATTTTGTAAACTTTGTTAACGGTAGGGACGAGAATGGCCGAAAAGTATAATGGGAACCAATAAACGACAGAGGGAAAATTTTGACCTTTTTCCCTATTTTCTTTTACAAAGTTGAAAAGGCCTGAAAACACCACTCAACTTTCAGAAATGGTCTATTCATACCATCCGTTAAAAAAAGAAAGAATTACAAGAAAATACACATGACTTCACACCATAACAAAAAAATAGCCCATATTTTTAAGTTTTACCCTACCTAACCTATATTGTACATATTTTGAAAATACTAGGTCTTGCAAATTCAAAATATATGTTCTTATAACCATTGCTTTTAAAGGCTATGGAGTTAAATATGTGTTCGCACAATCATCATTTTCACTCTTTCTTCTTCTCACTTTTTTATACATATGCTTCAATGAGCCATCCGCCATTACTGCTTCTGCCTTATATCACCTGGTTGCAATGTAAAAAAATTAAAGAGTAGAAGTCTACCATTAAAGGGCATTCAAAGCTTTGCTTTAGAAAATAGAATTTCTTGTAATTCTTAGTTGTTTGGATTGGGTGTTGTCCCAATTGATTGAAAATATCCAAAGGAGTTCAAAGTTTAAATTTGAAGTGATTTGGAGTAGATTTGAGCAAGATTTGAGTTAAATTTCAAAAAAACGCAAAGAAGAAGACGAAGTTAGTTTTTTGTATAATTATGTATAATCTTGTATAATAGTATATATGAGTGTATAAACACATCGTATACACTATTATACATCTTTATATAAACGTCTGTAGAGGAACTTCTTCCACGATTTTCAGTTGCAATTCCTGTTCAAAACTAGTCCAAATCTATATTAAATGACTTCAGATTTTATATACAACCTCCTTATACTATTTCTAACAACTCTAAATAACACCCACTCCAAATTTCTCACAAAATCAAATTCGAAATTTAAACCCACATATTTAAGCTTGTTAAAAATCTAATTTTTAGCACCCATGGATTTGATTTGTTGAAATAATATATGGGTCACAATTACTAATTCTAAAATTAACTTAAAAGCTTGAACAATCCTTTTTAAAAATTAAATGGTAATTTTGAGAATCTATTAGAGTTGGATGTTGAATCTTAGCCTATTATTTTAAGGCTGGTTGGTTGTACATTGAAATATGGGCTATAAAATTAAAAAATGGGGAGCCCAATTGCTCTTATGTGAAATTATCCCTAAAAAAATACTTATTTATACCACTATCGTTAAAGAAATGACTCATCCATGCCATTATTAACTAACGATAGTGGTATGGATGGGCCAAATAAAAATTAAGTCGTTAGTTAATAATTGTATGAATGACCATTTTCTTAACGGCAATAGCATGAAAATAATAATTTTTTAATAGATGACATGAATTAAGTGTTTTAGGCCTTTTCCGAATACAGTAGGTTTATAGATTCAACTCAGGACAAGGTGCCTTTTTAATATCATAACATTAACCAAATAATAAAGGGAATACTACTCCAAGAGGAAATAAGTAATTGGTTCATCCAACCAACAAAAACACACAGAGAGTGTACAAGAAGAACACACTAAAAGGGAACTTTCACTTTGTTACCTCCGCCACCTCCAACGGAGCTCTCAAAGCTAACACTATAATATATCTCCTTCCTCACAACCTTCCCCTGCTCCCTCACCACATTTCCTCTCCAGTCTCCACAAATCTCTCAATCCTAATCACAATGCAGTCTTCAATTTCTCTTTCCCTATCTTCTCCATCGACGGTCTGCAGATCGGACTGCTCCGCTGTCGCTTCCAATGCGAACGTCACTTTGCTGACTCCGCCACGATCACTTCGATTCTGTGGTCTTAGAAGGGAGGCTTTCGGGTTCAAGTCATTGAATTCGTCTTTTCATACGCGTTTCCAATCATCTAAGACTACGAGGCTTTCGTGCTCCAACAGAATCGCGGCTTCTTTGGGTGGAAATGGAGCTCCTTCCAAGGGTTTTGATTATGATCTGGTTATTATTGGAGCTGGTGTTGGTGGTCATGGTGCTGCTCTTCATGCCGTTGAGAAGGTATACTACTTTTGTGTTGTTGAATTGTGTTAGTACTAGCTTATTGATGTTGGCTGTCTCTGCTTTCTTTACTAATCCAAATGCTTTTCTTTTTTCATGAACTAGTAATAGAAGGTGCTTAATTCAGCTACATTACTGAACGTAGTTCTTGAATAACGAATCGCTTGTAGAAAACATGAATGCAGTTACTTTAATGACAGAGGATTTCGAAATGAAACATGGCTACAAGATGCTTGGATAAAAATAACCAAAGGAAGAGAAAAGAAAAGAAATAAACAATATGACGCAGTGATGCTTATTGCTGAGTGAACTCCTATGAAACACCAATTTCACTTGTATAACTCTCGCAAAATTTTTCATTGTGAGATCATTGAAGCCTGGATAGCATGAGAAGAACTTGGGTTGCACTAGATGGTTCTGTTTCTTTTTCTAGCGAATATTGTGCATAATTACTTAATGATATTTGCAGGGCTTGAAAACTGCTATCATCGAAGGGGATGTAGTTGGTGGAACATGCGTAAATAGGGGATGTGTTCCTTCCAAGGCTCTTTTAGCTGTGAGCGGGCGCATGCGGGAGCTTCAGAATGAACACCATATGAAGTCTTTTGGTCTCCAGGTATTTCTTATTCTTGTTCCTATAAGCCTTAACATGTTTAGGTTCTGACATGGGGTCATGACATGGCATATGTTCATTTGGAGAAAGAAAACTTGTTTGATCTAAGTTGGAGATGCACCCCTGTTTTTAATGTGATTGATGTTTCCATCTAATATCTAATGATTTTTAATAAAGATGTCGGGTGACTTCATTTCATAGCTTATACTGTTTAGTACAACTGATAGAATGTGTGTTCTTACTTCTCATTTTTGTTACCAACAGTTATTAGTTTTTTTTTTTTTTTTGTTGTGATAATATATTTAATTTGTAAACATATAATGACAATAATGAAAAAAGCACCCATGGGTGTGGCCTAATGGTCAATGAAGTGGGTGGAGAACCTTGAGATCTAAGGTTCAAGTCCCACAGGCAAAACACACTAATTGATTCCTTCCCATCTGCCCAAGCCTTGGTGGGTAGAGTTACCTATGTCGAGGTGCGAGGTGGGAGATACTTGTGAAATAGTCAAGGTGCGCGCAAGCTATCCTGGACACCATTGTCATAAATGAAAATGAAACAAAGACTATATATGTCTTTGTAATGAATTTCGTATCTGATCCTCATATCCCTAAATCTTTTTGTACTTTCACGTCATACTCCTACAGGGTACTATGTATCTAAATAGATACTACACAGTGACAAAGTACAAGTCAAAATCGGGAAGTCAGATTTGTGTATTTACCCTAGTATTTGGGAAATACAGCACATGATAATGGTTGTTTTGTGCCTCTTTTTTTGGGGTGTATATAAGGCAACCATGATTTGCTGAACTCCCATAGCCGCGACATTCATAGATCATTTATTCAGGAATTAGGAGTAAACTTAGATGAAATAATTCATGCATAAACTAAAATAACCGATGCATGTTTCTGGTACCTACTTATTGTGTTTGGATGAACTTAAGACTCTATGTTGTTTGTTAATTAAATTGCATCTAGAAAGGAAGCTCGAGTGTCCTCCTAATGGAACTTTTAACTTAGGTCTTTCAAACTCGTCTTTTAGTCTTTTGCTCTTAGTTCTGACTTGATATATCTACTGTACTTATGGTACATCACTTATCTTTCATGCAAGGTTGCTGCCGCCGGATATGACAGACAGGGTGTTGCTGATCATGCAAATAATCTGGCCTCCAAGATTCGTGGTAATTTGACCAATTCAATGAAAGCCCTTGGTGTGGATATATTGACAGGTTATGGGACAGTTTTGGTATGTTTTGTATTTTACAGATTACTATTATCTCTTAACCTCTTTTGTCTGTAACCAGTTGGATTTATATGATAAAGATTTTGTTGTGCTTTTGCAGGGTCCACAAAAGGTTAAATATGGAGATACTGTAATAACAGCAAAAGATATAATAATTGCTACTGGTTCTGTCCCCTCTGTGCCCAAAGGCATTGAGGTTGATGGTAAGTGATTTCTCTTGATTATTATTGTCTGTTCAGGATCAATAAAAAACTGACTTATTGAGTTGCAAGTCCTTTTTATGTATGATATACCACTAAAGGATGCAGCCTGCTGAGTAGCTGGTATTACTTGGATGCTTCAAGCTTAACATCTTAATACTCTTGAAATCAGAATTTTTAATCATTGGAAACATCAATTAATTGGATGAAGATTCTAAGATTTGTTGAAAGTGGAAGTTCTATATGTCCATTTTTTATTCAATGAACTTGTGAAGTAACATATACACTGCTTGCACACAAAATTTGTTCGTAAGACTTGGTTTTACTATCTACTACGTTTCTTGAGCAAATATGTTAGAGTTTTTACGGAAGATTTGGCGCTAAACTGCTAAACGTGTTGGCGGAAGGTTTTGTTCACTCATTGTTCAGGAGCTCCATGGATGTGTCTGGCAATGCTCAATTGTCATCACATTAGTGATATAACATTATTTGACTGGCGTTGTACTGAATGTTTTGCATCAAGATTCGGAATTGATTTTCCGACAATTACTTGAGCTCATCGATCCCCACCTTGTGGGAATATACTGGGTTGTTGTTGTTGTTGTTACTTGAGCTCATCGATGTTGAAATTTTGGAAAAGATTTAGACACGAGAGATATAGAACTTGTATCATTAAATGATACCGGTGCTTGTTTTTGCAGGTAAGACAGTGATAACAAGTGATCATGCACTCAAATTGGAATTCGTACCTCAATGGATTGCTATTGTCGGAAGTGGTTACATTGGACTAGAATTCAGTGATGTGTATACGGCACTTGGAAGTGAGGTAATCTTTTCTACTTTCTGCAAGACTGTATCTGTAGCAACAGAACATCAATCTTTTCTTTCATAATCTGTCTTTCTGTGCTGATCACTGGATAACTACACAGGTTACCTTTGTTGAGGCTTTAGATCAGCTCATGCCCGGCTTTGATCCTGAGATTGGGAAGTTAGCACAGCGAGTCCTCATAAATCCTCGAAAGATTGATTATCATACAGGTGTATTTGCAAGCAAGGTAATATAGGCACATACTAACCTGAACCCCTACATGCCGACCAGTTATGAGTTACCTTAATTTTGTTGCACCTTCTTCAGATAACTCCGGCAAAGGATGGAAAACCAGTGACTATTGAGCTTATTGATGCAAAGACTAAGGAACTCAAGGATACATTGGAAGTAAGTTGTAGCTTTTTGTTCAGAGGAGTTTAACATTGTTATTTTCAATTCATGATTTTGGATGGAAGCTGTATCCTTTTGGTCTCGCATCATGGTTACTGGTTAAGATCATAAATCTTAAATCATATACAACTATATGCAAAACAACAAATTAATAAATCTAAAGTCTTTGGACTTTAAAGTTACCTTTAATTAGTACTAGTAGTCGTACCCGAGCGATGCGTGGTCAGTATTAAAAAATAGTAATTAAATTAAATTATGATCGGGCTTGTTTGATCCTATTATTAGATTGTATTGCTTTAATAAAATTCAGTTGTCATCTTACTTGTCAATACGATATAGTTGGTGAATAATTTTTTTGTTCTATATTATTTTTATTAAATTAAGCAATATTTAATATTTATATGAAGGTCAGGGAGCGGGTGATCGAGGCGAGGGTGAGGGAGATGACATCTATATCGGTGAACCAGTTTGGTTTCATGCCGGGTCGCTCCACTACGGAAGCTATCCACCTTGTCGGGAGATTGGTGGAACAGTTCAGGGATAAGAAAAAGGACATGCACATGGTGTTTATCGACTTGGAGAAGGCGTATGACAAGGTCCCAAGGGAGGTGCTATGGAGGTGCCTGGAGGCGAAGAGCGTGCCGGAAGCCTACATCAGAGTAATCAAGGACATGTACGATGGAGCTAAGACTAGGGTTAGGACGGTGGGCGGTGACTCAGACCATTTCCCGGTGGTTATGGGGCTCCATCAAGGATCGGTGCTTAGCCCTCTCTTGTTTGCCTTGGTGATGGATGCTATAATCCGACATATTCAGGGGATATGCCTTGGTGCATACTATTTGCTGATGACATAGTATTGATAAACGAGACGAGGGTCGGTGTGAATGAGAGGCTAGAAGTATGGAGACTGACTCTCGAGACTAAGGGTTTCAAAATAAGCAGATCTAAGACTGAATACCTGGAAAGCAAGTTTAGCGCCGAGCCGAGCGATGTAGGCAGGGACGTAAAGATTGGAGCTCAGGTCATCGCTAAGAGGGACAGTTTCAGATATCTTGGGTCGGTGATTCAAGGGGACGGAGAGATTGACGGGGATGTCACTCATCGTATAGGAGCGGGATGGTCGAAGTGGTGGCTTGTATCAGGAGTCCTGTGTGACAAGAAAGTGCCATTGAAAGTCTAAGGGTTTCAAAATAAGCAGATCTAAGACTGAATACCTGGAAAGCAAGTTTAGCGCCGAGCCGAGCGATGTAGGTAGGGACGTAAAGATTGGAGCTCAGGTCATCGCTAAGAGGGACAGTTTCAGATATCTTGGGTCGGTGACTCAGGGGGACGGAGAGATTGACGGAGATGTCACTCATCGTATAGGAGCGGGATGGTCGAAGTGGAGGCTTGCATCAGGAGTCCTGTGTGACAAGAAAATGCCATTGAAACTCAAGGGAAAATTTTATTGAGCTGTGGTTAGACCTTCCATGTTGTATGGGGCGGAGTGCTGGCCGGTGAAGAACTCTCATGTTCAGTGAATGAAGGTTGTGGAGATGAGGATGCTTAGGTGGATGTGTGGACTCACCAGATTAGATAAGATTAAGAATGAAGTTATTCGAGAGAAGGTGGGGTGGTCCCGGTGGATGAGAAGATGCGTGAAGCGAGGCTCAGGTGGTTCGGGCATGTGCGGAGGAGAAGTCCTGATGCCCCGGTGAGAAGTTGTGAGCGACTGGCGGTGGTCGGCGTGAGGAGAGGCAGAGGGAGGCCTAAGAGGTATTGGG
>JASVEL010012356.1:0-73642 GCA_032618575.1 Nicotiana noctiflora
ACAAGTCATATTAATCGAACACTACCCCAAACGAAAGGTATACCTAGGCACGGGGTTAAACACATTACTTAGAAAAAAACTCATTTAATTCCGTATAGATAATGGAGATTGCTTCGCTTGGTCCCGTTTTGATATGACAGGGATCCCGCCGGAAATAACCACTCACAAGCAAAGCCTGGACGCAAAGTTACACCCGGTCAAGTAAAAGAGGAGGCCCCAGTCTGAGGTCAAACATGCTTTCATCAAGGACAAGGTATCTAAAATCCTTAAAATAGGGCCTATTTGGAAGGTTAAATAACTGTATTGGTTAGAAAATGTAGTGATAGCCCCTAAAAGAGAATAAATTAAGAATGTGTGTAGACTACAAAGATTTGAATAAAGCATATCCTTCTTCCCTTTGCGCAACATCGATCGCATTATCGATTGCGCTGCCGACCACGAGATCCTCAGCTTTCTCGACACTTACTCCAGGTACAACCAAATACGGATGAACCCGGGTGATCAGGAAAAACCCTTTTTCATCACTAAGTACGGCACATACTATTATACCGTGATGTCATTCAGATTAAAAAATGTCGGTGCCACTTATCAACGCCTAGTAAACCGGATGTTTGAGGAACAAATAGGAAAATCAATGGAGATTTACATTAACGATATGTTGGTTAAGTTTGTGTGAGCAGAGGACCATTTAAAACATTTGCAGGAAACTTTCAACCTATTGAAGAAGTATAATATGAAGCTGAACCCAGATAAATATGCATTTTCAGTTGGATTAGGTAAATTCCTCGGATTCATAGTATCCAACCGGGGAATCGAGATCAACCCTAACAAGATAAAAGCCATCGAAGATATCATGGTTGTTACAATGTGAAGATTGTGGAAAGATTTACCGAACGTATAGCCGCCCTGGGGCGATTTATCTCGAGGTCCTCAGATAAGATCCACCGATTCTTCTCACTAAAGAAGAAGAATAACTTCTCATGGACCCCGTAGTGCCGACGTGCCTTAGAGGAGCTCAAGCGAAATCTATTGAGCCCAATATTGCTTCACTCGTCGGAGACAAATGAACAGTTATACTTGTACTTGGAAGTATCAAAGATAGCGGTAAGTGAAGTCCTAGTTCATGAAGAGTACAGTACGCAATTTCTAATTTTCTATATTAGCAGGACTCTAGGTGAGGCTGAAACTAGGTATCCTCGCCTAGAAAATTTGGTGCTCGGTTTGCTAATGTCACGACCCAAATCCGGTCGTGATGGCGCCCAACAATCAAGCTAGGCCAGCCAGACCAACAATTTAATTATCACAATGATATCAGTCCCAAATGGACAACCCAAGAAGAATATATGAGTTTAAGAACTCTAATAATACTAATAATGAACAAAATACTGACACTCTCAAAGATCCGGAGTCACAAGTCTATAGCCTCTAACAAAACCCAACAGGAATAGAGAGTACTGTATAGAAATACTCAAGTCTGAATACAAAATACAAAAAACAACTGGAAGGGAGAGGAGAAGCTAGGTTCTGCGAACGTAGGCAGCTACCTCAGCAACTCGATATGATACTGCAAATGCTGGAAATGCCTGTCTACTGCTCCTGAGTACCTGAGTCTGCACACAAAAGGTGCAGGGAGTAGGGGTGAGTACTAAGTACTCAGTGAGTAATAAATATATACAAGTAACTGAAAATAAGAAATCCACAGAATACCACATAATGAAGCTAAACTACAGCTCGAATCTCCTACGAACTAGCATCAACAATACAATACAGCTACCACAGAGTATTTCAACAAATAAAGATGCAATGCAATGCACATAACCGCTACGGCGTGTAGCCCGATCCAATTTAACGTCGACGGCGCTCACTGGGGGTGTGTACAGACTCCGGAGGGGCTCCTACAGCCCAAGCGCAATACTGTTGCGGCGTGCAGCCCGATCCTCATATCAACCACTACGGCGTGCAGCCCGATCTATGCTCAGTCCACAATAAGCAAATAAGTCACAAAACAGTTCATTTTTCTTAATTCCAATTTCCAGTTCATAATTTATGAAAAATACTTTAACTTTATTAAATTTTTGCAAAAGCCGGTGACTTAGCATTTCAAAAGGTGATTTCAATTTCCAGGACTTAGATCAGTGATTTAAGCAAATATAGCTATCACATAAATATTGTCCTCTAAGGACACTACATGTCGGCACAAGGCCCCAAACAAGGCTTACAACCCACAAATATATCAAATACAGTGTATTTCCAACACTAACAACATATTATTCACATCCGAGATGGACCAAGTCTCAATCCCTAGTCACAATCAATCCCGCACCTGCCACGGTGTGCGAGCCACGCCCTACTAGTGTCACAATGTGCTAAGCCGGGGTTTCGAACCCTCAGGCTACCATATACACAAACTACTCACCTCTAGCCGGTCGTAGACTCGTCGCGATGCCTTTTCCTTTGAATTTAGCTCCCTCGTGCGTAGAATCTAGTCAAACCACAATAATTATATCAAATACGGGTCAAAGAATCATAACCCATTTCAATTTACATGAAATTCGCATAAATACACTAAGTTGGTAAAAACCGACCCCGGGCCCACTGCTCGGAAAATTCCGAAATTAGTACCAACGTGACCCTCATCTCGCCACGAGTCCGTGCATATAAAACTTATCAAAATCGAAGTTCAAATGGCCTCCCAAAACTCAAAATCCCGTTTTCACTATCTAGGCCACATTTCTTCAAGATTTCAACCCAATTTCATGAAGATTGATGTTAATTCTACCATAAAATGATGTTTTTGAGTTAAGAATCTTACCTCCGACGAATACCCGATGACTTCTCAGTGATTTCCTCGAGTTTTCTTCTCTCTAGGTCTCAAAATTGTGTTTTGGGGGTGTAAACCCGCGACCCCTATGTTCTGTGTTTTAATTCACTGCCAGAGCATTTTGCTTTACGCGTTCGCGTGAGCTCCCACGCGTTCGCGATGCTCATTTTCCAGTCACTCTTCGCGAACGCGACGCCAACCACGCATTCGCGATGCTCAAACTCCCAGTCGCCCAAATTCCTTCGACGCGTTCGCGATTCCCAGTCACGCGAACGTGATGGTTCACTCCAGCTGACCTACGCGAACGCGACACCAGGAACGCGATCGCGAAGCACAAGGCTCCTGGCCTACGCGAACGCGATGCACCTGATCGCGAACGCGATGCATGATCCGCCTGGCCTTCGCGAACGCGGCCCATGCCACGCGAACGCGAAGGCTTAAATGCCTGGACAGAACCTGCAGTTTTTCTGCAGATTTTTGCCAAGTCCAAATGCGCGGTTGATGGTCCGAAATCATCCCGAGGCCTCCGGGACCCCAACGAAAACCACCAACGTACTCCAAAACATGATACGTACTTGTTCTAATCATAAAAATACCATACTAAACATCAAAATCACCATTTACTCACGAATTCAAGCCTAAGTTTCTTCAAAACTTTCAAAACTAACATTCAATCCAAAACCCGATCAACGATGTCCGAATGACCTGAAAATTTGCAAACATATCCAAAATCTCATAACGAAGCTACAGGAATTGTCGAAATTCCATTCCGACCCCCGGATCAAAATATCACCTATCATCCGGTTTTCGCCAAAAATCAACCTTCGCCAATTCAAGCCTAAAACTACACCGACCTCCGAATTCAATTCCGATTGCTCTCCTAAGTCATAAATGATCCCCCGGAACTAGTCGAATCGTCAGAATCCAGTTCCGAGAATTCTAACTCAATAGTCAACTCTTGGTTGACTTCCCATATTCAAGCTTCCTTCAAACATGCTATTTATTTCATTTTCAATACAAATCACTCCTAACTCACCCGATATACGCTAATACTGATATAAAAGCACAAAATATGTAATTGCAAGGTAACGGGATGGTAATTCCCGTAACGACGGACCGGGCCGTTACATTCTCCCCAACTTAAACAAACGCTCGTCCGCGAGCGGGTTAAGAAACATACCTGGAGCATCAAACAAGTAAGGATATCTGCTCCGCATCTCCTGCTCGGTCTCCCAAGTTGCTTCCTCCACGGGACAACCTCTCCACTGCACTTTCACTGAAGCTATGTCCTTAGATCTTAGCTTACGAACCTGTCGACCCAAAATGGCTATCGCCTCCACATCATAGGTCAAGTCCTCATCTAACTGTATCATGTTGAAGTCCAACACATGCGAAGGGTCTCCAACATACTTCCGAGCATAGATACATGGAACACCGGGTGAACCCCCGACAAACTGTGTGGCAAAGCAAGCATATAGGCCACCTCCCAAACTTTCCTAAGCACCTCAAAAGGTCCAATGAACCTTGGGCTCAACTTTCCTTTCTTCCCAAACCTCATAACACCCTTCATAGGCGAAACCTTCAGCAACACCTTCTCACCTACTGAATAAGACACATCTCGGACCTTCCGGTCCGCATAACTCTTCTGACGCGACTGAGCTGTGCGAAGTCTCTCCTGAATCACCTTCACCTTGTCTAAGGCATCTTGGACTAACTCTGTCCCCAACAACCTAGCCTCGCCGGGCTCGAACCAACCGACTGGAGACCTACACCGTCTCCCATATAAAGCTTCATACGGTGCCATCTAAATACTGGACTGATAGCTATTATTATAAGTAAACTCCGTCAAAGGCAAATAATCATCCCACGAACCACCGAAATCAATGACACAAGCACGCAACATGTCCTCCAATATCCGAATAGTACGCTCAGACTGTCCATCCGTCTGTGGATGAAATGCTGTGCTCAGCTCTACCTATGAACCCAACTCTCGCTGAAATGTCCTCCAGAACTGAGAAGTGAACTGGGTACCTCTGTCCGATATAATAGAAATGGGAACTCCATGCAATCTCACTATCTCACGGATGAATATCTCTGCCAACCGCTCTGAGGAATAAGTAGTACACACTGGGATGAAGTGAGCTGACTTGGTCAACCTATCCACCACTACCCAAACTGAATCAAACTTTCTCGTTGTCCGAGGGAGTCCACTAACAAAGTCCATAGTAATCCTTTTCCACTTTCACTCAGGAATCTCAATACGCTGGAATACACCACCAGGTCTCTGATGCTCATACTTGACCTACTGACAGTTTAGACACCGAGCCACATGGTTCACAATATCTTTCTTCATCTTTCTCCACCAGTAATGCTGCTTCAAATCCTGATACGTCTTCGCGGCTCCTGGATGGATAGAATATCGCGAGCTGTGAGCCTCCTCCAATATCAATTCACGAAGGCCGTCAATATTGGGCACGCATATCCGACCCTGCATCCGTAATACATCATCACTAACAATAGTGACATCTCTGGCATCATCATGCTGAACTCTGTCCTTAAGGACAAGTAAGTGTGGATCATCATACTGGCGCTCTCGAATACGATCATATAAAGAAGAACGAGCCATCACACAAGCCATCACCCGACTAGGCTCAGAAATATCCAGCCTCACCATCCGATTAGCTAACGCCTGAACATCAACTGCAAGGGGTCTCTCCCCAACTGGAATATACGCCAAACTGCCCATACTAATAGCCTTCCGGCTCAATGCATCAGCCACTACATTGGCTTTCCCGGGATGGTACAAGATAGTAATATCATAGTTTTTAAGCAATTCAAGCCATCTCCGCTGCCTCAAATTTAGATCTTTCTGCTTAAACAAATGCTGAAGGTTGCGGTGGTCGGTATATACATCACAAGATACACCATATAGGTAATGCCTCCAAATCTTCAAGGCATGAACAATAGCAGCTAACTCCAAATCATGAACATGGTAGTTCTTCTCGTGGGGCTTTAGCTAACGAGAAGCATATGCAATAACTCTACCCTCCTGCATCAACACACAACCGAGTCCAACTCTAGAAGCATCACAATACACCGTATATGACCCTGAGGCTGACGGTAACACAAGTACTGGAGCGGTGGTCAAAGCCTCCTTGAGCTTCTGGAAGCTCTCCTCACATTCATCAGACCACACAAATGGAGCATTCTTCTGTGTCAACTTAGTCAACGGTGAAGCAATAGATGAGAAACCCTGAACAAACCGGCGATAATAGCCTTGCCAAGCCAAGAAAACTCCGAATCTCTCTAGCTGAGGAAGGTCTGGGCCAATTCTGCACTGCCTCGACCTTCTGTGGATCAACTCGAATACCATCACTGGACACTAAATGTCCCAGAAAAGTCACAGTGTCAAGCCAGAACTCACACTTAGTGAATTTTGCATAAAACTTCTCTTCTCTCAACCTCTGCAGTACCACTCTCAAGTGCTGTGCATGCTCCTCCTGACTGCGTGAATATACCAGAATATCATCAATAAACACAATCACAAAAGAATCAAGGTACGACTGAAATACACTATTCATCAAGTGCATGAATGCAGCTGGGGCATTAGTCAGCCCGAAAGACATCACCAGGAATTCGTAGTGCCCATACCGCGTCCTGAACGCTGTCTTCATAATATCTGAGTCCCTGATCTTCAACTGATGATAGCCCGATCGAAGATCAATCTTAGAAAATACACTAGCTCCTTGGAGCTGATCAAATAGGTCTTCAATACGAGGCAATGGGTACTTATTCTTCACTGTTACCTTGTTCAGCTGCCTGTAATCAATGCACATTCTCATTGTGCCATCTTTCTTCTTCACGAACAACACCGGTGCACCCCAGGGTGACACACTCGGATGAATTAAACCCTTATCTAAGAGTTCCTGAAGCTGTTCCTACAATTCTTTTAACTCCGCTGGTGCCATGCGATAGGGAGGAATAGAAATGGGCTGAGTGCCCAGCACCAAGTCAATACCAAAGCCAATATCTCTGTCAGGTGGCATGCCTGGTAGGTCTGCTGGAAATACATCCGGAAACTCCCTCACAATGGGAACCGAATCAAAACTGGGTGTTTCGGCCTCAACATTTCTAATGAAGGCCATATAAGATAAACAACCCTTGCCAATCATTCGTTGGGCCTTTATATAAGAAATTACCCCTGTCGGACACATAATCAGTCAAGCCACGCCACTCGATCCTCGGATTACCTGGAATAGCTAGTGTGACTGTCTTGGCATGACAGTCCATAATCGCATGGTAAGGAGATAGCCAATCCATGCCTAGAATTACATCGAAATCTACCATGCCCAGTAGTAATAGATCAACTCGGGTCTCCGGACCCCCAATAGTAATAATACAGGATCGATATACCTGATCCACAATAACAGTATCCCCCACTGGGGTAGACACATGTACGGGCAAAGCAAGAATACCACGGGCCATACCCAAACGATGTGCAAAATAAGTAGAGACATAAGAATAGGTGGATCCGGATCAAATAAGACAGAAGCATCCTTGTGGCAGACTGGGATAATACATGAAATGACCGCATCTGAAGCACTAGCATCCTTCATATCCGGAAGAGCATAAAAACGAGCCTGGCCTCCACCAGTACGATCCTCACCCCTAGGGCGACCTCTGGATACCTGGCCACCAGTCCTAGCCGACTGTGCTGGCACTGAAGAAATAGGAGTAGAAGACGAGGGTCGATCCCTCTGCTGAGACCGCTTACGAAGCCACTAAGGACACTCTCTCCTGATATGGCCCAAATCACCGCACTCAAAACAACGGCCTGAAGATGGAAGAAGGGGCTACTGAGAACCCCTCGCTACAGACGAACCCTATGATGAGGAAGCAGGAGCAGAGCTCTGAGCTGGAAGAGCACTCAGTGCAGGCTGACTCTGCTGACGGCTCTGCTGACCCTGATAACCCTGCTGGCCCTGACGACCACGATCTGATGAAACCCCACTGGACTCTGCACGTCCAGACTGATGAGACCTGAAAGAACGACTTCTGCTATGCTGAAATTGGCCCCTAGACGGAGTACCACTGTAACTGCCAGTACTACGAGGCTTCTTAGCCTCTCTCTCCTCCCGCTCTCTGCGGCGATCTGTCTCAATATGACGGCAGCATCAACCACCTCCTCAAAGGTAACCGCCGAAACTCTCTCCCTGGTCATCAATATGTGGATGGGATAAATAAGGCCATCGATAAATCTCCGAATCCTCTCTCTATCTGTAGGAACCATCCACATGGCATGACGGGCCAACTATTTGAATCTCATCTCGTACCGATTAACCGTCATATCTCCCTGCTTCAACCACTCGAACTGACGTCGCAGCTCCTCTCTCCGAGACCGAGGCACGTACTTCTCCAAAAATACCATGGAAAACTGTTGCCAAGTGACGGGCACTGCCCCACCGGGCCTACGCCTCTCGAAATCCTCCCACCACCGAAATGCTGCACCGTGAACCGAAAAGTGGCGAATGAAACACCGCCGGACTCTAGAATACCCGCGGCGCGCAGCACGCCTTACATCTGTCAAGAAAACCCCGGGTGTCCTCGCCCTCAGCACCACTAAATGTCGGAGGCCGTAGCCTCTCAAATCTCTCTAAACGACGATGCTCATCGTCGGGCATAGCCGGAACCATATAAGCAGGAGCCGGTGCAACCGGCGCAACCGGGCCGGAACTGGCTCGGGCGTGCGAGCCACGGGGTCTGATTCCTCCCCCGCCCGTGAAGAAGATACCGCAGCAGTAGCCGCAACTACCCGAGCCAAGCCTGTGCACACTGATAAGATCCGAGTCAAGGTCTCCTGAAGGCCAGTAATCACAACGGGCATTGCCGGTCGCTCGAACCCGAGCTGCCGCAGCCGTTCGCCGCCGGAATCCGGTCTCGAGCCCGGGCCACCGGTGCGAGAATCCGACCCCGAGTCCGGTCGACCGGTGGGTCGCCAGGTGCCGGTGCTCGCCGCCCTACCTCTACCACGACCACGGCCTCTCGGGTGCCAACGGCGGTCGTCCGCCACGTCCGTTAGCACGTGTTCTCGCCATCTGCGAGAGAATAGAATATGGAAAAAATTAATTTTTATGATAACACAAATCGCACGATATGAATCCAAGAAAATGAGGTTTTTCCTAAAGTTTCTGTAGCCCTCCGAGGATAGATACGGACGTCTACGTACCGATCCGTAAAAGCCTACTAAACCGGCTCATGACTCGCGAGTCCTAGTAACCTAGAGCTCTGATACCAACTTGTCACGACCCAAATCCGGTTGTGATGGCGCCCAACAATCAAGCTAGGCCAGCCAGACCAACAATTACTCATCATAATGAATACGAGTCCCAAATGGACAACCCAAGAAGAATATATGAGTTTAAGAGCTCCAATAATAATAAAAATGAACAAAATAACTGACACTCCCAACGATCTGGAGTCACAAGTCTAGAGCCTCTAACAAAACCCAACAGGAATAGAGAGTATTGTATAGAAATACTCAAGTCCGAATACAAAATTCAAAATAACAACTGGAAAGGAGAGGAGAAGCTAGGTTCTGCGAACGTCGACAGCTACCTCAGCAACTCGGTATGACTCTGCAACCGCTGGAAATGCTTGTCTACTGCTCTTGAGTACCCGAGTCCGCACATAAAAGGTGCAGGGAGTAGGGGTGAGTACTAAGTGCTCAGTGAGTAATAAATATATAAAAGTAGCTGAAAGTAGGAAATTCACATAATACCACAATATGCACGAAAACTCTTCGAGCTTACACGCAAAGAGGGGCAGCTGTGAGCACGTGATTTTTGCCTAACATGAATTACTCCCACAAAATCAAAACAAAAATTGTCTATTTTATGGTGTGTATTTTCTTTTGTGAATTTTTGTGTTATTTTTTGTATTTGTTTGCATTTGTATATACGTGATTGTATGTGTTTAAATTAATAAAAAAAAAATAATAACACAAAAATATGTCGTGCTTACATTTCTCATCTAGTTTGAAATTAGGAGTAATTAATTTTATCTTACGAAACCGAAAATCATAAAAAAAAGGGAAATAATTCATCTTTTACATTTTTTAGCATTTAAATGCCTAATTGTGTGATTTATATTTAATTGATGTTTAAATTGATTGTGTTAATTGTTAATATAACTTAATTAGTATTTCTTATAATTTAATTAATTTTGTAGTGTAATTAGAATATTTAATAAATTAGAAAATTAAATTAAAGAAATTAGGAAAAACAAAAGAAAAGAAAAAAAAATCAAAGAAGAGGAAATCGGATTAGGCCCAAAAGTTTAGCCAAATCCAGGCCCAAACACGGTTTAGCCCAGTCCAACACCCCCTTACCCGTTACCCTATTCCCAAAAATGGCCCGGTTCATTTTACCCGTGTGATCTCAACCGTTGGATTCATTTGATCCAACGGTTCGGATTAATTCATTCATTTTTAACCCCAAAACACCCAAACCCCTGTAAACTCCCTCCCCCCCCCCCATCGTCTCTGAGAGACGATCCAAACGCCCCAAGAACCCTAGCCGCCGCCGGGCTACCCCCACGCCCAAAACCCGGCGGCACGGCGTCGCCGGCCACCCAAACTAACACCCCTGAACCATTAAACCACCCTGAGCATGAATCCATCACCCATATGGTTCGAATCATCCTGTAGCTTCTCGAATATTTGATTGAAGATTCGAGCCAAACAAAAACTTACTCCAACCGAGCCCAAAATCTCACCCTAGCACCTCCATACCACCATCACGCCCAAACAACCATTGGCCCGTCTCGAATCTGACCGGAAAAGGTCGAGCCCCAAAATTCCCTTTCAAGAACCCTAAAATTTAAAATGACGAATTTGGCCAAATTGATCAAGATTTTGGGGTCCAATAGACTTTATTCGGATTGTTCTCGGTTGAGAACACTTCGATTAAAGATTATTTGACCTCAAAATGGGCAAGCCGAGTTCGAACATTGGTCTTTCTGATTTCCCGAGGTAACTTTCCTTTCATGTTGTTCTGTTTGATTGTTTTATCAATATATGTTTACTTGTATAATTTAGCTCATTGAATTGTTTTATTTTTTTTTCTTTCGAATTTTCCGTCTCTCTTCCTCAAAGACCTTTTTATTTGGTCAATCATTTTCTGTTTTCGCGTATTTGATTGTGTATGTTGTAGGATAGATATTCGTTTCGATTAGCGTCGTCGAACATTTAGTTTCGTATTTGTTTCATTTTTTCTTCTTTTCTCTCGGCTTAAGTGTTATAAGTTGTGAATTTGTTTGTCGGCTTTATGTTATCGATTATACAAGTTGTAATCGACTGTTTGAATGTCGTCGATTAGATTCGTAGGTTCGTTTGTTAGAACATTAGAGCACAAGTCCGGCATTGGCCGAGATTCCCTGATTCACTGTTCCTGCGTTTGTTTGAATGTCAATCGCACATATTGTGATTCGACTCAACGAATGTTGTTGTTTAAATTCACGAATTTATTGTTTGAGAATCCCGGGCAGATTGGTTCATGTTTGTTTGAATTGAACTATTCTTTTGTTTGCTTGATTCTGTTGATGGATTAAGAGTTAGTTACTGAATTGGATATAGCTGTGTTAGTTCTTAACTTAAAATTTGAAAGCCAACAACTAGTTTGTCTAAAAGGTGTAGTGCACATGGGAATTATTTCACATGTTTTGAACAGAAAGAACAGGCTGCCAATACACCTTTTGATTTAAAAATGGGTTTAGACAATAAGTAATGGACTGGACAGAGAATGATGGCATAAATTAATCTATTAAACTCTTTTGAATGCTCTTAAGAGCTGGAAAATCATAACAAACATGGGGGAATGATGAAAGATAAATGGGTGCACATGTTGAAAGAAGATAGAAGCTGTAAAGAAGAGTGTTTTAATAAAAAAAAATTGTAAGCTTAGTCTTTAAATAGAGGATCTGGAGAACACTGGCAGATATATTTTGGAGAACACACAGAGAGAGAGATTCACAAATACATCACTGGCAGTATACACAAACAGTGATATACTCTCTGGAAAACACACTGATAGTGAACACACTCAGAAAACACACACTCCCACAGAAAGTTTCACACACATACACTCACAGAGAAAGCTTAAGATTTTTTTTGAAATCTGGAAAACCATACAGATACACAGAGAGATAGACTTACTGGAAAACAGAAACACTGTTTGTTCGAAGTTTTAACTTTTGATCCTCGAGTGTTTGAGAATCAGAGAGATATTGTTTCATAACTTCTACTTCCTTCTGTGTTTTGTTGATAATTGTGTTTGGATCTGGCGGGTTCATATTTGGGATAATTTGGAATTTGTTTCGGCTATTCTAATTGTTCCATTGCCGTTAGAGTTTGGCTTTGTTTTTTTTGGTCTCCGGTTTACTATTTCTCTTGGGTTTCTGAGCAAGAGTTGCTACTGCTGTTACTGTTGGTTCAAATCTGGTTGCTGCATACTGTTGCTAATTCCTCGTTTATATCAATGGAAGTTGGAAGAATACCTGGAAGTAGAATCGAAATAAACGAGGAATTAGCAACAGTATGCAGCAACCAGATTTGAACCAACAGTAACAGCAGTAGCAACTCTTGCTCAGAAACCCAAGAGAAACAGTAAACCGGAGACCAAAAAACAAAGCCAAACTCTAACGGCAATGGAACAATTAGAATAGCCGAAACAAATTCCAAATTATCCCAAATATGAACCCGCCAGATCCAAACACAATTATCAACAAAACACAGAAGGAAGTAGAAGTTATGAAACAATATCTCTCTGATTCTCAAACACTCGAGGATCAAAAGTTAAAACTTCGAACAAACAGTGTTTCTGTTTTCCAGTAAGTCTATCTCTCTGTGTATCTGTATGGTTTTCCAGATTTCAAAAAAAATCTTAAGCTTTCTCTGTGAGTGTATGTGTGTGAAACTTTCTGTGGGAGTGTGTGTTTTCTGAGTGTGTTCACTATCAGAGAGTGTTTTCCAGAGAGTATATCACTGTTTGTGTATACTGCCAGTGATGTATTTGTGAATCTCTCTCTCTGTGTGTTCTCCAAAATATATCTGCCAGTGTTCTCCAGATCCTCTATTTAAAGACTAAGCTTACAATTTTTTTTTATTAAAACACTCTTCTTTACAGCTTCTATCTTCTTTCAACATGTGCACCCATTTATCTTTCATCATTCCCCCATGTTTGTTATGATTTTCCAGCTCTTAAGAGCATTCAAAAGAGTTTAATAGATTAATTTATGCCATCATTCTCTGTCCAGTCCATTACTTATTGTCTAAACCCATTTTTAAATCAAAAGGTGTATTGGCAGCCTGTTCTTTCTGTTCAAAACATGTGAAATAATTCCCATGTGCACTACACCTTTTAGACAAACTAGCTGTTGGCTTTAAAATTTTAAGTTAAGAACTAACACAGCTATATCCAATTCAGTAACTAACTCTTAATCCATCAACAGAATCAAGCAAACAAAAGAATAGTTCAATTCAAACAAACATGAACCAATCTGCCCGGGATTCTCAAACAATAAATTCGTGAATTTAAACAACAACATTCGTTGAGTCGAATCACAATATGTGCGATTGACATTCAAACAAACGCAGGAACAGTGAATCAGGGAATCTCGGCCAATGCCGGACTTGTGCTCTAATGTTCTAACAAACGAACCTACGAATCTAATCGACGACATTCAAACAAGTCGATTACAACTTGTATAATCGATAACATAAAGCCGACAAACAAATTCGCAACTTATAACACTTAAGCCGAGAGAAAAGAAGAAAAAATGAAACAAATACGAAACTAAATGTTCGACGACGCTAATCGAAACGAATATCTATCCTACAACATACACAATCAAATACGCGAAAACAGAAAAATGATTGACCAAATAAAAAGGTCTTTGAGGAAGAGAGATGGAAAATTCGAAAGACAAAAAAAATAAGACAATTCAATGAGCTAAATTATACAAGTAAACATATATTGATAAAACAATCAAACAGAACAACATGAAAGGAAAGTTACCTCGGAAAAATCAGAAAGACCAATGTTCGAACTCGGCTTGCCCATTTTGAGGTCAAATAATCTTTAATCGAAGTGTTCTCAACCGAGAACAATCCGAATAAAGTCTATTGGACCCCAAAATCTTGATCAATTTGGCCAAATTCGTCATTTTAAATTTTAGGGTTCTTGAAAGGGAATTTTGGGGCTCGACCTTTTCCGGTCAGATTCGAGACGGGCCAATGGTTGTTTGGGCGTGATGGTGGTATGGAGGTGCTAGGGTGAGATTTTGGGCTCGGTTGGAGTAAGTTTTTGTTTGGCTCGAATCTTCAATCAAATATTCGAGAAGCTACAGGATGATTCGAACCATATGGGTGATGGATTCATGCTCAGGGTGGTTTAATGGTTCAGGGGTGTTAGTTTGGGTGGCCGGCGACGCCGTGCCGCCGGGTTTTGGGCGTGGGGGTAGCCCGGCGGCGGCTAGGGTTCTTGGGGCGTTTGGATCGTCTCTCAGAGACGATGGGGGGGGGGGAAATGAGGGAGTTTACAGGGGTTTGGGTGTTTTGGGGTTAAAAATGAATGAATTAATCTGAACCGTTGGATCAAATGAATCCAACGGTTGAGATCACACGGGTAAAATGAACCGGGCCATTTTTGGGAATAGGGTAACGGGTAAGGGGGTGTTGGACTGGGCTAAACCGTGTTTGGGCCTGGATTTGGCTAAACTTTTGGGCCTAATCCGATTTCCTCTTCTTTGATTTTTTTTTCTTTTCTTTTGTTTTTCCTAATTTCTTTAATTTAATTTTCTAATTTATTAAATATTCTAATTACACTACAAAATTAATTAAATTATAAGAAATACTAATTAAGTTATATTAACAATTAACACAATCAATTTAAACATCAATTAAATATAAATCACACAATTAGGCATTTAAATGCTAAAAAATGTAAAAGATGAATTATTTCCTTTTTTTTATGATTTTCGTTTTCGTAAGATAAAATTAATTACTCCTAATTTCAAACTAGATGAGAAATGTAAGCACGACATATTTTTGTGTTATTATTTTTTTTTATTAATTTAAACACATACAATCACGTATATACAAATGCAAACAAATACCAAAATAACACAAAAATTCACAAGAAAATACACACCATAAAATAGACAATTTTTGTTTTGATTTTGTGGGAGTAATTCATGTTAGGCAAAAATCACGTGCTCACAGCTGCCCCTCTTTGCGTGTAAGCTCGAAGAGTTTTCGTGCAAAGATAATGAGCTAATACGAGCGATTTTTGCCCGTCCGAGCACTCCGTGTGAAGCATTTTGAAAGAGTTTGACCGAGCCTTTGCTTCGGAGGCCTCCTACATATCCTGGGCTAAACAAGAATCAGGTCAATGTAGTTCGGAAAGTTTTGGTAGCCGGGACTACCGTGGACTAAAACTTTGCTATTGTTGTTGTTGATGTTGCTGCTATCGCTGCTGCCGCTTACTGACCTCCTAATTACACCAGAAAAAAAATTGAAATTAAACTAGCTATGCTATCAAACTATGAGTTACAAGATTCCTATCTATGATTCTCTTGAAAATTTGATCTTGAATCTTAGCTGATTTGCGGTAGACCTCGATCCGAATCTTGATGCTCCACAAGCTGTACGTGCTTGTTTATTTCTGTAACATCGAGTGAAACGGAGTCGGCGGAGCTTGTTACTTCAATCATCTTCTGAGCAATCGTGCCTTTGTTTACTCCAACATTTGAACTCTTTTCTTTTGGTTCTTTTCTTCTTTTCTTTACTCTGGATTGATGTTCCATTTGTAGGTTATCTCGATCCTTGCATCCCGAGGTCAAACCTATTTAGACAACAAAACAAACAAACGAACGAAATTTTTCTGCCCCAGTTTTGCTAGGAAAATTTCGTGAGTTAGTTGTGACACAGAAAGCGATTAAAAGACTCTTTGGTATTGGGTAAGAAAATCACAATTTCACAAATAAACGTTCCACGGCTTTCTGGTCGGGATTTTGAAGAAGAGTTTCACGGCTTTCTGGCCGGAATTCAAACAATATCTAACGGTTTTTGGCCGTCAGATCCTCGATTTTTTGGCCAGGGTAACAGTAAATGGCTCCGCAGTTTTTGACTGGGGAGATCCTCGGTTTTCTGACCGGGGATAAAAGTTTCACGGCTTTCTGGCCAGAATTCAAACAATATCTAACGGTTTTTGGCCGTCAGATCCTCGGTTTTTTGGCCGGGGTAAAAGTAAATGGCTCTGCAGTTTTTGACTGGGGAGATCCTCGGTTTTTGACCGGGATAAAAGTTTCACGGCTTTCGGCCGGAATTCAAACAATATCTAACGGTTTTTGGCCGTCGGATCCTCGGTTTTTTGGCCGGGGTAAAAGTAAATGGCTCCGCAGTTTTCTCTGACTGGGAGATCCTCGGTTTTCTGACCGGGATAAAAGTTTCACGGCTTTCTGGTCGGAATTCAAACAATATCTAACGGTTTTTGGCCGTCGGATCCTCGGTTTATCGGCCGGGGTAAAAGTAAATGGCTCCACAGTTTTCTGACTAGGAGATCCTCGGTTTTCTGACCGGGGATAAAATTTTGGCGGCTTTCTGGCCGGAAAGACCCTCGGTTTTTCTGACCGGGGTCCAAACAGATATTGGACTGATATGATTTGATTCTCTTTTTCAGAGTTTTCATTTTCTTTTCTTTTATTCTTTTTTTGGCCTTCTTTTAGGCGTTCTTTTTAACCATCAACAAATGCGTAGGATAAATCTCTAAAAAGAAACTTACCTTTTTATGTGTTTTCCTTGTTCCAAAGCCATTTCAAAGCTTGCGTATTTCACTTATTTGAGTGGTACCTTCTTCTTGCACAATTAAACAGACCTGCTTTCAACAAAGAACATTTTATCAGTTGAAAA
This sequence comes from Nicotiana noctiflora, assembly GCA_032618575.1. Lineage (NCBI taxonomy): Eukaryota > Viridiplantae > Streptophyta > Magnoliopsida > Solanales > Solanaceae > Nicotiana > Nicotiana noctiflora. Next base: position 16,788 of record JASVEL010012356.1, read on the forward strand.
AGTGGTTGGCTTTGCGGCCTTGGTTATCTTCATTGCTTGATCGTTTCCCCATTTCCATTGAGAAGTTTGCTACCAATTGTCTTTGGGGTGACCTCCTTTCGAACTGACCGGGTTCATTCCCAGAATTCCATGGGGATTTTCCGTGTAGGACCGGGGATAAAAGTTTCATGGCTTTTTGGCCGGAATTCAAACAATATCTAACGGTTTTTGGCCGTCAGATCCTCGGTTTTTTGGCCGGGGTAAAAGTAAATGGCTCCGCAGTTTTCTGACTGGGAGATCCTCGGTTTTCCGACCGGGATAAAAGTTTCACGGCTTTCTGGCCGGAATTCAAACAATATTTTTTCTGACCGGGGTCCAAACAGATATTGGACTGATATGATTTGATTCTCTTTTTCAGAGTTTTCATTTTCTTTTCTTTTATTCTCTTTTTTTGGCCTTCTTTTAGGCGTTCTTTTTAACCATCAACAAATGCATAAGATAAATCTCTAAAAAGAAACTTACTTTTTTATGTGTTTTCCTTGTTCCAAAGCCATTTCAAAGCTTGCGTATTTCACTTCTTCGAGTTGTACCTTGTTCTTGCACAATTAAACAGACCTGCTTTCAACAAAGAACATTTTATCAGTTGAAAAAGTGGTTGGCTTTGCGGCCTTGGTTATCTTCATTGCTTGATCGTTTCCCCATTTTCATTGAGAAGTTTACTACCAATTGTCTTTGGGGTGACTTCCTTTCGAACTGACCGGGTTCATTCCCAGAATTCCATGGGGATTTTCCGTGTAGGTTCCATCCTTCTGCCTTATTCTGTCTCTTCTAAGACCTTAGCCTTTGATTTCCGTTTCCTTTCTAAAACTCTTTTCTTTGGAAACAATCGATCATTACGATCCAATCGTGGATTGTAACAATACACCACTGAGGCTGTTTTTCTTTTTTTCTTTACCAGGCGGAGTCCTGTAAAACCGGTCCTGTCACCTTCCTTTGTAATATTTTCAGAATTAAAATTAAACCGAAAGGGATTCAAAGAAGAAGAATGAATCAAAGAATGGAAAAACGTATCAAAGATAGTGGAGTCCCTTTCGAGGGAGAAAAGAAGGACTTATCTGAGGTATACGCTGACTTTAACCAACATGACATGCTCCTCGGACTAGATGCTTGATCGTCACAAAACTCCCATTTTCTTATGAACCAAAACGGGTCTATATTTCCGAGCTAAGGAGCCGTGCCAGGACCTCTCGTGGTGAAACAAACTTTTCGGTTGATAGCGCCCTTTGCGGGTTTTCGCCAATCGACCTCTCTCATTTCTCTTCTTACCATCGCCGGATAGCACTCTTTGCGAGTTTTTACCAACAAGCTCTCTCATTTTGTATTTCTCTACTTCCATCGTCTTATGGTGCCCGAAGGTTTTCACCAATAAGACTCTCTCATTTTATTTCTTTTCATTCCAGGAACCTCGGATCGCAACAATGATGTTTTCACAACTTCCAATCGATCTTGAAGGACTTGTACTCGGTTCGGGTAACAAGAATTGTAAACAAAATTACAACTTTGGAATCATCTTGACGGATCTTAAACCGAATCAAAAATATCATCTGCCCCGGTTTCATTTTTGGGGAAATTGGGATTTTTTGGTTTTGGTGTGACTGAACCTCAGGAAGAGGTTGCCTACGTATCCTTTCGGAATCAAGTCAGAACGTAGTTCAGAATTTTTTTTTTTTTTTTTTTTTTTGGTTTGGATTCCAAAGAGGGTAGCCAAAGAAAGGTAACCGGCTCAAAGGGTTTACAAAAAGGGTTGGTAGTGTTTGGGTAGCGGGAATAAAAGCCTTCAATCATTTCGACTTGCGAGGACCTCATTGAAGCAAGTTCAGACATAATACCTTTTCACAGCATCTGCATTCACAGCCGTTTCAGGATCTTTTCCTTCCATGTCTCCCAAGTATAATGCTCCTCTTGGCAGTATCTTCCTGATGATGTATGGTCCCTTCCAATTAGGAGCGAATTTTCCTTTCGCTTCTTGGTGATGTGGAAGAATGCGTCTTAAAACCAACCGACCTACTTCGAAATTTCTTGGTCGTACTTTCTTGTTGTAAGCACGAGCCATTCTTTGTTGGTACAGTTGTCCATGACAGACCGCAGCCATTCGCATTTCATCGATCAAAGTTAATTGTTCCAAACGAGTCTTAACCCACTCGCTATCTTCAATCTCTGCTTCAACAATTGTACGAAGCGAAGGAATTTCTACCTCTGCCGGTATCACAGCCTCAGTTCCATAGACTAGCAGGTATGGAGTTACTCCCACCGATGTGCGTACTATAGTACGGTATCCCAGTAAAGTGAACGGTAATTGTTCATGCCATTGTCTAGAACTTTGGATTGTTTTTCTCAAAATCTTCTTAAAGTTTTTGTTCGCTGCTTCCACGACACCATTTGCTTTGGGCCGATAAGGGTGGAGTTCCTATGCGTTATTTTGAATTGCTCGCATATTTCTTCCATCAAACGACTATTCAAATTCGCAGCATTGTCTGTGATGATAGTTGCAGGTATACCAAAACGACAGATAAGATTTGAGTGTACAAAATCCACCACAGCTTTCTTAGTGACTGATTTGAGAGTGATGGCTTCAACCCATTTCGTGAAGTAATCGATAGCCACTAGTATGAATCGGTGTCCATTCGAGGCTTTCGGCTCAATCGGGCCGATGACATCCATTCCCCAAGCGACAAATGGCCACTGTGCTGACATAGGATGCAGCTCAGTTGGAGGTGCATGAATCAGATCTCCATGTACCCTGGCATTGATGACATTTTCGGACAAAACCGAAACAATCTTTCTCCATGGTCATCCAATAATAACCTGCTCGAAGGATTTTCTTGGCCAAGACATACCCATTCATATGAGGTCCACATACTCCTGCATGTACTTCGTGCATGATCCTTCCTGCTTCTTCGGCATCAACACATCTTAAAAGGTTAAGATTTGGGGTTCTTTTATACATGACCTCGCCGCTCAAAAAGAAACCACCTGCATGTCTCCTAATGGTCCTCTTTTGATCTCCAGTAGCATGTTCTGGGTATTCTTGCGTTTTCAGAAATCTCCCGATATCGTAATACCATGGCTTGACGCTCGGTCCTTCTTCGATTGCATTGCAATAACCGTGGCTTTCCCTGATTTGAATTTCCAAGGGATTGACATGGGCGTTACCCGGATAAGGTATCATTGAAGCTAAAGTGGCCAGTGCATCAGCTAGTTCATTGTGACATCGTAGGATATACCTGAACTCTATCGATGCAAATCGCTTGCCAAGAATGTTCACGTGCTGCCGGTAAGGGAGGAGTTTAACGTCTCGAGTTTCCCATTCACCTTGAGATTTTTTGATAATTAGATCCGAATCTCCCATGATCAACAAATCTTCGACGCCCTGATCAATTGCCATGTTCATGCCCATGATACAAGCTTCATACTCAGCCGTATTGTTCGTGCAGAAGAAACGGAGCCTAGCCGTGGCCGGATAATGCTGACCAGCAGGAGAGATCAAGATTGCCCCAATCCCTACACCTTTAGCGTTTACCGCCCCATCGAAAAACATTTTCCAAGCATGACTGTCTTCCGAAACAACTTCTGTCGTATTTACCTCTTCATCAGGAAAGTAGGTATTCAATGGTTGATACTCTTCGTCGATCGGGTTCTCGGCCAAATGGTCCGCCAATGCTTGGGCCTTCATTGCCGTGCGAGTGACATAGACTATGTCAAACTCAGTGAGCAGGATTTGCCACTTTGCCAATCTTCCGGTGGGCATCGGTTTCTGGAATATGTACTTCAAAGGATCCAACCGAGTAATGAGGTGAGTCGTATGGGCTTGGAGGTAGTGTCTCAATTTCCGAGCGACCCAAGTTAAAGCACAACACGTTCTTTCCAGCAAAGTGTACTTGACCTCATAACTAGTGAATTTCTTGCTCAGGTAGTAAATCGCATGCTCTTTCTTCTCCGCCGCATCACGTTGTCCGAGAACACAACCAAAAGAGTTTTCCAAGACTGTTAAATACAAGAAAAGAGGTCTCCCTGGCTCTGGCGGGACTAAGACTGGAGGGTTTGACAAATATTCTTTGATCTTGTCAAAAGCCTCTTGGCATTCGGTTGTCCATTTGATTGCAGCGTCTTTCTTCAACAACTTGAATATGGGTTCACATGTGGAAGTCAACTGAGCGATGAACCTACTGATGTAGTTCAGTCGGCCTAGAAGACTCATTACATCTTTCTTTGTTCTGGGAGGAGGTAAATCCCGGATGGATTTTATCTTTGTGGGATCTAATTCAATACCTCTTCTACTGACTATGAAACCCAAAAGTTTACCTGACGGGACTCCAAAAGCGCATTTGGCCGGATTCAGTTTCAAATCGTACTTCCGCAACCTCTCAAAGAATTTCCTCAAGTCTCGCACATGATCGCCTTGAGTTCTGGATTTGATAATCACATCGTCCACGTACACCTCTATTTCCTGATGCATCATGTCGTGGAAAATGGCAGTCATAGCTCTCATGTATGTTGCTCCTGCGTTTTTCAAGCCGAATGGCATGACTCTGTAACAGTAAGTCCCCTAAGGTGTGGTAAAAGCAGTCTTCTCGGCGTCCTCTTCATCCATCAACACTTGATGATATCCCGCATAACAATCCACAAACGACTGTATCTCATGTTTGGCACAATTATCAACAAGGATGTGGATGTTCGGTAAAGGAAAGTTATCTTTAGGACTCGCTTTATTCAAATCTCGGTAGTCAACACATACTCGAGTTTTTCCGTCTTTCTTTGGCACGGGCACAACATTAGCCAACCACGTGGTGTATTGTACCACCCGGATTACCCCCGTTTTCAACTGCTTAGTGATTTCTTCTTTGATTTTATCACTGATGTCAGTCTTGAACTTTCTTTGCTTCTGTTGCACCGGGCGACAGTCAGGGTAGATTGGTAATTTGTGCACCACTAGATCAGCTCCTAATCCTGGCATATCATCGTAAGACCAAGCAAACACGTCTTTAAATTCAAACAAGAGTTGGATTATTGCATCTCGTGTTTTCTCATCTGTCCAGACCCCACTTTGTGGGAACATACTGGGTAGTTGTTGTTGTGTTTTCTCATCTGTGTGGATGCTTATCTTGGTCTCTCGGACCTCTTCATCAGTTCCCAAATTAACCGGTTCGGTGTTATTCAAGTTTGGCTTAGGTTTATTCTCGAAATGTTCCAATTCTCGATTTATTTCCCTAAAAGCCTCGTCTTCATCGTATTCCGGTTCTTGGTTCATTATTTCCGGATTAGGTGGCGTGTTCGGATTTGAGCATGAGTTCCGCAAGCATGTCATGTTATTTAAAGCCGCATTATTAGGACTGAAAAGGAAGAATAAATAACAAAATTAGAAAGAGTGCAAAAGTAAGGAAATATTTATTTTATTTTCTTGGAATTTTCTGAAAACAAACAAAATTACATTAGGGAAACCAAAAATACAAGAAAACAAAGAAAAAAAAACATCTAAGCTACATCCTGAAGTAACTTGTGATGAAGGAAAAACGACAGGACAAATCTACCAGAACTCCCGCCTGATTGGGAAGGGTGTGGCTTTCCAATTTTGCAATTTAGCTTCAGGGCCCACATACAGCACCTCAACGGTGCTTGTTCCTTCTCCCGATTGGACCATATTAACATCATAGAGCATTTGCCTCATGGCCCCACATATGTCTTCAATTTCCTCCGCTGTAAAGACCTCGTCTTCTTCTTCTTCACAGTACCTTGGTCGGACAAACGTTTGGTACAGATGTGGCAATGGTTGCAGTAGAACCCATCCTTTCTCCTTTCTCTTGTTGGCCCATCTCTCATCTTCAGGGGTTGGGCAAAAGCCTACTCCGAAGAACTTTTCAGCTACTGGTAAAGTTATCGGCTTCGGCACTCCTTGTAGGGACTTTCCCAAACCTTTTCCTGGCTGGAAGCCATGTTTAATCATTTCTTTCGCCACCACGATGGAGGCATTAGACAAAAAAGGTTGGGGGAGAGGGTTCCCTTCTTCGTGTTGATCTGCCAACACAATCTCGAAAGCTTGATAGATAATGTTTTCGCTTCCCGCTTCCGCTTCCAAGCAAGGGATGGATGGATCTCGATAAATTGATTGCTCATCTTCCCCGTGGACCACGATCTCTTGTCCCTTGTGCTCAAATTTCAACATCCGATGGAGGGTAGAGGGCACAGCTCCGGCCGCATGAATCCATGGTCTCCCTAGGAGAAAATTGTAAGAAGTGTCCATATCTAAAACTTGGAATGTCACTTCGAAGTCCACCGGGCCGATGGTCATAGTTACATCAATCTCTCCGACGCATCTCTTTTCACACCGTCAAAAGCTCGCACACATATATTGTTAGGCCGAATCCTTTCAGCTCCGATTCCTATGCGGCCTAAAGTGGAAAGCGGGCATATGTCTACCCCCGAACCCCCATCAACCATGACCCTCTTCATATAGTAGCCTTCGCTTTTGACAGTCAAATGCAAAGCTTTGTTGTGGGCGGCACCCTCCAAAGGCAAATCAGCTTTACTGAAGGAAATCTGATTGATCGCGAAGAATCTTTCCGTCATTCTTTCAAGTTGTTCGGATGAAGTCTCAATAGGCACGTATGCCTCATTCAAAGCTTTTAGCAAAACCTTTTGATGTTCAGTAGACTTCATTAGAAGGGACAACATCGACACCTGCTCTGGGCATTTACGCAGTTGGTCTATCACCTCATAATCAGGCATTTGCATCTTTTGAAAAAAGACCTCTGCCTCTTCAGCACTTACGGGTTTCTTTGACGGGAAACGCCTTTGTGTGGCGTTATTTACCTCCTGTGTGTTTAAGTACTTCTGTCCTAAGACACTCTCAGATGAATTTCCCACGATCTCTTTCCCTTTGCGCGTAACAAGTGTTCGTTGGTAGCTCCAGGGTACTGCGGATGGATCTGTCATTGGTTTTTGTTGCACGCGTGCAATAACCACAGGTTCATCTGGTTTTCGGGCTACATAAGTTCCCTTTGGTACATACATTGATGTTTCTCTCTTTAAATGGAACTTCTTGGGGGCACCTATGGACAATGGTTTTTCCACTCTACCTCGTGGGAGGTAAAGGACTCCGCCCTTCCGAGACGATGCTTTCAATTCAATCGTCTTTTCGGATTTGGTTTCAAGAGCTTCAACCTTTTTCCCCATTTTCTCTTGTTTCGGGGTAGCCTCAGGACGCTTCTCTATGTTGGCGATGGCGATTATCGCTTTCAAAGCTGGGTCAAATTCTTTGTCGTCACAAATCATCCCAATCACCGGTCCGTTGTTGTGGGTTGGTAATGGGTTGTTTGTCACATTTGGGATGTCTTCATCTGCGAAGACGATCCTCCCTTGATTGATCAATTCTTGCACTGCCTTCTTTAACGTCCAACAATTGTCAGTACTGTGTCCTTCAACACCTGAATGATATGCACAGTATATCCCTCTCTGGTAGGCAGGAGAGTCTGGATTCTGCCTGTTCTGCGGAACAGGCTGCAATAGGTTTTCTTGCCCGAGTTTTGGGAAAAGAGTGGAATACGGCTCCCCAATTGGTGTAAAGCTCGTTTTGGGTTGCTCACGGTGGCGAGCGTTATTTGGCCGTGGATTATACTGGTTTGGGTAAGGAGGTTGGTTTCTCTGGAATGGAGGTGGATTTCTGTTGGCTGGTGGCTGCGGCCGTGCCAAAGGTTGAATGTTCATGACTGCATAGGGTGGAGGCGGAGGAGCATAAGCCATGCCGTGATGTGGATAGTAATGTTGGGGGGCCCTGTCGGAGAATACCTGCCTTGAGGTTCGATATCTCCTGTCTTCTACCGCTGCCATAGCAGATTCTTCTTTCTTCTTGCTTCGGGGCATCCCTCCAGACCCGCCTTGAATGGCTTGGGAAGTTGCCCGAATGGCCGCTTGGCTCAAAATTCGCCCTGTTTTCAAGCCATTTTCTACCATTTCTCCGATCTTGATAGCTTCGGCCAAAGGTTTTCCCATCGCCGACATCATATTTTGAAAGTAATCGGGCTCTTGAGCTTGGAGAAAAGTCGTGACCATTTCAATTTCGTCCATGGGGGTTTCACCCTGGACGCTTGCTCTCGCCACTTGATGGCATATTCTCTGAAGCTTTCTGAGGGCTTCTTTTTTAAGTTCGATAGAGAATTCCCGTCCGGCGCAATATCGATGTTGTATTGGAATTGTTTTACAAAATCTCTGGCCAGATCATCCCAGATGTGCCATCGAGATATGTCTTGATCCATATACCATTCCGATGCTATTCCGACCAAACTCTCTCCGAAGTACGCCATCAACAATTCTTCCTTGTCGCCGGCACCCCTCAATTGATTGCAGTATTTCTTCAAATGAGCAATGGGGTCACCATGTCCGTCGTACTTTTCGAACTTTGGTGTCTTAAAACCTGATGGCAAATGGACGTGCGGGAACATGCACAGATCGGCGTAAGATACACCCTTCTGTCCACTCAGACCTTGCATGTTCTTCAAACTTTGTTCCAAACTCCTCATTCTTTTTGCCATCTCATCCTGCTCGGGGGTCTTTGGATTTTGGCTCGGTAGAAACTCATATCGAGGCGGCTGAGAATATGTGTTGGCTGCAACCTGGGTATGGTCCCGTGTAAGTGGTGGTGCTGGGAATGTAAAGGATGAGGAGTCGAAGAAAGGAGCATGTGCGGTGGGGTGCGTTGTGATTGGAACTGGCAACTCAACCGACGTTCTTGCGGATGTATCATGTGGTGTCACCCGAGGATGGGATGTGGAGGGTGATTCAGAGAGGTTTGTAGCATTGGAATACCCGAACATAGTAGGCGGGTAATTGATGGGGGTATTTGAAATACCGCTTGACCTGAGAAGAATTTCAGGGAACCCAGGGACCAGACTCGGGGGCTCTTTCCCGTTGTTCCAATCGTCCAACATCTCGAGCATGCGGCAACGCAGCATTCTATTCTCTTCCAAAGCTGCCGACTCAGTAGTCGGGATGGTTGTCAGTGAGCTTTCCTCTGAAACGGGGATGGTTGCTAAAGGCATTTCCGAAGACATGTCGGCACCCTTTTTTGATCTAGTAAAATAGGAATGAGTACTCTCAGGCTGCCGAACTTTTCCTTTGGACCTTGTGAAGTACGAATGTGGTGCCAGATCACCGCAAAGTCAACCACTTTTACTAAAACCTGGAGTTTGGCAAACAAACGGTTAGTCCGAAACAACATAACAGATAAGTAATCTCACGTTGGGTGTGATGCACTTATACAGGTGATAATGTTGCTACATGTATTCGTTTGTGATGCGTCATTCCGGTTTGTATTTTCCTTCGCTTTCATCCTTCATCGATCTTCTTTTTCTCTTAACTTCTTCCCCCCCCTTTTTTTATTTATTTATTTATTTATTTATTAGTGATGGTCGAATCTTATGTGGATTGCCTACGTATCATGTCCCCGCATGAATCAGACCGGGCGTAGTTCGGAAACAATAGACATAAGATGAAATGTTCATGAATTTTATTTCAACAAACTTCAAACTTGAAACACTTGCAAAATGACAACAATGGAGAAAAATTTGTAAAAGGACAAACAGACTCTAAAACAAAAGACTCTCCTAAGCATGTTCCAACGCCTCGAATTTTTGCGCCCGGGGGGCGTTGTTTGGCCTTGCTGCAGTTCTTGGGGTGAGATCTTTCTGTATACTTTCCAATTCTGCCATGACTTGGTGGACACATTCCATGATTGAAGAAAAGAGGGCAGGCCGAGGTACTCGTTCACAGTTCAAACACCTCATAGTAATGTAGTGCCCGATCTCATTGATCCCGGTTCTGATTATGTCCTTTTCTCTGAGCAGCTGCCCTATGTGTCTGTTCTTTGCCCCTAATACTTGAGAGTTGCCGGAGATATGGTCCAAGAGCCTGTCTATTTGTCTTTCCATCCGTGCCATCAAGTTGTGACAACGGTCTCTATCTGCTTTAGCATCCCGGACTTGCCTGAGAGTTCGCTCTTTAAGAGTGGCATTTGCTTTTCTCAAATCAACGATGATCGCATCATAGTCTTTCTCTACTTGTTGTAGACGGAGTGCTTCTTGGTGGGCCGCTCTCTTCCATTTTGTCCGGACTGCAACCAAAGCCGCTTTTGCCTTCTCCAAGTCTTCTTGGTGTTCAAAGGCTTTCCTTTCTAAATCGTTTATCAGCATCTGATCACTCCGACTCCTCCTTGACCTTTCTGCGGCCAATTGCATCTCTTGAATTTGAGTTTGGAGTGCTTCTCTTTCCTCCTCCCAACCGGCCCTTTCCCGATCGAAGTCAGCCTGTTGTATGTCCATGGCCGCTTCCAGGATTCCTTTGTCTTCTTTTAAAGTGTTGATGCAAGATTGGAAATTTTGTGCTGTTTCATGCTCAACCTCTCTAACTCTGGCTTCTATTTCTCTCTCCCAATCGACGGCATACTTCACTGACCTTTCTGACCTTTGCTCCGGTATTGGTTGGTTGTGGAACCATTCAAGATAAGCGAGACTCACTTCTCCCCGTTCCCGATCGGCAACCATTTCGTTGATGTCGGAGAGTCGACTACCGAACCAAACCTTCTGTGCATAAGTCTCCCTCGGGGTCTCTTCTGTCACAAATTCCCATACAAATGATCGCATATCCTCAATTGGGGCCTTTTTCTGTTCTCTTCCCAGCTGCCGCATGACACGTAGCGGGGCATATGGTTGGAAACCCCCGAAACCCATTAATATGTAGAATGGGCGGTATGTCGACATATGCATGATTTTGGCGGAAGGGAACCAATAATAATTCCAGGTAAGTTGATCGGCTCTCAAAGAGTTGAGGAGTTCTTGCCAAGTCCTCAAGTCTTCTGGAAGGTTACAACGGGCGGCTCTGTTTGTATGATAGCGAATATAATTCAGCCAATCTGCTTTGAAGTTTATCACAATTGGGTGATGGTAGAGATGCTCTATAAACCACATTTGTAATAAAATATTGCAACCCTCAAAATAGTCTTGTCCTTCTTGGCACCGAGTTAAGGCCCGAAAGATGTCTCCTAGTATCATCGGAAGAACAGTGTGTTCCTCGTTACTTTGTAGATATGAGACCACCGCAGCTAAACGGATTCTGATGCGTCCACCACGTTCGGGAAAAACCATGGTTCCCAAAAAAGCGATCATGAAAGCATAGATTCTTAAATCTCCCCAGGCGTCATAATTTAGCTGGTTAACAAATTCGACGTTTGAGAATTTCCCAAACCCTTCCTTATCACCGAATCTTCGTAGAGATAATCTAGTGGCACCCAACCGTTCTCCAGACAACCGATTGGAACCCACCGGAGACATAGCTTTTTCAAGAAGTTATTCACACTCATCCGCCTAGGAGCTGCAGGTCTCATCTTGTGCAAATCTCTTCCTAGCCCTGTGAGTCCGCCCAATTCTTCCAAAGTGGGTGTCATTTCGCAATCCCGGAATCTGAACACATTGCTTGTTGAGTCCCAAAAACTCACTAAAGCCCTGATCACATTTTTATCCGGTTTTATCATCATGATGTCCGGAAGAAACTTGAGGTGCTTGTGAACTTGATTTCTTTCCCAAGCTGAAAAACTAACCCACCATTTACGCAGCCGATCTGGGGTTTTGTCCTGAACCATGAACATAGGTGGCATTTCGTCTCTCACCCTTTTCTGGCCGATTCGTTGCGAGGAAGTCATGCTGATCCTAGAAAAGATAAAAAATGGATTTAAGATTTTTTTTTATTTTTTTTTATTATTATTTATTATTATATATATATAAAAAAAAATGAATCTTGTTAATACGGCCTTTCAGCACTTGAAGAAGATTTGAAGGCTGTATAACAGGATACCAGTGTGATGTTTATATTTCGTTTTGCGAAATTAGTCCTCCGGCGCCCCTTTTGAGGCGTTTGGCTATTTTTGCAAAATTTCCTAACTCTCGACTAAGAACAAAAATCCTAATTCTAATATTTTTATTATTGTTTTCCTTAAAAAAAAATCAGTATTAGTTGAGCCCGATATGGGTTGCCTACGTATCTCATGTTTGGTGAGAATCAAACTTGCGTAGTTCGAAAATAAAAGAACTAAATCATTTTAAGAAAAGAAAACAAACTATTTTTAAACAACATTTCTAAAACGAATTATTTTCAAAGGAACTAAGAAAATTTATTTGAAAATTATTTTCAAAGAAACTAAACTATTTTTGTAAAATTAAGAAAATTTATTTGGAATTTTTTTTTTGCATTTTTCAGAATTTATTTTTAAAGAACTAACTATTTTCGTAAAATTAAGAGAATTTATTTGGAAAATTCTTTTTTGCATTTTCTTTTTCAGAATATTTAAAGAACTAACTATTTTCGTAAAATTAAGAAAATTTATTTGAAATTTTTGCATTTTTCAGAAATTATTTTCAAAGAACTAACTATTTTCATAAAATTAAGAAAATTTAGTTTGAATTTTTTTTTTTTTTTTTTTTTTTTTTTTTTTTTTTTTTTTTTTTTTTTTTTTCTATTTTCATAAAATTATTTTAACTATATACCCTGACGTTTTCCACTTCTTCCTCTTTTTAACAAACCGATCGGCATGTAAGATCGAAACAAATAAATGCACACAAAAAGATGCAACAAGTTGGTCTTTTTGTTTCAGGTACACCTGTCCTAGACAGGCCCAACCCCCGTGTTGAGCCTCCTAAGTCAAATATGCACATGATGCAAATAAACGTTCCTATCGGGGGTCCGGCATAAGGTTTTGTTATTCTAAGTCATCATCCTGTTGGAAAAGTGTCTAGACCGGCTTTAACTCGAGCGGACAACTCGAGCCGAAGAGTGTCGGTGCACCGGTAGCATGACTTTCCGGCTTAATTGAAAAAACTCTCCGCCTAAACATGTGTGACTACAAAATCCTTCACCGGGTGCCAAGCACCACAGCTATCTTGAGAAAAACGGGCTATGTCCAGCAAATGTCCGGTATTATATTTCAAAAGACTCAGAAGAAAAAAAACGGGTATCGGCACAATTTATATACAGTTCACAAAATATCAAAGCGGTAAAGCAACATTTAGCATATAAAATATAAACATATAATAAAATCAGATAATAAATAAGCCAAATAAAATAATTATTAAAAGCTCGAATTCTTAAACCCTGAACCAGTAGTTCTGGGTTTTTATCCCGAGCAGAGTCGCCAGAGCTGTCACACCTCCTTTTGGCGCGCCCACTACCCGGGGGTAGAAGCGTAAGGGAGTTTTTCCAATTTAAGTGACACTATTCGAAACGGGATTATTCCATTTATTTCAGAGTTGCCACTTGGAATAAATTAAGGTGTCCCAAGTCACCAATTCATTTAAATCCCGAATCGAGGAAATTTACGACTTTCCAAATGAAGTCTGCGAACCAGAAATTCTAAGTAAGGAATTCTGTCGACCCGAGGGAAGGTGTTAGGCACCCCCGGATCCCGTGGTTCTAGCACGGTCGCTTCAATTATTATAAATGGCTAAAGATTATCTGATTTTAATACATGTTCAAATTATATGCCCCTTTAAATCTTTTACCGCGTTTGATTATTTTTTTTTTTTTTAAAAATGAACATTCTTATTGAGGGGCCCCGCGATTTTATTTTTCTATTTAGCAAGGCTCGTAACATTTTTTATTTAAAAGGATAATCCTAAAGTGACTACATTTTTTTTTTATTTTTAGTTTACCTTTAAAAGAAAATAAAAGTCCTAATTAGTTACATGCTTAAAATGCTATTCTATATTAGTACAAAGGTGTTCCCTCACAAGCCGACTAAATGACAAATTTATTCTTCAGAATATAGAACTAACTACAATTTGACAAAAACTAATAAAACGGAAAATAACAACAAATATTAATCAACAACTTCTCTATTTTTTATTTCAAAACTTCAATATCCAATTCGATCTTATACCCTGCTTAGTTATGATTTAAAACACCTATTCGACATCAATTACAGATTCTTATCCAACAACCTAATAATACAAAACTCTGAGTGGATTCAAGTTAACATCGATGACCCTGGAATTCTTAATGCATAAATCATCTATCAACCTATAATGAAACTAATTAACACTAATGCTCTCCTCACAGTAATCATATAGATCCGGAGCATAGCCATTTATACAATCCAAATCAGTTCAATCCATACAGTCCATCCATTAATGTAGTCTAGCATTTACACCAATCTATCACTACTGTACATCTAATATTTGACAATAAACAACAAATTAACAGAATACAGGTTTTATTTCTTCAATTAAGCACTACACTTTGAGTCATTCCTTCATACATCAATGGAAGTTGGAAGAATACCTGGAAGTAGAATCGAAATAAACGAGGAATTAGCAATAGTATGCAGCAACCAGATTTGAACCAACAGTAACAGCAGTAGCAACTCTTGCTCAGAAACCCAAGAGAAACAGTAAACCGGAGACCAAAAAAAACAAAGCCAAACTCTAACGGCAATGGAACAATTAGAATAGCCGAAACAAATTCCAAATTATCCCAAATATGAACCCGCCAGATCCAAACACAATTATCAACAAAACACATAAGGAAGTAGAAGTTATGAAACAATATCTCTCTGATTCTCAAACACTCGAGGATCAAAAGTTAAAACTTCGAACAAACAGTGTTTCTGTTTTCCAGTAAGTCTATCTCTCTGTGTATCTGTATGGTTTTCCAGATTTCAAAAAAAATCTTAAGCTTTCTCTGTGAGTGTATGTGTGTGAAACTTTCTGTGGGAGTGTGTGTTTTCTGAGTGTGTTCACTATCAGTGTGTTTTCCAGAGAGTATATCACTGTTTGTGTATACTGCCAGTGATGTATTTGTGAATCTCTCTCTCTGTGTGTTCTCCAAAATATATCTGCCAGTGTTCTCCAGATCCTCTATTTAAAGACTAAGCTTACAATTTTTTTTTATTAAAACACTCTTCTTTACAGCTTCTATCTTCTTTCAACATGTGCACCCATTTATCTTTCATCATTCCCCCATGTTTGTTATGATTTTCCAGCTCTTAAGAGCATTCAAAAGAGTTTAATAGATTAATTTATGCCATCATTCTCTGTCCAGTCCATTACTTATTGTCTAAACCCATTTTTAAATCAAAAGGTGTATTGGCAGCCTGTTCTTTCTGTTCAAAACATGTGAAATAATTCCCATGTGCACTACACCTTTTAGACAAACTAGTTGTTGGCTTTCAAATTTTAAGTTAAGAACTAACACAGCTATATCCAATTCAGTAACTAACTCTTAATCCATCAACAGAATCAAGCAAACAAAAGAATAGTTCAATTCAAACAAACATGAACCAATCTGCCCGGGATTCTCAAACAATAAATTCGTGAATTTAAACAACAACATTCGTTGAGTCGAATCACAATATGTGCGATTGACATTCAAACAAACGCAGGAACAGTGAATCAGGGAATCTCGGCCAATGCCGGACTTGTGCTCTAATGTTCTAACAAACGAACCTACGAATCTAATCGACGACATTCAAACAGTCGATTACAACTTGTATAATCGATAACATAAAGCCGACAAACAAATTCACAACTTATAACACTTAAGCCGAGAGAAAAGAAGAAAAAATGAAACAAATACGAAACTAAATGTTCGACGACGCTAATCGAAACGAATATCTATCCTACAACATACACAATCAAATACGCGAAAACAGAAAATGATTGACCAAATAAAAAGGTCTTTGAGGAAGAGAGACGGAAAATTCGAAAGAAAAAAAAAATAAGACAATTCAATGAGCTAAATTATACAAGTAAACATATATTGATAAAACAATCAAACAGAACAACATGAAAGGAAAGTTACCTCGGAAAAATCAGAAAGACCAATGTTCGAACTCGGCTTGCCCATTTTGAGGTCAAATAATCTTTAATCGAAGTGTTCTCAACCGAGAACAATCCGAATAAAGTCTATTGGACCCCAAAATCTTGATCAATTTGGCCAAATTCGTCATTTTAAATTTTAGGGTTCTTGAAAGGGAATTTTGGGGCTCGACCTTTTCCGGTCAGATTCGAGACGGGCCAATGGTTGTTTGGGCGTGATGGTGGTATGGAGGTGCTAGGGTGAGATTTTGGGCTCGGTTGGAGTAAGTTTTTGTTTGGCTCGAATCTTCAATCAAATATTCGAGAAGCTACAGGATGATTCGAACCATATGGGTGATGGATTCATGCTCAGGGTGGTTTAATGGTTCAGGGGTGTTAGTTTGGGTGGCCGGCGACGCCGTGCCGCCGGGTTTTGGGCGTGGGGGTAGCCCGGCGGCGGCTAGGGTTCTTGGGGCGTTTGGATCGTCTCTCAGAGGGGGGGGGGGGGGGGGAAATGAGGGAGTTTACAGGGGTTTGGGTGTTTTGGGGTTAAAAATGAATGAATTAATCCGAACCGTTGGATCAAATGAATCCAACGGTTGAGATCACACGGGTAAAATGAACCGGGCCATTTTTGGGAATAGGGTAACGGGTAAGGGGGTGTTGGACTGGGCTAAACCGTGTTTGGGCCTGGATTTGGCTAAACTTTTGGGCCTAATCCGATTTCCTCTTCTTTGATTTTTTTTTCTTTTCTTTTGTTTTTCCTAATTTCTTTAATTTAATTTTCTAATTTATTAAATATTCTAATTACACTACAAAATTAATTAAATTATAAGAAATACTAATTAAGTTATATTAACAATTAACACAATCAATTTAAACATCAATTAAATATAAATCACACAATTAGGCATTTAAATGCTAAAAAATGTAAAAGATGAATTATTTCCCTTTTTTTATGATTTTCGTTTTCGTAAGATAAAATTAATTACTCCTAATTTCAAACTAGATGAGAAATGCAAGCACGACATATTTTTGTGTTATTATTATTTTTTTATTAATTTAAACACATACAATCACGTATATACAAATGCAAACAAATACAAAAAATAACACAAAAATTCACAAAAGAAAATGCACACCATAAAATAGACAATTTTTGTTTTGATTTTGTGGGAGTAATTCATGTTAGGCAAAAATCACGTGCTCACAGCATCAATAAGTACAATTCAGCTACCACAGAGTAATTCAACAAATAAAGATGCAATGCAATGCACATAACCGCTACGGCGTGTAGCCCGATCCAATTTAACGTCGACGGCGCTCACCGGGGGTGTGTACAGACTCCGGAGGGGCTCCTACAGCCCAAGCGCAATACTGCTGCGGCGTGCAGCCCGATCCTCATATCAACCACTGCGGCGTGCAGTCCGATCCCATGCTCAGTCCACAATAAGCAAATAAGTCACAAAACAGTTCATTTTTCTTAATTCCAGTTCATAATTTATGAAAAATACTTTAACTTTATTAAATTTTGCAAAAGCCGGTGACTTAGAATTTCAAAAGTGTGAATTCAATTTCCAGGACTGAGATCAGTGATTTAAGCAAATATAGCTATCACATAATTATTGTCCTCTAAGGACACTACAGGTCGGCACAAGGCCCCAAACAAGGCTTACAGCCCACAAATATATCAAATACAGTGTATTTCCAACACTAACAACATATTATTCACATCCGGGATGGACCAAGTCTCAATCCCTAGTCACAATCAGTCCCGCACCTGCCACGGTGTGCGAGCCACGCCCTACTAGCGTCACAATGTGCTAAGCCGGGGTTTCGAACCCTCAGGCTACCATATACACAAACTACTCACCTCTAGCCGGTCGTAGACTCGTCCGTGATGCCTTTTCCTTTGAATTTAGCTCCCTCGTGCGTAGAATCTAGTCAAACCACAATAATTATATCAAATACGGGTCAAAGAATCATAACCCATTTTAATTTACATGAAATTCACATAAATACACTAAGTTGGTAAAACCCGACCCCGGGCCCACTGCTCGGAAAATTCCGAAATTAGTACCAATGCGACCCTCATCTCGCCACGAGTTCGTGCATATAAAATTTATCAAAATCGGAGTTCGAATGGCCTCCCAAAACTCAAAATCCTGTTTTCACTATCTAGGCCACATTTCTTCAAGATTTCAACCCAATTTCATGAAGATTGATGTTAATTCTACCATAAAATGATGTTTTTGAGTTAAGAATCTTACCTCCGACGAATACCTGATGACTTCTCAGTGATTTCCTCGAGTTTTCTTCTATCTAGGGCTCAAAATTGTGTTTTGGGAGTGTAAACCCGCGACCCCTTTGTTCTGTGATTTAATTCACTGCCAGAGCAATTTGCTCTACGCGTTCGCGTGAGCTCCCACGCGTTCGCGGTGCTCATTTTCCAGTTACTCTTCGCGAACGCGACGCCAACCACGCGTTCGCGATGCTCAAACTCCCAGCCGCCCAAATTCCTTCTACGCGTTCGCGACTCCCAGTCACGCGAACGCGACGGTTCACTCCAACTCACCTACGCGAACGCGACACCAGGAACGCGATCGCGAAGCACAAGGCTCCTGGCCTACACGAACGCGACGTACCTGATCGCGAACGTGATGCATAATCCACCTGGCCTTTGCGAACGCGGCCCATGCCACGCGAACGCGAAGGCTTAAATGCCTGGATAGAACCTGCAGTTTTTCTGCAGATTTGCCAAGTCCAAATGCCCGTTTGATGGTCCGAAATCATCCCGAGGCCCCCGGGACCCCAACGAAAACCACCAACGTACTCCAAAACATGATACGGACTTGTTCCAATCATAAAAACACCATACTAAACATCAAAATCACCATTTACTCACGAATTCAAGCCTAAGTTTCTTCAAAACTTTCAAAACTAACATTCAATCCAAAACCCGATCAACGATGTCCGAACAACAACAACAACAACAACTACCCAGTATGTTACCACAAAGTGGGGTCTGGGGAGGGTAATACGTACACAGGCCTTACCCCTACCCGAAAGGGTAGAGAGGCTGTTTCCGGCCGACTCTCGGCTCAGAAAAAGAGAGAGAAAATCAACAAACAAAACACAACAAAACAAAATAATGTTAGTAAATCCGGGATAAATCAAATAAATAATTATCTAAACGATCAACGATGTCCGAATGACCTGAAAATTTGCATACATATCCCAAATCCCATAACGAAACTACAGGAATTTTCAGAATTCCATTCCGACCCCCGGATCAAAATATCACCTATCATCCAGTTTTCGCCAAAATTTAACCTTCGCCAATTCAAGCCTAAAACTACACTGGACCTCCGAATTCAATTCCGATTGCTCTCCTAAGTCATAAATGATCCCCCGAAACTAGTCGAATCATCAAAATCCGGTTCCGAGCATTCTAACTCAATAGTCAACTCTTGGTTGACTTCCCATATTCAAGCTTTATTCAAACATGCTATTTATTTTATTTTCAATCCAAATCACTTCTAACTCACCCGATATACTCTAATACTGATATAAAAGTATAAGATATGTAATTGCAAGGTAACGGGATGGTAATTCCCGTAACGACGGGCCGGGTCGTTACAGCTAAGCGCCTCTAGGAAGCTGAAACCATATTTTCAATGTCATCATTTATGTGTTATGACTATTTACCTCTTGCGAACTATAATGCATAAACCCGAGCTCTCAAGAAGATTGGCCAAATGGGCGGTGGAGAATAGCTGCTTATGCCATTGAATTGAGGGAGAGTAATCCAGGTATCTACTTCTATTTTTTTTTGTTATCAACTGATTCTGTCCAATTTCTACTTCTCATTTTTTTTTCTGTTATCAACTGATTCTGTCTAGTATCTACTTCTATTTTGTTTCTTTTTGTTGTCAACTGATTATGTTCAGTTTCTACTTCTTATGTTTTTCTTTCTGTCATCTACTTCTGCCCAGGGGTTAATTGAGGCAATTAAAATTGTTCTACCACAAATGAAATAAAAGATGAAATATATTGTTCAGCACCATTAATGACTCAACCAAGTCTAGAAAATGTATTTAACGTCATGCCTACACCTAGAGTTGGCTAATCAAGTATGGAATATGATAGAGATGATGTGGTTAGGCCAAAAGTGATATCAGAAGTCAATACAAGACTTCAACTCCAGCAGTAGGTAAACTTACCAGTTGAGACTAGATCTATCAACTTTACCGGCGATCACATTGGTGTTAGTGAGCCCACAAACCTTCCATATTCACCAACATGTCTCATGTATAAGGGTAAAGTAGCTACAACTTCAAATCAGTTAGAAAAATAAAGGCAACAGACCATTTGGACTGAAGATAAGAAAAGGAAAATGATCAATTTGTATGTAATTTTGTGTATATTTGGAAGGTAATTACTGCAAACTTTATGACAGTCTCATGTTATTTATGTTAATATTTTGGGATGTAATTACTAATTACTGTAAACTGATATGTAATCATGATAGTCTCCTATTTTTGATGATATGTAATTACTGCATCTACTTTTGTTTTACATGCCCAAATTTTTTGGTGATAATTGCATAGTTTTTCTGCACTAAGGTCTGTTTTAAATGTCCAGATTCTTGGTCACAACTACCTAATTTTTATTACATTAGGGTCTGTTTTAACTGTCCAAATTTTTTGTCATAGCTGTCCAATTTTTTTTTTTTTTTTTTTGCATTTGGGTCTGTTTTACGTGTCTAAAATTTTTATCATAACTGCCCAATCTGTTTAAAACCAACTGACCAAAAGAATTCAAAATGCATTCATGAAAATATACACAAAATGCCATAGTGCACTGCACAAAATTCATTCATGAAAATCTGGATTGATTACAAGCTGACCAACAAAAAACATCACTAAAATTTGGATATTACAACAATTAACTACATCAAAACCCTACTGCACTAAACAAAATGTTGAATTCATTTCATCATCAATACCACAACAAATCCGACTAATAATGCAAATAAAACCATAATGAACATCTTCGTGTGTATCACTTTCACCTCCATCTCCCTTGCTTTATTCAGTTCAACATCATTTATAGTCTCCAAAATATCAACTTTTTCCATCAATTTGTTCCCTTCAAGCTTGTACGCATCGAACAATATATTCAGCGTCCTGATTTTGACATTGGCAGCATCTAATTTAGACTTGAAATCGTTGATTACTATCAATTCTTTGCCTGGGAGGGCTTCGTCTTGACATTCCCAATATCCACACGACTCATTCTTACAAATACAAATAATACCTATGTTAAAGAATAGAAAAAAAAATATAACTTTAAATACATCGATGAGTAATGAGTCACCAACAAAATTCACACTTACTTCTGGTTTAGCTTACTTGTAGAATCTCCTTCCAGGATTGTTTGTAGTCGTCGAAGTGAAGTTGTTCGCAATTTTCCCATAATAGCTGTCACACCTCCCTTTTTACTACCCCACTTTGGGAAATAGGCATATAAATACGCTTGTAGGGTATACCTCGACGCTCGAATACCCGAAACGGATATAACAGCGTAGAGGAAGGAGTTTTTCCAATTAAAGGACAATCGGTTCGGGATTTTATTGAGATTAATCAGAGTCGCCACTTGGGAAAGATAATGGTGTCCCAAGTCACCGGTTAATCCCGAATCCGAGGAATTTGACTCTTAAAAATGTCCGCGAAGCAAAGATCCGGATAAGGAACTCTGTTAACCCGGGAGAAGGTGTTAGGCATTCCCGGATTCCGTGGTTTTAGCACGGTCGCTCAATTGTCGTTCCCGACTCTTGTTTGACTCAATCACAGATTTTAACAATATATAGTGCCTTTTACTTAAGTATTATTTTTATGGAATTTGCGGCATTGCAAAAACACGCCTCGAGTCATACCGCAACCAGTACGCCTATGACTTTTGGTGTATTTCAGCTTTGCCGAGATTTGGATTTGAGTCGCACCAAGTGCACACTCGTTCAATGGAAAGTACGTCAAATCGTTCTCTAAGTAGTCTATCGGCTTTTAATTATTTTTGGTAAGACTATGGAGTTATCTAGTAGTCTTCCCGAGTCTAATTATGTTATATCATTACTAAGGGGGCCCCATTGTTTGATATCGGGCGAGGCTCGTCCCAAGTATTATTAAGGTTCAATCCTAGTATTTTAGCTATATTTTCTATGAATGTTTTTTCCTTAGTCGTATCTTTATTTCAAATCTAGGCTGAGGCCATTATCACAGCCTTTATTTGGCCTGAGCTTCTGCATTTACTTAAACGAATACTACATCTGCCCAGGCCTCAAAGGCCCAGGCAGTCTTCAGACTTATATTAGGCATCCCAGTCGATTTTGTATTAAAGTTCAAGCCCATACTATCCATTAGGCCCAAACTAAATGAGAATCGTAATAATATAATTGAATAAACGAAAAAAGAACACACGCAACTGGAATTAAATAAGAAATTAAATTGCACTTTTTATTTATCTGTAAAGGAAAATTAGTACATCAATTACAAACATTAACTGGGAATCAATTATTTACTATATGATAAGCTTGCATTAACCGACTGTTTCTACCTTTGACCTCTACTAATAAGTTTATACTAACATCTAATTGCTTACTAGTTAAAGATCTAAGAACACGGCTTGATTATCTACGAGACTTGACCAAGTTAAAGCCGTTCAACTAACTAATTACAGTATCGAAAGAGAAACTAAACAACTTTATTCACAAATGTTTAACTATATTACTAGTTTCATTGTGAGCGAGCCTTTTTAGTTCCCTGATATGGTTCTAATCGAATTATTAAGTCGTCCAGTCACTTTACCTCTTAAGCTTACTCAGATTTGTGCCTTGATTTTTAAACAGCCTAGTCATTCATTGATACATCAAATATCTACATCTAAGTGATGATGGTTTGTGAAAGTTATCTATGAAACAACAGTTATTAGCGAATTTGAAACGTGATTTGTTTGCTTATATTTTAGACTTTACCTATTTGAACTAGGTGAAATATACTTAGCTACACTACACTACCTACTATTATACTATTACAAAGTTTTGTGTTCGTTTTCTGCTACTACATTCTATAATACAATTAAAACCTCAAATCTAGACTAATACTAAAGCTAATAATAATACTGAACTATACAGCATACAATAACACTAAAAATTAAACTGAGGCTTTATTTCCATTCAACCAAATCATCATTACAGCTTCTAATCGAACAGAGGAGTACCTGAATCAGCAAAAGAGATCAATGAGTCTAAGGGGTAAGAAACAAGCACAGCGACATGACTCGAACAAAGGCACAACAGTGTATGGTTGAATATCAGCAAACAAAGACCACAACAACAGCAAACAAAATCCAAGCAAAACTCAAGCAAAACCCCCAAAAGATTAGATGAATATCCCCCAAATTTCACTCGAAAATTGCAAAAGAAACCTACTGTTATCTTACTATTTTTCTCTGAAATTTTTATATTCCAAAAAAATCAGCCTTTGCAAAATTCCAGAAAAATTGATTGGAACCCCCTTATCAGCCCTTTTTTGGGGGTATTTATAGTTGTGGGAAAGGCTGATGACTTGGGGAGAAAGTTTGGGATTAAATCCCACTTCTCCCCTCTTAAAATTATAAAACTTGCACTTAGGCCCCAAAATCTGTTACCAAATCCCTTCCAGCATGTGTTGGAAGGTTTTAAAAGATTCTTTTTGGGGCTTTTTACCAATGTAGCCTTAGGGGTTTGGAATTTTTACTGATTTCCCTTTTTAGGGAGACCATTATACCCTTAAATCTCTGCAAATTTGCAGAAATCAGAGGTACAAATGACTCCCTTACCCTCTTAGGTTCTAAATTATTTACCGAAATACTATTTCAAGTTCCTTATATGCCCTCAAAGACTTTGCTGATTTACCAGACCTGCCTAGGTCAAGTTTCAGCTTCTTTTGGGATTTATTTAACTAATAGCCAGCCCTTGCATTGGTATTTAAGGGCTGGCCAATTCTATTTTAGAAAACTATTTCAAATTTAACCTATTTTGACTTAGTTCTAGTTAATTAAGACCAAATTATTTCAATTTTAAACTAATTGCAGGACTAGCCTGCTTTATTATTGAAATTAACTCTTTAAAAACTAGCCAGTCTCAAGTTGAGACTTGGCTTGGGTAATTAAACCCAATTGCTGAACAGTTGGGCCCAAAACCTTTGCAGGTTTGGCCACTTTAATGTTCAGGGCTCAAAAGAGAGCCTGGGCAAGTCTGCATTTGCAGACTTAGCCATTTTGCACAATCAGCCCCTTTTTAAGGTGGACTGTGTGTTAGGGCCTTATAGAGTTGGTCAACTTTTGCAAAGTTGACCACTCTTAGGCCAATTATTGCTTAATAACCTATTTTTGTTCATTTAAGTCTAATTAAACTAATTGCAGGACTAACCTATTTAATAAAAGCACTTAAACCATTTAACTAATGGCCAGTCTCAAGTTGAGACTTAGTTTGGGCAATTGAAGCCCAATTACTGAACATAGGCATGGGCTAAGGTCTTTGCAGACCTAGCCACCTAGAATTCAGGGCTCAAACAGAGCCTGGGCAAGTCTGCCTTTGCAGACTTAGCCAGTTATTACACAACTAGCCAACTTTTAAGTGTTGGTCAGTGTGAGGGACCTAACAGAGTAGGTCAATTGCAAAATTGACCTCTCTGATCACTTATTTAACTTGTGACCTATTTTTGTGATTTTCAGTTTTAGCCTATTCTAAGACACTTACCACATGTTTCAATTTTAATCATTTATAAGTTTTAATACTACTGCAGCTATAACCAATCCACTTAGGCATGACAGGTATTAACAGTGTTCACTTAACACAAGGCATGTTGCAAACATAGTCAGTTACACAAATAATTGCACATATAGCTAATGAAATCAGAACTATTCAGAGAGAAAGGGTTGAATATTATTGAATCTCAATTAATAGCCTTACATGCTCAAATTTCACAACACAGTGTCAATTAATCATTAAACAAGCATATTTAAAACTTCCTTATACTTAATGAACCACTAAAAATCCCAAGTCATACTTAAGATGGTCTTGACCAAAACACAAATAGATAAAACTCATGAAGCAATTTCAGGAAAGAACATGGTTTGCAAAGATCAGAAGTATGCATGAAGGAATACTAATCAGAGAACAACCAAGCTTACACAAGATAGTCCTAACAGTAACCCTTAAATAGAGTAGACATGGAGACCAAACAGAGAATTTCTTAAAGGCAAAAATCTCTAATCTAAACATACGAGTGAAATGAAATAAAGATAATAAAATCAAAACAAATGAACAAGATTTCTAAAAAAAAAAATCAAACCAAAATCTTAAACATGCAGTCTAATATAACAAGAAATAACATACGAATATAGACAAAATAAGGAAAAATAGATCTTTTAAACAGAAAAACAAACAAACTAACTAAGACTTCTTAAAGACTAACACCCTAGTACTAAACAATTTTTTCGAATTAGAGAAAACAAAGCAGGAAATAGCGTGAAGGTGGAATGAACATAAACCCTAATACTAACAGATAGAAGCACAGGATATCAAGAATCTAAAGAACATAAAATCAGACAGAAACAACAAGACAAAAACAAAAGAAACATGAACATAAACAAACAAAGGAAGCAAAATCAAAACAATAAGGGATGGGGGTACTTAGCTCGCAGGGCCTGTCCCCTGAGCTTCCTAATCTCTTACTTTTCTTCTCTTTATTCTTTTCAAATTCTCAGACCTTCTTATTCCCTTGTTTCTTCTTCTTTATTATATTTTTTTTCGTTTTTCTTTTCTGATTTTCTTGTTTAGACTTTAAGATGAAGCCTTTAGGTGTTTTTGGTTATAGAGGGATGTTTGGAGAGGGTAAAAGGTTATGTCTTGAAGAGGTTTGAGTTTGGGGGTCGCCGGAGTTAGGGTTTCGGCGACACCTTTTGGGATATTCGACGAGTTTCAAGCTGATTCGAAGGAAACCATTAAGGTAAGGTGATAGATCAGGTCAAAAAGAATAGATCGGCGTTGGTTTGGGGTGGTTTCTCGTTGTTTGGGTGATTGCCGGCTAAGTTCCGATGATCGGAGTCTTCGGAGAAGGTTGGTTTTCTAGGGTTTCTGGGTGTTTTGGGTTGTGTTTGAGATGAGAAAGATGATAAGAGAAGAGGAGGAGTGAAGAGTTGGCCGGAGACCACCGTAAGAGGTGGTGGCCTCCATGGCCGACGATGTTGATGAAGATGATGAAGAAGAAGAAGGAGAGTGGAGAAGGCGGCTAGGGTTGGAACTTTGGCAAAAATGAAGCGGCTATTCGGACACAAGCCTTTTATAGGCGATGTGTCACATGTAATCCAGGCCGTCCAATTGATGGAGATCAACGACTCTAATTGATGTTACTAAAACGACGTCGTGTCGTTACAACTAAGGCCCAGGCTATTGACCATCAAATCATTTTAAGCGGATGGTTGAGATTTGATCACACATTAATTAATTAAAACCATCTCGCTTAATTATTTGGGCCATTGGATCAAACACGACAGACGGCTGAGATCATCCATCTTTGACAAACTGGATCCGTTCCTTTGGGCTGAGGCGTTTGGGCCATTTGATTTAAGTCAAAATGGCCCAATCTTATTAAACCTACCTATTTTTGTATTTTTCTGACTTTAATTAATTTTTTTCTGTATTTTCTTTTGGTATTTCATTTTCTTTTCTTTTGAATTATTTAAATTATTCAATTTTCTACTTGCCATAATTTTTTAATATTTTTTGGCAATTTTCTACTATTTTTCCTAATTTTCGCTACTAATGCTCTTTTTGTTGATTTTCTTTTAACTACTTAATTCAAAATGCATGTATTGAACCTATTTTTTTTTATTTTCTAATTTTAATTATTCAAACACATAAAATGCATTCAATCTCAAATAATACATGCAACTACACTCAAAAATATTATTTTATTTTAATTTTGGAATCTTGTTTACCTAGTGCAAAAATCATGTGCTCACAATAGCACCTCCTTCTCGATGTAACACTAGAACAAGACATAGAAACAATACTATGAGAGTTGGCTGGTCTAAGAAGAAGAAAGAATTTTAATTGAGAAATTTAATCGAGAAGAATAAAGAATTATAATTTAGATGGAGGGACATCTACAGAGAAGGAGAGAACAAATTAGGGTCCACACATTAATAAGGTTGAAGGTTCTAGAAGGTTTATGGTCAAGTTGGATAGTGAATTAGGTCGGACCCATTAAAAATTTAATCGGATGGGTTTAAACTTGCAACATGGCCCTTCCGTTAAAATAAGGGCATATATTTATAATAGTATAACGTCAGGGGTTTGGATGTCCTAATAATATAAGAGAGGGCTTTATTAAATTATAGATGATAGTAGAGGGACAGATGAGATTGTTTACCGTAAAAATATTCCTACAATTATTTTCAAGGGCAAAGGGTCAAAGTTGCCCCTCTACTATTATTTATTGGTTGCTTGTGCCACCCGTTATACTTTATGGCCATTTTCATCCCTACCGTTAACAAAGTTTACAAAATTATCGTAACCCTAACGTCCCTCCATTGTGGCAGCTGACCCCTATAATATTTTGTCCACATCAGCAGCCAAGGCAGCAAGTCCACCAAATAAAATGCCATGTCAGCGTCCATATTACCACTTTTAATAATATCTTAGTTATTGCTTTTTTTTTTTTACAATAATAAGACACAATATTATCGTTGTCCACCATCCATGCGCCTTCATACCTCTCACCGTCTTCACTACAAGATGATTCAATTACTGAAACCACATACCAGCAGCTGGAAAAAGCTCTCGTTGTCAAGAAATCAAAGGCCGAAAAAAAAACTCCCCATGGACATCGCTACCACAAGAGACAATAAGAAGAAGAGGGAAAAGAAGGCAATTGGACTTAGGAGATCCACATTTTCAAGGTGCTTAAACAGGTTGATCTTGATATGGGTATAACGATGTATTCTAGAAACTTGCTTACGAATGTGTTCTAAACAAATTTTGCTTGCTCAAGAGATTTTTTTTCATTTTTCTATTACATCTCTTTCTTCCTCATCAAATCAATATGTCACCTCCTTCGTAGCAATTTCAACCAGAACCAGAAAATTCAACAAACAATCTAGCTAAAATGAAATAACATGATTATATTTGAATTTTCAGATTTTGAATTAAACTCATGTGTTCATTACCGGTGGGCCAGATTCAAGTAAGAGTTTCGGAAGCCCATTATCAAAAATTTAAAGCCCCTGGTTGGGATTTTATGCATATGAGGTTGAATTAAACTTTGAGGAGTGATTTGGTAACTGTTATAGGACTGAAATTTTGTAAAACCAAGTTCAAAATTAATTTAAACGTGGTTCATGGACTTCACCATTGTTGAACTTTAAGAGTTTCATATTTGAAAACTTCGTTTGGAAGTTGTTCTAATATTGAATGATCGTAGGTTTGAAAATTATTTGTATCAATCATGTGAGAATTATTTCTTGAAAGATTTTGAGGGAGAATGAATTGTCTTTGTCTGTGTGAGTTAATTTAAATTTCTTGCCGGAGAACGGGGTTGCTGTTTGAATGACGAAACATGAAGAAGGAGAAGGGAGACGAAGAGGGGAGGTAGTACCGTGGAGGTTAGTTTTGCCCGTTGAAAATTTTCCGGCGACATACAATGGTTTCCGACAATTTTGGTATGAGGTGATGGAGAGAAGATGAGAGAAAGGGTGGAGAGGTGAGGAGTCGGGGGTTGATGACATGGTAGCTTACATGGAAGCAAACGTGGATAAAATTGATGAGGTCATCTGTCACAATGGATGGACGTTAGGGTTAGGGATAATTTTGTAAACTTTGTTAACGGTAGGGACGAGAATGGCCGAAAAGTATAATGGGAACCAATAAACGACAGAGGAAAATTTTTGACCTTTTTCCCTATTTTCTTTTACAAAGTTGAAAAGGCCTGAAAACACCACTCAACTTTTAGAAATGGTCTATTCATACCATCCGTTAAAAAAAGAAAGAATTACAAGAAAATACACATGACTTCACACCATAACAAAAAAATAGCCCATATTTTTAAGTTTTACCCTACCTAACCTATATTGTACATATTTTGAAAATACTAGGTCTTGCAAATTCAAAATATATGTTCTTATAACCATTGCTTTTAAAAGCTATGGAGTTAAATATGTGTTCTCACAATCATCATTTTCACTCTTTCTTCTTCTCACTTTTTTATACATATGTTTCAATGAGCCATCCGCCATTACTGCTTCTGCCTTATATCACCTGGTTGCAATGTAAAAAAATTAAAGAGTAGAAGTCTACCATTAAAGGGCATTCAAAGCTTTGCTTTAGAAAATAGAATTTCTTGTAATTCTTAGTTGTTTGGATTGGATGTTGTCCCAATTGATTGAAAATATCCAAAGGAGTTCAAAGTTTAAATTTGAAGTGATTTGGAGTAGATTTGAGCAAGATTTGAGTTAAATTTCAAAAAAACGCAAAGAAGAAGACGAAGTTAGTTTTTTGTATAATTATGTATAATCTTGTATAATAGTATATATGAGTGTATAAACACATCGTATACACTATTATACACCTTTATATAAACGTCTGTAGAGGAACTTCTTCCACGATTTTCAGTTGCAATTCCTGTTCAAAACTAGTCCAAATCTCTATTAAATGACTTCAGATTTTATATACAACCTCCTTATACTATTTCTAACAACTCTAAATAACACCCACTCCAAATTTCTCACAAAATCAAATTCGGAATTTAAACCCACATATTTAAGCTTGTTAAAAATCTAATTTTTACCACCCAAATGGATTTGAGTTGTTGAAATAATATATGGGTCACAATTACTAATTCTAAAATTAACTTAAAAGCTTGAGCAATCCTTTTTAAAAATTAAATGGTAATTTTGAGAATCTATTAGAGTTGGATGTTGAATCTTAGCCTATTATTTTAAGGCTGGTTGGTTGTACATTAAAATATGGGCTATAAAATTAAAAAATGGGGAGCCCAATTGCTCTTATGTGAAATTATCCCTAAAAAAATATTCATTTTATACCACTATTGTTAAAGAAATGACTCATCCATGCCATTATTAACTAACGATAGTGGTATGGATGTGCCAAATAAAAACTGAGTCGTTAGTTAATAATGGTATGAATGACCATTTTGTTAACGACAGTAGCATGAAAATAATAATTTTTTAATGGATGACACGAATAAAGTATTTTAGGCCTTTTCCGAATACAATACATTTATAGATTCAACTCAGGACTAGGTGCCTTTTTAATATCATAACATTAACCAAATAATAAAGGGAATACTACTCCAAGAGGAAATAAGTAATTGGTTCATCCAACCAACAAAAACACACACACAGAGTGTACAAGAAGAACACACTAAAAGGGAACTTTCACTTTGTTACCTCCGCCACCTCCAACGGAGCTCTCAAAGCTAACACTATAATATATCTCCTTCCTCACAACCTTCCCCTGCTCCCTCACCACATTTCCTCTCCAGTCTCCACAAATCTCTCAATCCTAATCACAATGCAGTCTTCAATTTCTCTTTCCCTATCTTCTCCATCGACGGTCTGCAGATCGGACTGCTCCGCTGTCGCTTCCAATGCGAACGTCACTTTGCTGACTCCGCCACGATCACTTCGATTCTGTGGTCTTAGAAGGGAGGCTTTCGGGTTCAAGTCATTGAATTCGTCTTTTCATACGCGTTTCCAATCATCTAAGACTACGAGGCTTTCGTGCTCCAACAGAATCGCGGCTTCTTTGGGTGGAAATGGAGCTCCTTCCAAGGGTTTTGATTATGATCTGGTTATTATTGGAGCTGGTGTTGGTGGTCATGGTGCTGCTCTTCATGCCGTTGAGAAGGTATACTACTTTTGTGTTGTTGAATTGTGTTAGTACTAGCTTATTGATGTTGGCTGTCTCTGCTTTCTTTACTAATCCAAATGCTTTTCTTTTTTCATGAACTAGTAATAGAAGGTGCTTAATTCAGCTACATTACTGAACGTAGCTCTTGAATAACGAATCGCTTGTAGAAAACATGAATGCAGTTACTTTAATGACAGAGGATTTCGAAATGAAACATGGCTACAAGATGCTTGGATAAAAATAACCAAAGGAAGAGAAAAGAAAAGAAATAAACAATATGACGCAGTGATGCTTATTGCTGAGTGAACTCCTATGAAACACCAATTTCACTTGTATAACTCTCGCAAAATTTTTCATTGTGAGATCATTGAAGCCTGGATAGCATGAGAAGAACTTGGGTTGCACTAGATGGTTCTGTTTCTTTTTCCAGCGAATATTGTGCATAATTACTTAAGGATATTTGCAGGGCTTGAAAACTGCTATCATCGAAGGGGATGTAGTTGGTGGAACATGCGTAAATAGGGGATGTGTTCCTTCCAAGGCTCTTTTAGCTGTGAGCGGGCGCATGCGGGAGCTTCAGAATGAACACCATATGAAGTCTTTTGGTCTCCAGGTATTTCTTATTCTTGTTCCTATAAGCCTTAACATGTTTAGGTTCTGACATGGGGTCATGACAAGGCATATGTTCATTTGGAGAAAGAAAACTTGTTTGATCTAAGTTGGAGATGCGCCCCTGTTTTTAATGTGATTGATCTTTCCATCTAATATCTAATGATTTTTAATAAAGATGTCGGGTGATTTCAATTCATAGCTTATACTGTTTAGTACAACTGATAGAATGTGTGTTCTTACTTATCATTTTTGTTACCAACAGTAATTAGTTTTTTTTTTTTTTTTGTTGTGATAATATATTTAATTTGTAAACATATAATGACAATTATGAAAAAAGCACCCATGGGTGTGGCCTAATGGTCAATGAAGTGGGTGGAGAACCTTGAGATCTAAGGTTCAAGTCCCACAGGCAAAACACACTAATTGATTCCTTCCCATCTGCCCAAGCCTTGGTGGGTAGAGTTACCTATGTCGAGGTGCGAGGTGGGAGATACTTGTGAAATAGTCAAGGTGCGCACAAGCTATCCTGGACACCATTGTCATAAATGAAAATGAAACAAAGACTATATATATCTTTGTAATGAATTTCGTATCTGATCCTCATATCCCTAAATCTTTTTGTACTTTCACGTCATACTCCTACAGGGTACTATGTATCTAAATAGATACTACACAGTGACAAAGTACAAGTCAAAATCGGGAAGTCAGATTTGTGTATTTACCCTAGTATTTGGGAAATACAGCACACGATAATGGTTGTTTTGTACCTTTTTTTTGGGGTGTATATAAGGCAACCATGATTTGCTGAACTCCCATAGCCGCGACATTCATAGATCATTTATTCAGGAATTAGGAGTAAACTTAGATGAAATAATTCATGCATAAACTAAAATAACCGATACATGTTTCTGGTACCTACTTATTGTGTTTGGATGAACTTAAGACTCTATGTTGTTTGTTAATTAAATTGCATCTAGAAAGGAAGCTCGAGTGTCCTCCTAATGGAACTTTTAACTTAGGTCTTTCAAACTCGTCTTTTAGTCTTTTGCTCTTAGTTCTGACTTGATATATCTACTGTACTTATGGTTCATCACTTATCTTTCATGCAAGGTTGCTGCCGCCGGATATGACAGACAGGGTGTTGCTGATCATGCAAATAATCTGGCCTCCAAGATTCGTGGTAATTTGACCAATTCAATGAAAGCCCTTGGTGTGGATATATTGACAGGTTATGGGACAGTTTTGGTATGTTTTGTATTTTACAGATTACTATTATCTCTTAACCTCTTTTGTCTGTAACCAGTTGGATTTATATGATAAAGATTTTGTTGTGCTTTTGCAGGGTCCACAAAAGGTTAAATATGGAGATACTGTAATAACAGCAAAAGATATAATAATTGCTACTGGTTCTGTCCCCTCTGTGCCCAAAGGCATTGAGGTTGATGGTAAGTGATTTCTCTTGATTATTATTGTCTGTTCAGGATCAATAAAAAACTGACTTATTGAGTTGCAAGTCCTTTTTATGTATGATATACCACTAAAGGATGCAGCCTGCTGAGTAGCTGGTATTACTTGGATGCTTCAAGCTTAACATCTTAATACTCTTGAAATCAGAGTTTTTAATCATTGGAAACATCAATTAATTTGATGAAGATTCTAAGATTTGTTGAAAGTGGAAATTCTATATGTCCATTTTTTATTCAATGAACTTGTGAAGTAACATATACACTGCTTGCACACAAAATTTGTTCGTAAGACTTGGTTTTACTATCTACTACGTTTCTTGAGCAAATATGTTAGAGTTTTTACGGAAGATTTGGCGCTAAACTGC
Source organism: Nicotiana noctiflora (assembly GCA_032618575.1). NCBI lineage: Eukaryota > Viridiplantae > Streptophyta > Magnoliopsida > Solanales > Solanaceae > Nicotiana > Nicotiana noctiflora. Next base: position 50,074 of record JASVEL010012356.1, read on the forward strand.
TAAACGTGTTGGCGGAAGGTTTTGTTCACTCATTGTTCAGGAGCTCCATGGATGTGTCTGGCAATGCTCAATTGTCATCTACATTAGTGATATAACATTCTTTGACTGGCGTTGTACTGAATGTTTTGCATCAAGATTCGGAATTGATTTTCCGACAATTACTTGAGCTCATCGATGTTGAAATTTTGGATAAGATTTAGACACGAGAGATATAGAACTTGTATCATTAAATGATACCGGTGCTTGTTTTTGCAGGTAAGACAGTGATAACAAGTGATCATGCACTCAAATTGGAATTCGTACCTCAATGGATTGCTATTGTCGGAAGTGGTTACATTGGACTAGAATTCAGTGATGTGTATACGGCACTTGGAAGTGAGGTAATCTTTTATACTTTCTGCAAGACTGTATCTGTAGCAACAGAACATCAATCTTTTCTTTCATAATCTGTCTTTCTGTGCTGATCACTGGATAACTACACAGGTTACCTTTGTTGAGGCTTTAGATCAGCTCATGCCCGGCTTTGATCCTGAGATTGGGAAGTTAGCACAGCGAGTCCTCATCAATCCTCGAAAGATTGATTATCATACAGGTGTATTTGCAAGCAAGGTAATATAGGCACATACTAACCTGAACCCCTACATGCCGACCAGTTATGAGTTACCTTAATTTTGTTGCACCTTCTTCAGATAACTCCGGCAAAGGATGGAAAACCAGTGACTATTGAGCTTATTGATGCAAAGACTAAGGAACTCAAGGATACATTGGAAGTAAGTTGTAGCTTTTTGTTCAGAGGAGTTTAACATTGTTATTTTCAATTCATGATTTTGGATGGAAGCTGTATCCTTTTGGTCTCGGATCATGGTTACTGGTTAAGATCATAAATCTTAAATCATATACAACTATATGCAAAACAACAAATTAATAAATCTAAAGTCTTTGGACGGTAAAATTACCTTTAATGAGTACTAGTAGTCGTACCCGCGCGATGCGTGGTCAGTATTAAAAAATATTAATTAAATTAAATTATGATCGGGCTTGTTTGATCCTATTATTAGATTGTATTACTTTAATAAAATTCAGTTGTCATCTTACTTGTCAATACAATATAGTTGGTGAATAATTTTTTTGTTCTATATTATTTTTCTTAAATTAAGCAATATCTAATATTTATTTTTATTCGCTTTCTTTCGAGATCTACTTAACGAGGAGGGGGATCGAAACATAGAGCTTGGGGAGCTGGGGCATTCATAGCACCATAGAGACCTTGTGTTCTGCAGGCGCATTGGGGCGGAGGAGGTCATAGGGGCTTTGCGAAGGATGAGTAGGGGCCGAGCGACCGGGCCTGACGAAATTCCGGTGGAGTTCTGGAAATGCATGGGTAGGTCAGGATTGGAGTGGCTCTCCAGGTTGTTCAATGCGATCTATAGGACTAAAAGGATGCCAGAGGAGTGGAGGTGGAGTACGGTGGTGCTCTTGTACAAAAACAAAGGGGATATCCAGTGTTGCAACAACTATAGGGGTATCAAATTAATAAGTCACACCATGAAGGTCTGGGAGCGGGTGATCGAGGCGAGGGTGAGGGAGATAGACATCTATATCGGTGAACCAGTTTGGTTTCATGCCGGGTCGCTCCACTACAGAAGCTATCCACCTTGTCAGGAGATTGGTGGAACAGGGATAAGAAAAAGGACATGCACATGGTGATTATCGACTTGGAGAAGGCGTATGACAAGGTCCCAAGGGAGGTGCTATGGAGGTGCCTGGAGGCGAAGAGCGTGCCGGAAGCCTACATCAGAGTAATCAAGGACATGTACGATGGAGCTAAGACTAGGGTTAGGACGGTGGGCGGTGACTCAGACCATTTCCCGGTGGTTATGGGGCTCCATCAAGGATCGGCGCTTTGCCCTCTCTTGTTTGCCTTGGTGATGGATGCTATAACCCGACATATTCAGGGGGATGTGCCTTGGTGCATACTATTTGCTGATGACATAGTATTGATAGACGAGACGAGGGTCGGTGTGAATGAGAGGCTAGAAGTATGGAGACAGACTCTCGAGTCTAAGGGTTTCAAAATAAGCAGATCTAAGACTGAATACCCGGAATGCAAGTTTAGCGCCGAGCCGAGCGATGTAGGCAAGGACGTAAAGATTGGAGCTCAGGTCATCGCTAAGAGGGACACATATCTTGGGTCGGTGATTCAGGGGGACGGAGAGATTGACGGGGATGTCACTCATCGTATAGGAGCGGGATGGTCGAAGTGGAGGCTTGCATCGGGAGTCCTGTGTGACAAGAAAGTGCCACTGAAACTCAAGGGAAAATTTTATAGAGCTGTGGTTAGACCTGCCATGTTGTATGGGGCGGAGTGCTGGCCGGTGAAGAACTCTCATGTTCAGAGAATGAAGGTTGCGGAGATGAGGATGCTCAGGTGGATGTGTGGACTCACCAGGCTAGATAAGATTAAGAATGAAGTTATTCGAGAGAAGGTGGGGGTGGCCCCGGTGGATGAGAAGATGCGTGAAGCGAGGCTCAGGTGGTTCGGGCATGTGCGGAGGAGAAGTCCTGATGCCCCGGTGAGAAGTTGTGAACGACCGGCGGTGGTCGGCGTGAGGAGAGGCAGAGGGAGGCCTAAGAGGTATTGGGGAGATGTGATTAGGCATGACATGGCTAGGATGCATATTTCCGAGGTCATGGCCCTTGATAGAAAAGTCTAGAGGTCTAGTATCAGGATTGTAGGATAGGGGCTCATAGAATTTTTTGTACTCCTTTCTCGGGGTTGGGTGAGGCTTTTCAGGGCGACTCATAGATGATTCGTGCATTGGATTGTGTCCCCCTTATGGTAGTTATTTATGGTAGCTACTGGTTGATATTATTGCATGCCATTTTATGTATAATTCTTATGTTTAGATAACTATTTATGCGATTTATACCGGAATTACTAATGCTCTTTTGTTTTTGTTTTTGTTGTTGCTTCCCCTTTCCTTTTCTAAGCCGAGGGTCGATTGGAAACAACCTCTCTACCCTTTTGGGTAGGTGTAATACCTGTCTACATATTATCCTCCCCAGACCTTGTTGGAAAAATTGGATGATTATGGAGAATAAAAGATTTAGCTTGAGGCGTGTCAAGGACACTGTCCTTAAGGATATTTCGCCTACACCGAGATAAATAATATCAGGCGTATCCCCCAGGATTCAACAAGCTCTTCTAGTATAAACTAGGAGCAGAAACAACAAAGATATATAAGAAGAAAACCCAACACAAAAAGGAAGAAAAATTTCAGCTTTTGTTTTTCTCAACAATACACTTTCTGGATAGAAACAGAAACATGTATATATATTATAGTCCAAACCAATGGACTAACTTTCTGAAACGCATGTAATAAACCATTAAAATCATTTTCAAAGCCATAATGGCTTAGTATACGTTAAAACCAAACATAGAGTCAAAAGGCCATTACTTATATTCTTAAAATTGTATAATTATTCATTAAGAAAACGGTTATACATTCAAGACAAATAATTACTACAATAATGATTCATTAATAAATATTAAGAAATGAATCTAGACATAGTTTTGAAAATATTTCTTTTTGAGATATTAAAAATTATTATTTTTTATAATAGACCCCACCTTGTGGGACTATACTGGGTAGTTGTTGTTGTTGTTGTTGTTGCTTTCTTTTTGTCATATATGAGAAGATTTATAATTGATTTATAATTTATTACTGATGAAATATTTTTTTATTTTAAATGTTGTTCTATTTTTCTTAATATTATCTAAATTTTCATGAACAATATATTTTAATGAAAGATTAAATTAATATAAAAAATCCTCATTTTTGTTTTTTTATATTTAATTATAAGATATCTCTCTCTCTCTATATATATATATATATGGTGGAGTAGTTTTTTTATTGTATTTTATTTTTTGATTATTATATATATTTAAATTAAAAATAATAACCAATAACTATTTATAAGGTTGCCACTTGGCTTAAGGAGGATCCTTTTTCCTATCCTTTTAATAACATATAGATAGATATAGATATAGATTTTTTCGTTTTTTTAAATATAGTTAATTTTATTTTTCCTTTTATATTTTGCTATTTTAAAATAATTTTAAAACCCCTACTTGAAACTACTCTCACCCAATTTGAATGGGCAGTTATTGTTTATATATTTATATTTTGATTTTTTTATTATAACTAATTCTAAGATATCTATATTTATTAATTAAATTAAACTTAATCGATATATATATATATATATATATATATATATATATATATATATGGTAGTTTTTTATTTTTTATTATTTTTGTTTTTATAGATATTTTAATTCAAATACAATAACTACTTAACTAATTATTAACTAAAAAACTAATTAGTAACTATATATTAGTTATTTTTTTATTTTAAAATAATTTTAAAACTCTAACTTGAAACTACTATATATATATATGGTAGTTTTCCAATATTTATAATTTCGTTTTTATAAATATTTAAATTCATATATAATAACTAATAACTATTAATTAACTATAAAACTAATTAGTAACTAATTATGCCATGTGGCTTTTTTTATATGCTGCCACTTGGCTTAAGGAGGGGGCTTTATCCTCTCCTTTTAATAATATATAGATTTCTACGACATCATAGGTCTCATTCATCCTTTAAGCTTTATCATTGTTCAGCTGACCTGTTTATCGGGAAAAACTCACTGTTGGATTAACCTGTCTATAGTATTTTGTTGCAAGACTATACACTTTTGATAAGCACATTGTGATTGTTATACGAGTAAATTAAGTACACAGCTTTAGTCGGTTGTATAGGATAATTTTGATTACCATATAAACTGTATCAGCTTAGCAACATTCCTGCAACATATCATTGTAAGACTATGCAGGTAGTACTTTCGGAATAGTGCTAACATCAAAAGAGGGAGAACGGCTGCATTCAGATTTAAGATCTTGTTTTCCACATTTTCTATACTCTGCAGGGTACTTGGTTCCGGTCACTAGATCTGATAAATCCCAAATATTTTATTCTGCTGCAGGTAGATGCTGCTCTAATTGCGACCGGAAGGGCTCCATTCACGCAGGGACTTGGCCTGGAAAATGTTAGTTGTATGCATGTTTACAGCAACTAACCTTATAAATGTTGTGTCTTCTCATATTTTTGTTTTGTAAACAGATAAATGTTCAAACACAACGTGGATTTATTCCTGTTGACGAACGCATGTGTGTTATTGATGCCAATGGAGAGTTGGTAAGCATGAATATCCCTTTTTTTATTTTTGGATTTCTCTAGTCAATTTTCTTTCAACTCATTTGGCTTCATGGTCGCTAGGTCCCTCACTTGTATTGCATTGGTGATGCAAATGGAAAAATGATGCTTGCACATGCTGCAAGTGCACAAGGAATCTCCGGTAACGATCTTGTGTGACATCAACTGCTATGTTTATTGTTGAGCAAGTTTCCTGTAATTGTTTTAACATTTGGCCTTTTCTTCTTACATAGTTGTTGAGCAAGTTACTGGAAAGGACCACATCCTGAATCATTTAAGCATTCCAGCTGCATGCTTTACCCATCCTGAAATCAGTATGGTCGGATTAACAGAGGTACAATAATTTCTTTGCGAACATTAGGTGTTTCCTTGTGCACTTTCTTTACTGGTTATATCTGGATAATGTTTGTTCTTTAATATCATTTCATTTCATGAGTTACAGCACTAGAAGGAAAATTTATTGTTTAACATTATTTTTGTATTTTTAGGGTGTTCGACATATAATAACTAATAGTTAGTTTAATGAGGCTATTTGTATATTGGTCTGATACTGGACACTGGAACTTGAGCAAGTGCGCCTATTTTATGCACCTACATACACTTGATGTGTATGCAAACTCACTGAAGGATATATGCTTGTTAACATTCAGTCTTTCATACTGGGTTAACTTTTTAGTTGTCGATTGCATTCTGCTTAAAAGTGTTATTGTTTTGTTGCAATTTTGCAGCCTCAAGCCAGAGAAAAAGCCGAAAACGAGGGCTTTGAGATTGGTATAGCCAAGACTAGTTTCAAGGCCAACACAAAAGCCCTTGCTGAAAATGAAGGGGAGGGAATTGCAAAGGTGGCCATGACATCCTTTCTAATTGATTGTTCATGGATTGTGTATATGATGCTTAGCTACTTCTTGGAGTTTGTTTTTTGTTTCTGAATGGTTTTAGTCTATTTCTAGTATCCCAAGATTAGTATTATTGTTTTTGTTCATTGGAATCTTTGTCTGATGCAGATGATATACAGACCCGACAATGGGGAGATCCTAGGAGTTCACATCTTTGGAATGCATGCTGCGGACCTCATACATGAAGCGTCCAACGCCATAGCTATGGGAACACGTATACAGGTAGACGTTACATTGGCATGTTCCTCATAAAAAAACAGTTCTGCGGAAATATTTCAACTGAATTGGGTAGAGGTTTTGGTATTGGATTGGAAGATTTTTCGGTGTTGTTTTCTTTCAATAATGAAATTCTAAATCTTTTCTTGCAACCATTGCGATCTTCAGCAGGATTCCAGTATCATGAATCTCGTGGGGAAGATAACAAATACCAATCACATTTTTAGCAACATTATCCTATTTTGCTTTATCATTTTAATTGCATCTTGCAGGACATAAAGTTTGCTGTTCATGCACATCCAACCTTGTCTGAAGTGATTGATGAACTCTTCAAAGCAGCAAAGGTAATTTCTCGGTTCTCTCTTATTGCGGGTAATGTGTATTTTCTACAGGAAAACATAGTTCATTTCCTCATGAATTAGAATATCACTAATTGTCCCCCCAAAAAATATTCAGTCATATCTTCGTCAAGATGCTCCAGTGGGATATCCTGGATTCATCAAAATGCTGTTGAAGCTTGGCTTATTATTTAATCCGTAAATTTAGTATTTGTAGATCTTCTTGTCATCTATTTGGAAGTCATAAGCTGATTACCAGGTCTTGCTGATGTCCCTCACACATGTGCATGTAAAAATTGCAGGTAGGGAGGAAATCCTCCTTAGGTTGTGAACTGAGATTCTCTCTCATATTTAACTGGTATATTAGATCATCTAAATATCATGCACAGACGTACTGGATAGTTTATGAAGCCCCCCCTCCCCGTTGTCTTTTATGGGTCAGCCCCTCCCCGTTGTCTTTTATGGGTCAGATGCAATTAAAAAGGATTTTTCAGCTTTTGCTTAATATGTGTACATTTGGATTGAAGGTTAAAGCTAACACTTCTAGTCCAGTTGCTGAGCCAGTTGCAGCCTAAGTACCAAAGGGCCGCTGTGATGGATGCATAATTTATAGGATTTTGTAGCAGTTTCCAATTGGCGCTTGATGGCTCGATCTTAACATGTGCACTAGTATAGAAAGAAGTTTCTTGTTCACCATTTCTACAAGAGCAAACATACATCAGTTGCCTAAATGAGTGGCCGAGAAATTCAATTTTGTTTTCGAGTCAGTTAGCATTTAAGCTTGTGGTATATATAGGTGCACTTGGAAATAAGCTACAATATACGAAGAGTGATTTTTGTCTGGACATTGACATTGTATAACTTTTAAGATACAATTATTTGCTTATGCTTGAGCAACGAAATGGAATGTGGTATTTGTCTTGGCACTTTTTTTGACCTTTAAGTTACTGTAATCTATTATGCGCTGCGCAAATATGCTTCATATACTGTCGCTATCTTCAGAAGTTTTAAGCGCGTCGTTCGCGCAGATCACTATCAATTCCATGTTTACTATCGTGTTTATCCGTCGTAGGTAGTCTCAATCTTTGGTAGGCATAAATTCTTAACCCGTCAAGGCAAGTAAAGTCTCATTTCACAAGCAAGGAACAATACAGAGTATGTGTCCTTTGATATTGGTTACTACAAAGTCTGGTTTTCAGAATTCAGTATCTATGTTGAAATTGTAATATGCATGCATATATAAATGTTTCCAGGTAAAACAATGGGTTTAGTTGATTACAACAAATGATCCACACTTGTGCTTGTAACAAATGATTCTTCCTTGGTAAATCATAGTATTGATGTGTCATATTACGATTATATCAAATATTTTAATACTTTGTTAAAAAGTGATTATAGTAGTATTACTTTTTGTGTAAACTTTGGATGTAAATAATTTCTTTAACAACTTCAAAATGAGCAATTTATGCAAAATATACATTGATCTTAAAATAATTACCTTTCCTTTCCTATCTGAATATTATTCACAATATATATACCTATCCAATTGGAATTAATTACCCCTACCCATCCCAACTTTTTTTACCATTTGACTTAGCCTAAAGCCTGTAGACATCGAAATTTAATGGATCAAGTTAAATCCTAAATTCAAGATATTACAAAACCTTTTGAAACTTTAGGAGTCTGTCAGTGTTGCTTGGAGGCTACTCTAGCAAAACTATATACCGCTCCTGTAAAAAGGGATTCATAATACTTTAAAAAAATATCTCAAAAAATGGAGATCATCTTGAAAATCCCATAAACTCACGGGTATTCACAAAGAGATTAAGAAGTGGCCGGGTAATTCTTGATAATCAAATACTTCAAGAAGATCCACAACATACTTCATGGTATCAAATAAATCCATGAAAGCCCGCACCATCCTACGTTCGAGAAACACGCTATTCTAGCCCTCAAATCTGGAGATAATCAGGACAGAAGACCCACGTCTTTTTATGAATAAAATTATATTTCTTCATATTTATATTGTGATTGCAATTTATTTTTGTATCATATATAATTTGTTACAAACAAATTGGCACGCCCAATGGGACCGGTTCTGCCCTTCATCTCTTCCTCCTACAAGTCGAAACTACTTCAAAAAAATTTATTGTGATCGGGTACTTCAAGTCTTGTCTTCAAGTTCGCCAAGCCTACACCCCGACAAACCTCAGTAAGGGGCACTTGTAGATATCAAAATTTTAATGGATCAAGCTAAATCCTAAATTCAAGATACTACAAGACCTTTTGAAACTCTGTGAGTCTGTCAGTGTTGCTTGAAGGTCACTCTACCAAAACCTTATGTCACTCCTATAAAAAGAGTTTCATAATGCTTTAAAAAATATCTCAAAAAATGGAGATCATCTCGAAAATTCCATAAACTCGCGGGATATTCACAAAGAGATCAAGAAGTGACCGGATAATTCATGATAATCAAATACTTCAAGAAGATCCACAATATACTTCTTGGTATCAAATAAATTCATGAAAGCCCGCACCATCCTACGTTCGAGAAACACGCTATTCTAGCCCTCGAATCATGGAGATAATCAGGATAGAAGAATCAAGGAGATAAACAGAATTGTACCCACGTCTTTTTTATGAATAAAATTATATTTCTTCATATTTATATTGTGGTTGTAATTTATTTTTGTATCACATATAATTTATTGCAAATAAATTGGCACGCCCGATAGGACCAGTTCAGCCCTTCATCTCTTCCTCATACAAATTGAAACTATTTCAAAAAAATTCGTTGTGATCGGGTACTTCTAGTTTTGCCAAGCTTACACCCCAACAAACCTTGAAGTAGGGGGCACTTGTAGATATCAAAATTTTAATGGATCAAACTAAATCTTAAATTCAAGACACTACAAGACCTTTTGAAACTCTAGGAGTCTGTCAGTATTGCTTGGAGGATACTATACCAAAACCCTATGTCGCTCCTATAAAAAGGGTTTCATAATCCTTTAAAAAATATCTCAAAAAATGGAGATCATCTCGAAAATCCCATAAACTCACCGGATATTCACAAATATATCAAGAAGTGGCCGGATAATTCTTTATAATCAAATACTTCAAAAAGATCCACAACATACTTCATGGTGTCAAATAAATCCATGAAAGTCCGCACCATCCTACGTTCGAGAAACACGCTATTCTAGCCCTCGAATCATGGAAATAATCAGGACAGAAGAATCAAGAGGATAAACAGAATTGTACCCACGTCTTTTTATGAGTAAAATTATGTTTCTTTATATTTATATTGTGGTTGCAATTTATTTTTGTATCACATATAATTTGTTGCAAACAGAGCCCATTTGGCCAAGCTGTCAAAATCTGCTTATTTTGAAAGGTATTTTTCTCAAAAGTACTTTTGAAAAAAATAATATTTTGTGTTTGGCCAATTCATTTAAGAAGTACTTTTTACAATATTTGATAAACAAATTTGTGTTTGGCCAATCTTTATAAAAAGTACTTTTAAGTGTCAAATTACCAAAAAGGATAGTACCAAACTTTTATAATTATTTAAAAAGAACAATAAATTTTAATATTTATTATAAGAGATTGTTATTAGTTTTTATTTAATTTAGTTAAAATATAAACATAAAGTATACATACATACTAAATACTTGTTATTTACACCATGAAATAATAAGCAAAATCACTCACACATGATAATATTTCTCAATAATTACATCTCTAATTCTATCACGCAACACCTCCATAATAGTCGAAGACTTGTCTTGCTTTTCTAAAGGAATATCAAATGGCCCATCTCCTTCCTCAATCTCTGCAGTAGTGTCTTCATTAGCTGTCACGATCCGAATTTCCTTCCCTCGGAACTCGTGATGACGCCTACTAATGGGAGCTAGGCAAACCAATTATCAAATACCTCTTTAGCGAACATCGACAATATTAACAATAATAAAGCATTTAACAATAAAGCGGAAGTCTCAAATATAATTTACTCAAGAAAAAAATACGGAAGTTTAACAAATCCTCTATCCAAAACTGATGTCACAATACTCACGGACGTCTAGAGAATGCTAAATAAAAGGTTCGGATGAAGCATAGAACTGTCTGCTACGGTATAATAATAACAAACTGGATGAATTAGAAAGGACTCTGGGCATGCGGACGTCAGCAAGGCTACCTCGAATGTCCCTGGACTGGAAGCTTACTCCCAAAATGCTATTACTACTCGAATGCTGCTCCAACACCTGGATCTGTGCAAAAAGATGCACAAAGTGTAGCATCAGCACAACCGACCTCATGTGCTGGTAAGTGTCTGGCCTAACCCCGGCGAAGTAGTGACGAGGCTAGACCGGACTACCAAACAAACGTAAAATTCTTGTATTGCGTATATATATACGCAATATAAGAGAAAATAGAAACTTAACAAGTCAAGAGGGGAGGAGCATGCTATAGGAGCTGTAGCAGTTTAGAATACAGGGTAAATAAATAAGGAATAAGACGGTACAACTACAAAGTCAACGAGAGTAATAAAGCAAACATGGCACGGAATGTCCCTTCATGCATTAATAATCAAACATGGCACGGAATGTTCCTTCGTGCATTAATAATCAAAACATGGCACGGAATGTTCCTTCGTGCATTAATAATCAAAATATGGCACGAAATGTTCCTTCGTGCATTAATAATCAAAATAATCGTGCACGACATCACCTATCGTGCTTTATCACTCAACCTCACCCAAAACAACAATCACAAACAATGGGGGCGAGGGGATAGACAAAAGTAATAGATATCCCGGCAAGGGAAAACACAAGTAAACAGTCAAATCCCGGCAAGGTAACAATAACAATAACTTTCACATCCAAGCGAGGGAGATAATCAAAGTACGTAAACAACCCAGCAAGGGACTACTCAAATCTCTTTCTCTTTCCTTCATTTCTTACTTAATATTTACTTTATCATTAGAGCCAACGCTCGAAAGAATTTACAAGTCATAAATTTCTTCTCATACTCTTCAGAATAAGCACAATAAGGACTCACAATCATGCTAGACGCCGGTATATAGATACTCGTCACCATGCCTATACAACGTACTCAATATTTAGCAATTAGCAAATAATATTCTAATCTTATTCCCTCAAGCCAAAGTTAGATCAAAAACTTACCTCAAATACTCTAAAAATCCACTCAAGCCTCTAGTATAGCTTTATCCCTCGAGTATCTAGTCACAAATTACTAGAATGTATTAACAAATGCTAATTGAATCAACTTGAATGCATAAAAATAATTTTTTAAAAGTTTTACTCAAAAATTCCCAAAATGCTCTCGGTCCTACGTGGTCAAAACCCGAGGTTCGAACCAAAACTCGATTATCCACTCCCCCATGAGTTCATATATATGATTTGTTTTGAAATCGGACCTCAAATTGAGGTTCAAGCCCCCAATTTTAAGAAAACCTAGGTTCTACCCAAAATCCCCATTGTTTTCCCATGAAAAAACTTAATTTTAAGATGAAAACATGATAAATGATGTTAAAGATTGAAGAAATTAAGTGAAAATCAACTTACAGTTGAATTGGAGAAGAAAGAGTTCTTGAAAAATCGCCAATGGGTGTTTGGGTTTGAGAGATATGAAAAATGAGGCTTAAAAAACGTCTAAGTATGAAAATTACAGGTTGTGGATATCGGAATTGCGAACCTGGGTTCGCAATTGCGAACCCACTAGACTTGGAAAATACGAGAAAAGAGTTCGCATTTGCGAACCCTGCCCAGATGCCCAGTCTTCGCATTTACGAGATTTTGTTCGCATTTGCGGAAAATCCTTCGCTTTTGCGATCCCGAGCGGACCTGGCTAACTTCGCTTTTGCGAAGCAGCCTTCGCATTTGCGATACTCACATTTGCGAGCCATGCTTCGCATTGCAGGTCTGAAGCACCTGTTGCAAATCTAAAGCCCAAAGTTTAAGAAAAATAACTCGACACCTACCCAAAACTCACCCGAGCCCTCCGTGGCTCCAAACCAAACATGCACACAACCTCAAATATATCCTATGGACTTACTTGCGCGATCAAATTGCCAAAATAACATCATATACATAGAATCAATCCTCATAACACATGATTTTCTTCTAAGTTTCATAAAGTTTCAAATTTGGAACTTATAGTCCGAAACACGTCAAACGACGTCCGATTTCAATCAAACTTCACAGAAAGAGCTCAACTCATATTTAAGACATGTACCGGGCATCAGAACCAAAATACGAGCCCGATACCATTGTCTTTTAATCAATTTTCATTTTCCTTAATGACTTCAAAAAAATAATTTAACAAAAAAATTCTTTTACTCATATTCTAGACCTCGGATTTGACTCCGGGCACATGCCCGAGTCCTATATTTTTCTACGGACCCTTTGGGACCGTCAAATCACGATTTCGGATCCGTTTACCAAAAATATTGACCGAAGTCAACTTTAATTATATTAACATTAAAATCTTCAATTTTTTCACATAATTCACATATTTCAACATAAAAGCTTTCCCGCTATGCGCTCGAACTGCGAATGCAAATTAAGGCAACTACAAGTGGGGTTTTCAAGGCCTCGAAAGCGCCAAAAAGAAAAAAATCCGGTGATGACCCTTTGGGTCGTCACATTAGCATAATAGTTAAATTCCTTATCCGTAGAAGATCGTTGTCGGATGAAATTATGTATAGCCATGGTAGTTATAACAAGATGAATCTGAGTCTCAAACTTGAAAGATGGCATTGAGCGTAAAATAGAAAACCTATTTTTCTAGACTCCAAATGTTATTTCAATTGTACATCGAAGACTGGAGTGAAAAAAATTGAATGTTTCATTTGGATTTCTAAAACTAGAGTTGCGCTTGAAATCCGAGAGATGATATCGCTCACCCTTATACGGTCCTAAATAACTCATTGTTGTTGGATAGCTTGAATCAACTAAATAATATTTTCCCACTCCAAGTAAAAAAGAGTTAGTTAAGATGAATAAAAATAAAATCTACATATTAAACTAACACAAAGGCATAGTATTAGTGTTGCTTACCTGATAGAGGATGAGGAAAGTTGAGGCTTTTCCTTCTAGGTGCCTGATAAAATATTTTAGTATCATGTGCAATACCTTCCCACCCAGATTATACAAATGTGAAGCACATGTCCCAGTCACATACAATCGTTATGTTTTGTGAAGTGAAGCCTTTTCTACCAATGCATTTAATTTGTTCCTTAGAGCGAACAATTCAAGGCACGTGTGTGCCATCTATAGCTCCAATGTAATTTTTAAAATAAGGCCAATACCTATCATCTTCTCTTGTTTTAGGATTAATATCAGAAAATGTTGGATCTTTTGGCTTAATAATATCCCTAGCCAATTTCAAACATGCTATTAAAACATGATGAAAATGTTTGCTAACAGTCTCTTCAAAGTGTTGGAATCATTCTAGAATCATTCAATTCCCTACTTCATGTCCGACCACCAGTAAAAATATCGCAACCATCTCCTCTATGGCCATTTTTTTGTTGCTTTCAAATCATATTGTTCATTTAGTGTTTCGTATAAGTCGAGAAATGTATGTTTTTCCATCCTAAACATCTCATAACATCTCTTATCATGCCCTTCAAGTATTTCCTTGATGAAATAAAATTCTGTATGAGGAGAAGTTCTGCATGAAATTTTTAGACAAAATTTTAAATAATATTCGGATGTGAGAGCTACACTGAAATTACCAAATGAAGTACATCATCATCATCTACTTCATTTATAAGAAATTCGTCAACATGCTCATCATTGTTTATGGTGAATGACACATCTGTAAGAAAAAGAATGAAATAAAATTACTTGAATAACAATCTATATTACTTATTATTAAAAAAATAAAAAATTACCTAAGTACAACGACATAAAATTATAATATTTCAAAATAAATATTAGTAACTTGACTAACAGTCAAATATAGATTCCAATAATCATAAAGCATAACTAGAACAATATTAAAGCAAATACAAAGTTTCAATAACTAGAAAAAATAAAATGCAAATAATAATAGGTGATATAATTAAATTTATTCTTTTTGAAGCTCAGCTATCTTTTCCAACCACTGAAATTATAACTCTAGATCTTCTTGTGCTAAAAACATTTCTCTCCTTGGTTGCTTGACTAGTAGCGCACTTGCTTTCCACCATAAATCGCTACCAACAATTATACCGGGTAAATTACAAACAACATCCATTACATACTTAATACTAACAGTCTTTTGACCCCATATTCATTGAAGAGCGTGATTGTATTGCTTCAGCAATTTTCTCCATTGATAATGTAATTCTTAGACTGGTATTGAATTTATTTTTCTCCTTTTCATTTTATAGAAGTTGTTGCTTTTATTATATTACGAAAAAGGATGTGTCTATTTTTTTAAACTTTTAGTCCGCACTAGAAAATATTTATATTCAGTAATGAAAAAATATACTTTCTTCATTTCAAATTAAATGGGGTAGTTTGACTCGGCACATTGTTTAATATAAAAAACTTTTTAAATTTTTGGTTAAAGCTTTGTGTGGCCATGAGTTTTGTGTGATTATAAAAACTTCTCATTAAGAATATAATAGATAAAATGAGTAATTTAAAGTTAAATTATTTTTAAATTTAAAAATATGTAATTTATTTTAGAACAGACTAAAAAAAGTAAAGTAACGCAATTATAAAATATTGAATGCATATATATATATAAATAAATATATACTCCTATATAGCTAAAAATATATACGTATATAAATTTTATACTACTTATATATTATGGGCTATTATGCCCAAAGGAAAGGTGAGGGACTAGGGTTGGCCACCTATATATGCAGACAAAAACAAACCTCACCTTTGGTGCCAGCCAGGTGTTTAGCGTTTCGAGGAGGAGAAGAAATTAAAGCACTTCTCCTTTGACAGATTGCTAACCCTCTTTTCCTGTTTGTAGATCCATTGATCAATCCGTCCCCAATTATATTGGGCTTTTGATTTGGGCTCTTCGGATCAACAAGATGTTCTTGGTAGATTGGTTCTATGGAATTCTAGCAACGCTTGGATTATGGCAGAAGGAGGCTAAGATCTTGTTTTTGGGCCTCGATAATGCCGGCAAAACCACCTTACTCCATATGTTGAAAGACGAGGTCTCTCTCCTTTCTATTTTCTTTGTATTTTTGCATTTCCTTGATTAAATAGTGTTTATTAGTCATACAATTTGAGCCGTTTTAATGTGAGCTTACATATCTAGATGTGATTATATATTTCAGAATTTGTTATGTTGATGAACATATGTAATTGGTTGATTTTCTTTCTAAGCTGAACTTCATCTGATTTTCTGATCTCCATTTTTTCACCTGAAATTGAATTCCCTGATGTGGCTTATTTTCCTGGGCCTTATTTGTACAACGGAAGAATTAGTATTAGTTTCAGTAGAATTGTTTTCAGTTATTGGTTATTTGTAATATTGAATCTGAAAATTGAGGGTTATGGAATTGTGGCAGAGATTGGTTCAGCATCAGCCAACACAATATCCGACGTCAGAGGAGCTTAGTATTGGCAAGATCAAGTTCAAAGCATTTGACTTGGGTGGTCATCAGATTGCTCGCCGTGTTTGGAAAGATTATTATGCTAAGGTTTGTTGCCTTTTTGTTTCTCTTCTTGTCTTAATTTTGATTTTTGACTTGCAAATGGTTTTGTATGATTTATATGATTCCGTGGGTGGACGTGGTCTTAAAATTGACAAGTCAATTGCGATTTCATCTTCTTGTCCTGCTAATAGGAGACTTGGTTAAGTATTAAATGAAGGATAAATTATATACTGGAGAGATGATTCTATCAAGCGACTTACAGGTTGCTATTGCTAACTCATTTCTGAGCTCTTACCCACGGCTTTTAATTTCCACGGGATTGTGTTACTCTCTCTGCCCCATCTTCATTGTCAAGCTCTTATTTTTGGGGATTCTTCAATGTTTGAGAAGCTTTAAAAAGTTTTGGTAGCAACTTTGACATTTTCAACAAGGTTTAATAATTTGTCTAATAAGAAATTTGAAAGCAGGTTGCACAAAAACTCCAGTAGTTAATTTGATGATGTTGTATTATTACAAGTATTATGTGTATCCTGCCTTCATAATCCCAAATAAACTTCTCATTGTTTATTTGATTCATGGGAGGCATATATTGATGTTGGGAGTTTGCTGTTAGCACCTTTCTTTTTCTGGGGGTGTTTCAATAGTACTTTTCCGTACACTTATATTTATCTGCATTGACGAAAGATTTCCTTCACAAAACAATTGAATCATTATACCGAGAACAAGCATATATTTCCCTGCTTTTGAAGTTTTTAGCTATACAAGGAACAACGTTGGAGATTGACAACAAGGAACATCATTGGATTGGCTGCAGCCATTTCTACTGCAGTGGTGACGCAGATGTGTGAAGAAGTTTCATTGTCAAATAAGACATGAATAGTTGCTCTCCCATTTGCTTTCTCTTCTGTCTCTCTTTCTACTCAGCCACCTTCTTATACTTAAGTATCTTTCAAAAACACTTGCTTCACATCTTCAATTCATTTCTGAGCAAGTTAGGTCTGTTTCTTGTTAAATATTTTTAGAATATTCTTTCATGAATTAATTCCATTGTCATTGTTATTGGTACAAATTCCCTGAATAGACATTTTCAGATGTCATTAATAGAGATTGTACTACATTGAACTTTCTATAGATCACCTTTATTTGCAAATTTGATGTAGGAACAGTTTTATGTGAGAAAGCGGAAAACATTCTATTTCACTCGTGTAGCAAGTGCGTCAAGCTTGTCCGATGGGCAATTCTAAGTATGATTTTCTTGCTACTTATCAAAAACTGCAAAGAGGGAACTTAAGACGCAATTCCCTTTGCTAATGATCATTATTCAAAGTTCTGTTTTTCAAAACTAGATCTTTATTTAGTTGGACTGTCGTGTTATTTGTTTGCTAGTCTTAAAGCAATTGCCTGCAAAACCTGGATAAGAAGTCCCAAGAGTTAATTTGACTAATTCTGGCGCTGTGCTCAATTACAAATTTTTTTTTTCCGTAGGTGGATGCTGTTGTATACTTGGTGGATTCCTTTGACAAAGAAAGGTTTGCGGAGTCCAAGAAAGAGCTGGATGCTCTGCTCTCTGACGAGTCCTTGGCAACTGTTCCTTTCCTGATACTGGGTAACAAGATAGACATCCCATATGCTGCCTCAGAAGATGAACTGCGTTACCATATGGGGCTAACGGGCGTCACCACTGGCAAAGGGAAGGTAAACCTGGCAGATTCCAATGTCCGTCCAGTTGAGGTATTCATGTGCAGCATAGTCCGCAAAATGGGATATGGAGAAGGCTTCAGATGGATGTCTCAGTATATCAAGTAATGGGTCTAGGAAGTGACATTTTGTAATTCTGTTTTAATTCTTACTTTTGTACCTGATAAATTGGAGATGTTTGTTTATCACTATGGGCTATAGTTTCTCTTGTTCCAGGTTTCTAGTGAAACAGTAAAAGAAGTATTCTCTACTATATTGTCTAGTCTTCAATTGTTATAGAAAATATAATGGTGGTAGTGAGAGTCTAAACCATTCAGCTTATCATGATGAATTAGTGCTTTTTGGACTCTTTTATTGAACATTGTTGCATGAATTTTGGACCTATGGCGTCGTTTGCGGCATTTTTGTTTTCGTCCATATCTGGTAAATTTATTTTGCGGCATTTTGTTTTCGTCTATATCTGTTAAATCCATATTTTCATTCTAGCCCCTTCAAGTACTCTAGTTCTGGAAGCAGAATACCAGGGTGATGCATTGTTATGGGCTGTGCCGGAAAAAGTTGTTGATTAGTATTTATGTATTCTGTTGATATACTTCGTCCCCTTTTTAAAATGGTGATGGGTAGTTCACTACAAATAGTGATGAGGATATTGATCCAGACTTCTATACATGGTACAAAAGTTAACTAAGTTTTTTGTCTATGCCGAGTGTGGGAATATCTAACTAAACCAGTATCTTTCAATAATCCTGTTTTCATCGCAAGTTGTTCATTGTTGGATCTCCTGTTTTTGAGGTTGTAAAACGTTCCAGTTGACTCCTATCCCCTGCCCAAAAGTGTCTCATCCATCCATTGCGATAATGTTTGCATAGATATTTATACGTTTCTTTGACCTTAAAAACTGTGTAAACTGCATGTGTAAACTGCATCTGCAAGGCTGCGCAGGACATCTATGAGCCAGTACTTCTGTAGTTTGAAAATCAATTGTTCAGGATCGGCATCATAATTACAGTGTGTCAATTGATTTGGAGAAATGTAAGTCCAAAGGCCATCGGCACCAGTGGCATGATGCGCTGGTATTTCTATGTGAGTTCAGAAGTTTATTCTGTTTTATTAAGACTATAAGACTGCACTAAGGCATCATGGGGATGTAGCTCAGATGGTAGAGCGCTCGCTTAGCATGCGAGAGGTACGGGGATCGATACCCCGCATCTCCACACTTTTTTAAGCCGTTTTTCCATCACCTAAAAATGTATCGGCAAAAGACGCCCACTTTCTCTTTTATCCTTCTTTCTACTCTTTGTTTTTCCATTAATAGAACAGAATTTGAGAAATGAATGCAGGGGCTGATTTACATGGTGGCAAGCATTGTTACGGGACCATCACTTCGTCGAATTTTTTTATAATTTATATATATAAAAATAATAAGTAAAACAGAAATACAAGATAAAAGCATTAAAAGTGATACCAATTACAACAAAATATCTTAGTAGTTTAGTGGTTGTTAGCTTCAAGTATTATATGAGAGTTTTTGGGATTCAAACTTCCTTGGCTCCACAAAATATTTTTTGAGTGTTACAGCATTTTGCCTTTTTACTAGAAATAGTGACACCACTTATAAAAGATTTTGTACGATTCAGTGGAAATGGAGCCTAGAGTTGGTGACTTGCACACCTAAGCACACCATTGCAATAATCTTAAAAATATTATCAGCAATTCAAGCTCTCTTGCTTTCAAGTTTCCTAAGAAAAAAAGGAGGGACAACACACTTAAAATCCAAAGGTAATAAAAGGCAGGAAAATGGCTCAACCAAATTCCAGTTTCGGAGTTAAGGCCCACATATGAGAGGGTGAACACTAGAATACTAGTCACCAAATTTGACTAGTATTATTTTTTTATGAAGGCGAATTGTAAGAGAATGTATTTCCGTGTGTATAAAAGCACAAAGGAAGGAGGCCCCTAATCCAAGTATAATAGTATAGGAGGTGCAAGGGGAATTATCTTTTACTTTAGGCTTGCATCATCTGATCCAAGAGCTGAGCTGTCAGCAGCCAGTGCCTATGGACATTGTTTCTCAAAATCAGAGCTAACTCTTTAGCTTGCAAAGCATTTAATTTGACAATCCAAGCTAAGCTTTTTTCAGTTCAAATTACTTTCATGCACTCGAAGTCTAAAGACTGTCAAAGAAAGGCCAAAACCCTCGTTAAGGTCCCTTCAATATGTTTCTTTCTCCTTGAGAATTATTTTCATTCATTGCATATCTTAGCAGAAGAGGAAATCAATAAGAAAGAGCTGTTCATAGAAGGGATCGTATTTTGATGCAAGAAGCCAACACCCAATAGTCTAGGGTGCAGCCATGTCCTTATGAAGTGCACCAATTAATCAAACAACCATGCTCTGTCCTGGTGCTTTGTTAATGCTCTCTCCCCTCATCAACACTCTCACCTTTTCAACTTCTTCCCATTTTCCTCTATCAGCATAAATATTGGATAACAATACATAGTTACCAGAATTCCAAGGTTCGAGTTTAATAAGCTCCTTAAGTGAACATTCAGCCAGCTCCATTTCACCATGAGTGCGACAAGCACTAACCAATGCACCCCATATAGCAGCATTTGGTCTCATTGGCATGGTTTTCACCAGTTTATGAGCCTCCTTTAGACAACCCCCACGACCTAGAAGATCAACCATGCATCCATAATGCTCAAGTGTTGGCTCTATACCATGATTTCCAATCATAGAATCAAACAAATCTCCACCTCTTTGGACCAAACCTGCATGGGCACAACATGCTAAAACGCTCACAAAAGTTGAATCATTAGGTCTCACACCTTCATTTAACATCTCATCAAACAATTTAACTCCCAATTCACCCTTCCCATTAAAAGCACAGTTAGATATCATGGCATTCCAAGAAACTACATTTTTCCTAGGCATGTCCTTGAATATTGTAAAAGCAGCTTCCAAATCACCAGATTTTCCGAAGAAATCAACCAATGCATTGCCAACGGATACAAGATCAGGATAGAGACCCTCAGACTTAACATAAGAGTGAATCCACCTTCCCAAATCAACTTCTCCTAAATGAGCACAGACGGGTAACATCGTAACAACCGTAGCTTCATCAGGCTCAAACTCACTATTCGTCATCTCCGCAAAAAGTGCCAGTGCCTCCTTCTCCCTTCCATTTTGAGCTAACGTCGAAATCATCAAATTCCAAGAAACAACTGTCCTCTCATTCATTTGTCTAAACAGACCAAACCCCATATCCACATTCCCGCTTTTACAATAACCCTTAATCATCAAATTCCAAACAGTCACATCTCTATGAGACATATCATCAAACACCTTCTCAGCATCCATCATCCTCCCAGAACCACAATACAGTTCAATAATCCCAATCCTTATCGACCCAAATCTCTCAAACCCAAGTGCAAGCACATTCTTTTGCACACCCTGACCCAATTTAAGATCCTCTAGATTAGAACAAGCTTTAAGTAAAGGGGCGAAAGTGAACTCATCAGGCCAAATGCCACGTCGTTTCATGGTGGAAAATAAGGAGATAGAATTTTGATACGGGCCACATAAGGAGTAGCCTTTGATCATGGAGTTGAAGAGGAAAATGTTGGGGTTGTGAAAATGCTGGAAGACGAGGGATGCGTAAAGCATTTTGTTGAGGGAACCGCAGATGGAAATGAAGTGGGAGATGAGCTGGTTAGAGTGGTGAAGGTGGTGGCGAAGGATGTGGGCATGTATTTGAGTTAGTTGGGTTCGAGACTTGTGGCCGTGGAGAAGACGGAAAATCTTCCGCTCAAGCTCTCGGCTCCCTCTGTTCATATGCACAACCAGATGAGAAGCAGTGTCCTTGAAAGACAGCTACGGGAACGGGAGAGTGATTGCGAGACTCTACACCTCTATATTATACCCCCAAAACATAGTGTTAACATTGACTTTTACCTAATACTGTATTTGACGTCTAATAGAGTACGTTTGTAGTAACATTGCAGTGCACCAACTTCATTTCAATTTATTAAAACTTAATATCCATTTACTTAAGTTTTAAGCCAATACTTAGAGAATGTGCTGATTAGTAGAGAGAAACTATATGTTGCACTGTTTGTTAAACTAATTAATGATAAAATAGAGGATGAATTCTGGTTAAACATAATAAATTATAGATTTAATATTGGAGGATATTAGCATTATGGATAGTGTTTGAGAATAGTAAATATCGGGTATGTGCTCAATGATTGTCAATGAATATTATAATAAGAACATGCAATAAATATAGATAATGGCAGTAAATGTAATAAGAAGGAATTTATCACCCAAATGTTATATGACTTAAACGATTCTTCCTCCTCACAACAACGTGAAATGATGGAAAGTGCAGATAGATAAGGAATCTTTGGATCTTACAAACAAAGACCGAATAGCGTATACTGAGTAATGTCATTAGTGAACAATATTTGTGTATTCTTTATAGTCAATCCTTTACAATGTGCTCTTATCAAAAAGTGAGATTCCCCTTTGTGCTTTATCTCTTTCTATTCATAAGGGATATCTCTAAGAAACCCTAAAAAGTACAACATAAGGGAATATCCAAAGGAATATTTATGTCTATTTCTAAACCTATCTTACCGTTGATTTTTTACTCCGTTTACTCGACCTTGGCAATAATCCTTCTTAAGACAAATCATCGTCGTTGTGCTGTGGTCGACCCCGTCCTCGAACCTGTTTATGTGCAATTATCAAGCGCTTCAAATTCAGACCAATACAGTTAGTTCCTCCGCTTGTTGAGGCTGTGATTTTGCACGTCCTCGATAAGCAGACCTGGTCTACATCAGTTTAGAAAAAATTTGGTCGTGTTGACTAAGTCGAATCGGCAGAGGTAAAAAAAAATGGCATGGCCAGTAGGGCTGTGATTAGTGTGGCTAACGCGGGGTGACGTCATGGCCACACGCGTCATCATTATGCATCTTTACGATGCAAAATATGTGCTTCTGTTGCTTCGATTTTGGTGCCATTAACTATTCACTACTTTGATTCTGGTGTCGCCGAACCCTATAAATAGTTTGTGTATAATATAGAGGTGCAGTGGATTTTGACAATTTGGTATATCAAAAATTCCCAACTCCCAATTGTCATCAACGTGTCGTTGCCTTATTTGTTAGAACATGTCATAGATAAAGCAAGTCATTCAAAGCATTCTTGTTGTTTTCTTTTTCTCTTTTCAGATTTTAGTTGACATTTGTCAATTTTCATATTATTCCTATTTTATGCTTTGCTTCGTTATCTCAATACCATAATGATAAAATTAAATCTTTAAAATGAGTATTTGAACGTGAAACTAAAAATTTAAAAACGTTAAACTAAGTACCACTCAATTATCATATGTCAGGAAAAAAAACTCAAATTATACAAAATTAAAAGTTTACGAGGTCTTAAATATAATTTAAAATATTCATAAATTAAAATTTGCTTGTAGATTACGAAATACGGGA
>JASVEL010012357.1:0-58939 GCA_032618575.1 Nicotiana noctiflora
TTTAATTTTCTTCCCAATTTCTTCTTGGCTTTCCTTCTTTGATCATAGCATGATCCTTGAACGGCAGTGAAGATAAAACTTGAACCTCTTGATAGTTATCTTTTACAAAAAGGTCCGTCACTTACGGGCCTTACAATAATTTGGTCTTTGGCCCACAAAAAAGGTTAAAAGGGATGTGTACAATATAATGTCCTCATTGTAGGCCTTATGCTGTGATTGAGTTCAGGTTTCTCTGAGCCCAAGGCAGCAAAACCATCACTTGTGTAGCTTTGTGACTCACTTCTTTGCAAGAGAGTACCATTTTTGTTTTTTTATATTTAGAAATGCTAGTTCGGAAGATATTTGTATATTATAATGGTAGTAGAGTGGGCATGAAGGTAATGGTAATACTGGGTGAAATCACTATGGAGTGGGGGTGGAACCCTGTCGTTGTGAATCAAGGAACATAACAAGAAATGAAGTATAAATTTAAACAAAAAAAGCAAATATATGGTGCTACCATTCAGTATTAACCCCATCGGACACAAATCAAAGTGGCAATTGGAACTTACCTAATTAATGAGTAGCAATAAAAATATTGATCAAGATGTTGAAGTTCATTATTAGTTTCAAGTTTCGTCTCCAAACACTCAAACCTTACCTATAATACTTCTCACAATCACAAAGCTATAAGAAACAGCCCATAATGTTTAAAAAAAGAAGTAGCAAATCACATTATATAGACTAAACAGTGACCTTGTTTTCTTCCATAAATATAGGAATGGCAATAAGAGGAACAGCCTTCCTCAAGCTAACTCCAAACTGTTCCTCCATGTTCAATTTCTCTGGTGAGATCCCATCTGGTAGCTTCCAACTAAATGGTTGAATAATAGAAGCCAACATCAAATTCACCATCCTTATAGCAAGTGGCATTCCAGGACAAATTCTTCGGCCAGCGCCAAACGGTATAAACTCAAAGTCCCTACCTTTGTAATCCACACTAGACTTGATAAATCTTTCAGGCATAAACTCCAGTGGCTTATCCCAGGACTTTGGATCTCTTCCGATTGCCCAAGCATTGACGAGAACTTGAGTGTTCTTTGGTATAGTGTAGCCCAACACTTCTATATCATTTTGGGCTTTGTGTGGTAAGAGTAATGAAACTGCTGGATGAAGTCTCATTGCTTCTTTTACAACTGCTTGAAGGTATGGAAGTTTGTCAATATCTGATTCTTTCACTGGTCTTTCTGTGCCTATTTGTTGAAGTATTTCTTCTCTTACTTTGTTAAGTACTTGAGGTTTTCGAAGAAGTTCTGCCATTGCCCATTCTGTTGTTATAGCAGATGTGTCACTTCCCGCAATGAATAAATCCTGTCGTCATGTTATGCCACACACATGCAACAACAACTTATTAATATCATACATTTTTTGCTTAGCAAAAGGGTTTGGATTTAATTAAGAAGGTTGTTTAATACATAAAACTATTTTTTCTACAAGTTGAGGCCTCCATTTAATAACCCGTAAAGTTAGGGGGTCGTCATTAAAATTGTGCTGTACAAATTAGGTAGTAATCCCCAAAAAACAAATGAACAAAAACGTATAATCTTGAATGTGATGTATAAACTGTGCTGTACAAATGTGATGTATAAACTGTACTTTCTTGAATTGTTGAAAAAGTAATTATATGCATTAGTAATAATCTGGTATTTTTGAGCTGTTTAATTAGTACTCCCTCCGGTCCAAAATAAGTGATTTTTTGGCGTTTTTTTTTTGTGGTCCAAAATAAGTGATTTTTTCGGATTTCAAGAATGACTTAATGATATTTTTCCTACATTGTCCTTGGATTAAATAATATTGGAATATGTGTTAGGAGTGTTTATGTGAGATAGTAAGGTTAAAATGGTCAATTCTATTTCTAATTAATGCTAAAAAATGACTTTCTTAATATGTGTGAAAACATAAAAAAATCACTTATTTTGGACCGGAGGGAGTAATAATTTGGTAATGGAAAAATCCTTTGTAGGGAATGTTTCCCCAAAATGAGTTCTTGTGCGGCGCGAATCCAAATATAATTGGGCTCCAAGCGAGTATCGGACACGGGATGGAGGACCAAAAAAATAATATAATCTTGTAATTTTGAACGGTTGAAAAGTAGTAATTCCCTTACTGGTTAAATTATATTTGGTACGTTTGTAAATTTATTTTTATAATATTAGACTAGTTTGATTTGTGAAAACAAATTAATTGTGTACATTTTTAGGTAAGGTTAAGATTTACTAGTACGTCATATGTGATTTGTTTTCTAAGTTATTATCCTGTTTAGCCATAGATTTTGGCTGTTTTGAAAAGACGATAATCAAAGCAATATTTGTTCGTCGAACATGATCAGTTTTTTAAAAGAAAAAACAAATTGTGCTTTTTATTCAATCTTGAAATTTTTTCTTCCACTCACAAAATTTCAATTTTTTTTTCCAGATAAAATGCATGTAACACAACATCTTCCAAAAAATATTTTTTAACATAATTTAAAATTTTTCTTTTTCAAGTTTCAATTAAATTAATGTCCAAACACTTGCTTTCACACTTATTTCTCAAATCTGACGGTTATGTAGGGTAACAATCTAATGAATCTGAAATTGCTTATGTATTATTGCGCTTATTTTTCAGCTCTGACGGCTATATATGCTAATAATGTGATGAATCTGAAATTGCTTATGTATTATTGCACTTCTGTTTCAACTCTGACGGCTATGTATGCTAATAATTTGATGAACCTGAAATTGTTTATGTATATTGCACATATTACTTCTTGTTTATGTAAAAGATTTTTTAGATTTAAATCAATATCGAAAGACATAATTACTATTTATCTTTTTCTCAAATCGATCATCAATACCATTTTAATTTTACTACTTCGTTAAAGAATAAGACATTGACAGATCAAAATTCTCTCCTCGATATTCCCTTTTTAATATAAAGTTTAAAACGCCTGATAAAAAGAAAATTCTACATTCCAATCGTTAGATAGTTAATATTTGCATTATAATCCTTACATAACTTGTTTCCAGCCAAATTTTCCCTAAAAGTATGTTTTCCCACAGAGTGATACATAGCTTCATGAACTATGCCCATGTTGACGTAAAATAGTTTATTACTTCCGTTTAACCTATGTAAACGTATTTGCCAGAGTTGAAATTTAAGAAAGAGACAAAAAAAATTTAAACCTGTAATATTAAATATATTATAATATTTGTGTAACTATGTGACTTTTAGAACTTGTGATCTAAAATCTTATCATCATTATAAAATTATAAATTTAGTTTAAATTATTTTAAAATTTATAAAGGAAACACTCTATTGCAAAAAAGAAAATGGGTTTAAATAAATTGAAGTGTATGGAGTACCAAATAGAGTATATATATATATATATATATATATATATATATATATATATATATATATATATATATATATATATATATCAAATTCGACGTTAGATAACATTTTCCTTCGCAGCCAAAGTGAACACAAAAATAAAAATAATACTTTGTGAGTTTAAGATATGCATTCTTAGTATATAAAATTTTCACACCAAATTATAATTTCATATTGTAATAGATAATGTGTCTTATTTTCAAGATTAAAATTTTTACTAAGGCTTACCTATAATATCCAACTAATTTAGTGGTGTGAAAACTAATAATTTTATATATAATTTAAATTGCTAAGTATTGAATATAAGGTGAATTTCAATTAAAATATTAAAGGAAAAAAGAAGAAAAAAGAAGAAGCACTTACCACCATAAGAGGCTTGATCTCTTTGCCAAATCCTGTCACATCAGCTTCGTCAAATTGATCAAGTAGTACATCCAAGAAATCACCTGTCTTCGGTACCCCTTTGGCTCTAGCTTCTAGTCTCTTCTCAATTACTTGGTCAAATATTTCATGCAACCTTAAATACGCTGGCTCTATACGACGCTTCACTCCTTGCAAATCAAACCGCTTTAGAACCGGAAAATAATCAGACAAGTTGGGTACCCCAGCATCCTCCATAATTCTCCAAACCAATTCCTTGAATTCATGAGCCTTCTTGAATTCAGGATCCACCATGTCAATTGAGAAAATGGTGTTCGATATTAAATTCAACGTCGTTGCAAAAGCAACACGTCCTATGTCAACAGCTGCACCGCTTTGACTTTGCTGCCTTATGTGACTTACTAGTTGTGCAGCCTTTTGGTGACGGAGTTCTTGGAGCGAATCGAGTCTTTTGTTAGTGAACATTTGCGTGTTAAGAAATCTGCTCTTTTTCTTCCACAAGTGATCGCCATTGACCCATGCTAGGGTTGCTTCTGGGTTCGGCTGGGCAGCAACAGCAACGGGAACAATGCGTGCTGAGAATGTTTCATCATGTTTATGGAGGATTTCCTTGGCTATTTCGGCCGAGGAGGCAACTATGGTTGTGACTGAGCCGAGTTTTAGAGTCATGAGCGGGCCATGGATTTTGGCTAGCTCGGCTAATGATTGGTTTGGTTTAGAACCTAGCTTTAGCAGTGACCCAATTATCGGGAGGCCAGTAGGACCAGGCGGTAGCTTGCTCGCCTTAGAATGGAGATATGGTTTGATAATGAACCATAAAAGAGAGATGAAGAAGAGAAAGATGGAAAGGATGGGAAGTTCCATTTTTGTACGTTGGGATAAATTCAAAGATATAAAACTCCTTATATAGAGTTAAAAATGCTCCGTTTTTATGGAAAATGACATATGGAAAATGTTACTCTGTACAATTTATTATTGGAAATGTTTTGACCTTTTCTATGTATGTAGGCACAGGTGAAAAGAAATATCACTCCACTAGTACAACAATTTATTATTGGAAATATTCCAGTTAACATCCAGAGGAAGTGAACTATTTGTTGGCATAAAATATGAAAAGATACCTCGTTTTATATACATACAACACACAGAAAGAAAGAGTCATAAAACGTACGCGTGCGCACGACGATTGCTCGGTAAATGTAGTAACAATATGTTCTTCCTACTCATTTGAATTATTAAACAAGAATCCTATTTATAAATTGCAACTAGATATATATAAAATGAGTCAATTACTTAAATGTTCATTTAACTATCCCAAATTATTATTTAAATCAAGGTATTTTTATAATATACATTATATATTCTTGAAAATTATGCTCAACTATATTATTGATGGGTATAATATAGTTGATTTTATAGTACTTGAAATGAAAGAATGTCCTAATGAACCGATAATTTTGGAAACACTATTTCTTGCTACAGGAAGAGAAATCATAGATATTCATCAAGGGCAACTAATCTTGAGATTTGATGAAGAAAGCGTCATTTTTTATATCTAAAAGATACTAAGATTCTCAAGGCATTATCTTCATACTTTTCTATTGACATGATTAGTGATTTTGCAGATGAATTCAAATGTAATGATCCGATCAGTCGTCTGCCTTTTTAGAACCCCGTTACCACAAATAAAACTCTTCGTGCTCGCTTTATTAACCAATTTACGACCTGCGAGGATGGTTCGTTCGGAATTTAGAAGATTTTGGATTGAAATACACACATTTAACTCTTTAGGATTTTCTTAAAAGGCTAAGTTGGACTTTGGTCAACACTTTGGTTAACCGGGCCCGAATTTGTATTTTGACGGTTCCGAATGGTCTGCGGAAAAATATTGGACCTGGCCGTATGACCGGAATTAATTTTCGAGGTCCCTAGCCCGAGTAATGAATTTTCTTTAGAAATTATTAATCTAAAATATTAAGGATTAAAAGAAACTAACTAATGGTTTATTTCATGGGTATGAGGCTCGTCTGTTGGTTTTGAAGCCCGGTACAAGTCTGAAATATCGTTTAAGACCTACCCGCAAAATTTGGCATCAATCAGAGTAATTTAAAGGCGTTTTGGCCCGTTGGAGGAAAGATAAGAACTTGAAGTTCATAAGTTTGATTCATTTGGTTTTAGGCAGAGATTCCTAGATTTAGCATTATTTCGGTGGTTCCGAAGATTTGAGTAGGTCCATCTCATGATTTCAGACTTGTCGGTATGTTCGGGCGGAACCTCGGAGCCCCGAATGTCAAACAGACGAGGCTCGAGTGAAGTGAAAATTTTGAAAAAGGACTGAAGTTTACTTCTTCTATCATAACCGCACCTGCGGTTATTGGACCGCAGGTGCGTGACCGCATATGCGGTCCATGTATCGCAGTAGCGGCTCAGGCAAGCCAGGCCCGAAACTGAAGAAGCGTCTCCCAAGCTACAGATGCGGCACCGTATATGCGGCCTACAGACCGCAGAAGCGGTCCTAGCTTTCTCTCCCTATTTTGCCGATGCGGTCATTTTCTTGCAGATGCGGTCTCCTGACCGCAGAAGCATAAATCACTGAACCAGTGAGGTTCATTAAAGACGAGTTCTAAGTCATTTTTACCACATTTTCACTCTTTCTTTGGGCGATTTGGGAGCTTTTGAGAGAAGGAATTCACCTAGCATCTTGAAGTAAGTGTGTATTACCTATTTCTAGTTCAATATCATTGTCAGGTAGATTAAACACTAGTATTAAGGTGAAATCATGGTGTTAGAGCAAAACCTAAGGTTTTAATAAAACTTAGATTTTGCCACGAAATTCGTTTTGGAATAAATTAGAAATTATATTTTATTTATCCTTAGGGTGTAGAGAACAACTTCGTCCGAAATATTTTGAAATTCAAGCACGTGGGCCCGGGATCGAATTTTAGGAAAATTGCGTTAATGATTGGAAAATTATGTAAATAGCTAGAATTCAATCTTGTGACTCTATATTAACCAGTTCTTACTTTGTTTAATTAGCTTGGGATCGTTCGGCTCTAAATTGACGGTGAGTGCACTTTGGAGCAAGGTGAGTCACATTTCTAACCTTATAAGAGGGAATTTGTCCCGATAGATATAATTATTGAGTAATTTATTATTAAATGCGGGGGATACGTATGCACTAGGTGACGAGATCCCATGTGTAGCTACTATTATGTTAATTGTCCGGGTAGTTTAGGGCCCCTATCATGCTATAACGTAATTTTTTCCATATTTTCTTGCTAATGTGATCACTTAGGATATGCTAGAGACTTGAAAAACAGATAAGCGAATGTATACCTTCAATGGACACTTGTATGAATTATCTCATAAATAAATGCGCATTCATGTGTTTCCTTGAATTAAATTGATATTTTTGGATCGGGCCGATCGCCTCGGTAGAAATAGATGCATCTATGGTTCGTGCCATTCGACCCTCTGGCAATGCACAGTTATTTTTCTGTTGGATCGGATTGTCGACCTTGGCATAACGTGCGCATGACACACACATACATACATACACACACATATGACACACACACACACACACACACACACACACATATATATATATATATATATATATATATATATATATATATATATATATATATATATATATATATATATATATATATATATATATATATATATATATATATATGTGTGTGTGTGTGTGTGTGTGTGTGTGTGTCAAATCATACACATGGCTTGTTCTGTAAAATATTAAAATGTGTACGGTTAATTGCCAAATTGCTAGGGACGTGGCTTATTATCTCATGTTGCATACAGTTGATTATTGTAATTATCATATCTAGCAGAACACATTATTGTAATATTTGACCCTAGTAAGTGTCAAATCGGCCTCTCGTCTTTACTTCTTTGAGATTAGACAGGATATTTACTGGGTACATATTATTTATGTACTTATACTACGGTTCTATACTTAATTGTACAGGGTCTAAGGCGGGCACGTCTAACTATCAGTTTGGTGCGCGCCCCTAATTTATAGTCTGAGACCTCCACGGTGAGCTGCTCCATTCCTGTGGCGCTCGACAACTTGATGGAGTCTTATTCTTGCTTTTTCTATCTATTCTATCTCGGACACTAGGATAGTTTATTATTTTGTACATTCGACTAGTTGGCCATTACGTTTGACACAGGGTCTTGGCACATACATTAATTGGCATTAAAATTTTGGGGTAGTATAATTTTATGTCTTTAATCATTTTGACACATTATTGATCGCTTATGGTCATAACTTTAATTTGAGAATCTTTTTTATTTAATTTTGGGTAAAGGTAAAATGAGAACTTAACTGAATTTTTCCACATTGGCTGGCCTGACAACGGTGTCGGGCACCATCATGACCTATTGTGGAAAATGGGTCGTTACAAGATGGTATCAGAGCACTAGGTTCATGTAGGTCTCACAAGTCATTGACAAGCATAATAGAGTCTTACGGATCGGTACAGAGGCGTCTGTATTTATCTTTGAGAGGCTATAGAGTTTTAGGAAAAACTATTCTTTATTCATCTCATCTCGTGCAGTGGTCAGTGTGCTAATTTCTTCTCTACTCTCTCACAGATAGTGAGGACACAGGCGGCTAATGTTCCAGACCCGGGCAAAGCTGCTCCCCCCATTTCTCGATGTCGAGGCAGAGGCCGGAGGAAAGCACCGGCCTGTGGTAGGGGATGAGGGCGTCCGAGAGTTTATACCAATAGTACCACCAATAGATCCTACGAGAGATCCTATTATCGAGGAGCAAGGAGAGGTTCCCACGGCTGAGCCCACCCCAACAGACGTTATGACAACATCGTGATTTTAGGAGGTTATGGGTAGTATGCTTCGGGGAGCACAGACCTCTACTGGAGATCCAACTACCTCACCGGTAGGAGGGGAGAACAGACCCCTACTACTTAGGCTCCTGGACATGCAGCTGTAGTGTATCAAACTCCAGGTACATTGCCCGCGGATGGGGGTCATCCAGTTACTACAGTGGCGCCCCAACCCAGGCCAGCTGCGGACGGCGATCCGCAAAAGTTGTTGGATACGTTGACTAGTCTTTACCCTCCGGTCTTTGGGGGCGAGTGTCATGAGGATGCCTGGGACTTCATTGACAGGTGCGAGGATAGTCTGTACAACATGAGGATATTGGAGTTACATGGAGTTGACTTTACTACTTTTCAACTTGAGGGTAGGGCCCACAAATGGCGGCAGTTAGGGGTGTTCATAAACATCCGAAAAATTGAACCAAACCGAAAATCAAACCAAATCGACCAAAAAATCGATACTTTTTGGTTTGGTTTTGAATTTTAAAAACCGATCAAATTTGGTTTGATTTTGGTTTTAATCTGAAAAACTGAAAAAAACGAACCAAACTGACAATAAGAGTAGCTATTTCAAATTTATTATTACACCTATATATACATATAT
Organism: Nicotiana noctiflora; assembly: GCA_032618575.1. Taxonomy (NCBI): domain Eukaryota; kingdom Viridiplantae; phylum Streptophyta; class Magnoliopsida; order Solanales; family Solanaceae; genus Nicotiana; species Nicotiana noctiflora. The sequence continues at coordinate 9,268 of JASVEL010012357.1, forward strand.
TTTTATACAAAGTTTCAAATTAATGATAAATGTTAATAGTTTGCACTTTTAGTAAAATTCTTTACCATTATATTCTAGTGTGATTGGTAGTTTTCTTTTGTTAAGTGTAAAAGTCCATTTTATGTTAAAAATAATATATTTTAATTGAGTCCTTAAATTAGTCATCACTATATGATTTAATTATCATCAATATATCTTGGTAAATAATAGATTTCTCAAAGGGCAATTGATTTGATAGTGTTATGTTGAAAATGTGGTCTCCGGAATATGTGTTTGGTAGTGTATGTCTTATATTTAAGAAACAACTGAAAAATAACCGAACAACCCAAAAAAATTGACAAAACCCGACATAAACCGAATCGAGAAAAAACCAACTTAATTGGTTTGTTTTGGTTCTAATATTTAAAAATTCGATTTACTTGGTTTGGTTTTTTTTTAGGAAAAAACCGATCCAAATCGAATAATGAATACCCCTAGTGGTAATCTTATATTCTGGGTAGGCCAGCAGGTTCTCCTCCTATCACTTGCAGTGAGTTCACACAGTTGTTTGTGGACAGGTATATTCCACCCTCTAAGAGGGAAGAGCTGCGATATCAATTTGAGCAGCTAGAGTAGGGCCAGATGTACATGACTGATTATGTGGTAAGGTTTTTTGAGCTATCCCACCATGCATTGATGATACTTTCTACTGACATAGAGAGGGTGCAGAGGTTTGTTGCAGGGCTGCATTCTGGCATCAGGTGCAACATGGCTCGAAAGGTGGAGATGGGGACTCCTTACCAGTTAGTAGTGGAGATTGCACGGAGGAATGAGGGTTACCGTCAGAGGGGTAGGGAGCAAATGCAGCAGAATACGAGGGCTAGATTTTTTGGAGAGTTCAAGGATGCCCCAACTAGGGGCAAAGGTCAGTTCGGGAGATGGCAGCCCAGCAAGCCCCCAAAATTCAGCACCACCACATGCTCGAGGTGCTCCAGCGTGCCCTCATTTCAGTGTCACACCAGGGAGTTCTTATCGCCCACCAGCTATTCAGGGTTCCTCCGGTGGATATTCAAGTCCTCAGAGTTATTTTGATCCTTACTTCAGTGCTATGCTGGAGAGTTCATACTGTCCACCGGCCATTCAGGCTTCTTCTAGTGGATCTATAGGCCATCAGGGTCAGCCATCAGGGCAGCAGGTCGCCGCACCGCGGGGTTGTTTCGACTGCGGGGACCTTGGACATATGAGGAGATACTACCCCAAGCTGCAGGGCAAGGCAGTACAACAGAGCCAACTACCCATAATTTTAGCACTAGCTACCCTACCACCTAGAGGTGGAAGGCAGGCTGGTAGGGGTCGTCCTAGAGGTGGAGGTCAGGTAGGAAGAGGTCAGCCAGCTACTGCTCAGTCATGTGGAGGCCAGCCAGCCAGCGCTCCAGCTAGATTCTACGCTCTTCCAGCCAGTCCAGATGCATTGGTCCCAGATGTCATCATCACATGTATTATTTCTGTCTACGGTAAAGATGCTTCAGTATTATTTGATCCAGGGTCGACCTATTCGTATGTATCATCAATGTTTTCTCAATTCTTAGTTATTCCTCTTGTACCTTTGGGCACTCTTGTTTATGTGTCCACTCATGTAGGCAATTTTGTTGTTATAGACCGGGTTTATCGGTCCTGTGGGTTACATTATGTGGTTTTGAGACTAGAGCAGATCTCATGTTGCTTGATATGATCGATTTTGAGGTCATCTTGGGCATGAATTGGTTATCTCCATAACATGTCATCCTAAATTTCCATGCCAAGACTGTTTTCACTAGTGATGCAGGGTTGCCGAGGTTGGAGTGGAAGGGTTCCACAGTTGATACCCAAGTAGGTTTATTTCTCTGTTGAAGGCTTGGTATATGGTCGAAAAGGGGTGTTTGGCCTATCTAGCTTATGTTCGAGACACCACCGCAGAGTTTCCAACGATTGATTTAGTTCCCGTATTTCGAGAGTTTGATGTATTCCCTTCTGATCTTCATGGCATGCCACCGGATCGTGATATTAATTTTTGTATCGATTTGGCTCCAATTACCCAAACTATATATATCCCACCATACCGTGTGGCTCCTAAGGAGTTGAAAGAGTTAAATGAGCAGATTGAAGAGTTTTAGTAAAGGGGTTTATTAGACCCAGTGTATCGCCTTGGGGGGCACCGATATTATTTGTGAAGAAGATGGATGGGATTATGCGGATGTGCATTGACTACCGCCAGTTGAACAAAGCCACCATCAAGAGCAAGTATTTGTTGCCTCATATCGATGTGTTTTTCGACCAGTTGCAGGGTTTGAGGGTGTTCTCTAAGATAGACTTGAGGTCAGGGTACCATCAGCTAAAGATTCGGGACTCGAATCTTCCGAAGATTGCATTCCGGAGTAGGTATGACAATTATGTGTTTTTGGTAATGTCCTTTGGCTTGACTAATTCCCTAGTAATATTTATGAATTTTATGAATAGAATGTTCAGGCCTTATATTGATACCCTCATTATCGTCTTCATTGATGACATATTGATGTACTCACGTAGCTCGGGGGAGCACGAGCAGCATCTGATAGTAGTGCTTCAGACCTTGCGAGAGCAGAAGCTATATGCTAAGTTCTCCAAGTGTGATTTTACTAGAGTTAATGGCATTATTGGGACATATTGTATCAGGAGAGGGTATTAATGTGGATCCCAAGAAGATTGAGGCAATTCAGAGTTTGCCATGCCCTACTTCGGTGACCGAGATCAGGAGTTTCCTATGGTTAGTAGGTTATTACAGCGATTCGTGTAGGGATTTTCATCTGTTGTGTCACCTCTAACTAGATTGAACCAAAAAGGTGATCCTTTCCATTGGTATGATGGTTGTGAGGCGAGCTTCCAGAAGCTCAAGACAGCCTTGACTACAACACCATTTCTTGTGTTACCTTCTGGTTCAGGGATGTATATAGTGTATTGTGATGTTTCGCGGGTTGGCTTGGGTTGTGTATTTATGCAGGAGGGGCTAGTTATTGCATATGCCTCCCACCAGCTGAAGATTCATGAGAAAAATTATCATGTGCATGATCTGGAGTTGGCAACAATGATTCATGCTCTTAGGATATGGAGGTACTACCTGTATGGGGCGTCATGAAAGGTTTATACTGATCATCGTAGCTTGCAGCATTTGTTCAAGCAGAGGGATCTTAATTTGAGGCAACGCAGGTGGCTTGAGTTACTGAAGGATTATGATATCACCATTCTTTATCATCAGGGCAAGGCAATGATGGTCGCGAATGCCTTAATCAGGAATGAAGAGATGTCACTAGCTTGGGACATTCAGTCCTTGGCTAACAGACTAGTGAGGTTGGACATTTTGGAGCCTAGTCGGGTTCTCGCATGTATGGTTGCTCAGTATTTGTTAATGGGGGAGATAAAGGCCCGATAGTTCGATGATCCACATTTGGCGGTCCTTAGAGAGACGGTGCTTCAGGGAGGTGCCAAAGAGGTTTTTATTGGTAAGGATGGTATTTTGCGGCTCCAGGGTTGTCTATATGTTCCTAATGTTGATGGTCTGAGGGAGAGGATACTAGAGGATGCACGCAATTCACGGTATTCCATCCACCGGGGGCTACGAAGATGTATCGTGACTTGAGGCAACATTACTGGTAGCGGAGGATGAAGAAAGACAAAGTGGAGTATGTGGCTAGGTGTTTTCAAGCAGGTCAAGTGTTAACATCAAAGACCGGGTGGCTTACTTCAGCAGATGGCTATACCAGAATGGAAGTGGGAGTGCATTACCATGGTTTTCGTAGTTGGGTTGCCGTGGATCTTGCGAAAGTTTGATTCAGTATGGGTCATCGTTGATAGGTTAACTAAGTCGGCCCATTTCATTCTAGTGGAGACTACTTATATAGTGGAGAGGTATGCTCAGATTTATATTCGGGAGATAGTCTGATTGCATGGTGTGCCTGTTTCTATTATATCAGACAGAGGCCCTCAATTCATTTCCCATATTTGGAGAGCCATTCAGATAGAGCTGGGGATCCACGTAGAGCTTAGAACAACATTCCATTCTCAGACCGACGGACAGTCCGAGTGGACGATTCAGATTTTGAAGGATATGCTTAGAGCCTATTTGATCGACTTTGGAGGGTAGTGGGACTAGTTCTTTCCCTTGGCGAAATTTGCATACAACAACTATCAGTCAAACATAGTGATGGCTCCATACGAGGCTTTATATGGTCGCCAATGGCGTTCTCCTATCGGGTAGTATGAGCCTGGTGAGGCTAAGTTATATGGTACAAGATGCCTTGGATAAGGTAAAGTTGATTCAGGATAGGCTTCACACCACTCAGTCTAAACAGAAGATTACGCGGATCAGGAGGCGCGTGGTGTATCATTCGTGGTTGGCGAGAAAGTTCTCTTGAAATTCTCGCCAATGAAGGGTACTATGAGGTTTGGGAAGAAGGGAAAGCTGAGCCCAAGGTTTATTGGCCCCTTTGAGGTGTTAAGAAGAGTTTGGGAGGTTGCCTATGAGCTTACTTTACCCCCTAGATGATCGGGAGTTGATCCGATTTTTCATGTTTCGATGCTCTAGAAGAATCATTCCGACCTATCCCATGTGTTAGACTTCAGTACTATTCAGTTGGATGAGAGTTTGGGTTATGAGGAGGAGCCAGTTGCTATCATTGATAAGCAGGATCACTAGTTGAGGTCCAAAGATGATTTATGCAGTGAAGGTCTAGTAAAGGGTCCAACCAGTCAAGGAGGTGACCTGGGAGTCCGGGGAGGACATGCGGAGCAGATACCCTTATCTACTAAGAACTTCAGGTACCTTTCTATGTCTATTCAAGGACAAAGGTTTATTTAAGAGGTGGAGGATGTAATGACCCGATCGGTCGTTTTCCGTTTTAGAACCACGTTCCCCCAAATAAAACTCTTCATGATTGCTTTTATCATTTTACTACCTGCGGGGATGGTTTGTTTGGGATTTAGAAGAGTTTTGATTTAAATACACATTTAACTCTTTAGGATTTTCTTAAAAGGATAAGTTTGACTTTGGTCAACACTTTGGGCAACTGAGCCCGGATTTGTGTTTTGATGGTTCCAAAGGGTCCGCGGGAAAATATGGGACCTGGGCGTATGCCCAAAATCAAATTCCGAGGTCCCTAGCCTGAGTAACAACTTTTTTTTAAAGAAACTGTTAATCTAAAATATTAAGGATTTAAAGAAACTAACTAATGGTTGATTTCATGGTTATCAGGCTCGTATGTTGGTTCTAAAGTCTAGTACAAGTTCGAATATCGTTTAAGACCTATCCGCAAAATTTGGCATCAATTCGAGTAGTTTAAAGGCGATTTAGCCCGTTGGAGGAAAGTTAAGAACTTGAAGTTCATCAGTCCGAGGAGAGTGAATGTTGGGAAGAATAGATAGAGTTTACGGGAAAAAACTAATCTTTGGTCTCTCTCTTTACCTTTAGTATTTTCTACTAGTTGTCTTTCTTTTAGAAGAATAATATTACTTTATACGTTCTTTGTTTTAAATTAGTTTTTATTACTTCGTAATGGAGTAACTTCTTTTGTTGGGATAATTGATGAAGCTTGATATATATATTGAAACTTTCTTTTTATAATTTGTATTGTGCCGTAATAATAGTTTTAATTAATCATTATTATCACTTCTACATATTTTTACCTATAAGTTATTTTTATAATTCTCATGGAGCAAAATTGATATATAATAACAAATGAATAAAATAGTAGAGTGAGAATAATTTTTAATAAACTATTATTTCAAGTTCATAATCCTGCTTGCCTCGGTTTTAATTCTCACGGAGGAATTATTGTAGGCAAGATTATTGATTTTTTAGTAAAAATATTCTCACGATGTTTTTACTACCTCTCAGCACAACTCAAGCAAAAAAAATATTTCGGTCTAATTATCACTAGTTTTAACTGAAGTAATCACATAACCTCACGGAGTGCTAATAATTGACTACTTATTAGTGATCTAAATATAATTATATTAGCAATAAGCAATTATTCCTCTGATAAATACATGTAAAAATTAAGATTTTATTGTAATATATTATTAAGTGAATTCAACGATTCCCAACTCTTTTAAATTATAAATCTTCCGAAAGTCCTTTGTTTTTATTTAAGTAATTAACAAGCTTTAAACCTCACTCACTTTTCATCAAATTAATTCTCTCAAATAGTAGTTGAAATATTAAAAGTTTGTAGCATAGATGTTTCAATATCTGTGGGACGAGAAATTGACAAAACACGAGCAGAAAATTCCTATACATATTGGCCTCGTCAAATTTTTGACGCCGTTGCCAGGGATTGGTATACATCTACTTCAGATTAAATATTTTATTGCTAATTTGAGATATTATTATTGTTATTTATCTGTTACTATTATCACTAATTACTAAGTAGTACTATAACTACTACTTCAATATTAATATTATCATTTTCTTTTTGTAACAACACTTTAAGAAAAAAATATATTAGTACTTCTCCTATTGTTGCTATCATTATTTGTAACGACCCGGCCGGTCATTTTTAAAAAATATGCCCCGATCGCCAATTTAACTATTCCCCTAAGTTCATTTCTGCTATTGTAGTTTGCCGGGAGGTTCAGTTCTAAAATTTGGAGTGTTTTGGGACACTTAGTTCCTAAATGAGAGCTTTCTAGTTGAAAAATGGCCCGTATTCGGAATAGTGTTAAGACGACCTCAGAACAGAAATCTGATGGTTTCATTAGTTCTGTTAGGTAATTTCGGGGTTGGGAGCGCGTTCGAAATGTATTTTGAAATTTTTGGAAATCCGATCGATAGGTGAGATTTTGATCCGGGAGTTCAAAATGAAATTTTGACAGTTGCAGTAGCTTCGTTAGGTAATTTTGGATATGTCTGCACATTTTCAAGTCATTCGGACATCGTTTGGTCGGGTTTTCGATAGCATGTAGGTTTTGAAAGTTTTGGTTGAAACTTAGGCTTGAATCCGCCTTGATTTGATGATTTCAGTGTTTAAGGGCGTGTTTTTATGATTGGAAGAATTTCGTATCGTGTTTTGGGGTAGGTTGGTGGTTTTCGTTGGGGTCCCGGGGGCCTCGGGTGAGTTTCGAATGGGCTACGGGTTCTTTTTCTTCCATTTTGGACTGCTGCAACTGCTGTCTCTGCTACCCTTCTACGCGATCGGGATGGTACTCCCGCGATCGTGATGCTTTGCCAATTGCTTCTTCGCGATCTCATGAAGTCCTACGCGATCGCGATGGTATGAATCTCCTCACTACGCGATCACATTCTTTGTCACGCGTTCGCGTAAAGCAATCTTAGGACCCTGGATAATTCTTAATCGTGATCGCGATGCACTGGACTTTTCCTCTCCGCGTTTGCATCCCTAACATCGCGTTCATGATGAACATTTTCTAGGCCTTCACATATTACTCTACACGATCGCGATACTTCATACGCGATCGCGATGAAGAAATTCCCTAGGCAGACAAATTAAATCCCAATTTTGAGGGTTTCTCCATTTTATAACATTTTGACTTCTAGAGCTCGGTTCTTGGTGATATTTGAAGGGATTTTCACCTGGAAAATTTGGGTAAGTGTTTCCCACTCGACTTTGATCAATTTCCACGAATCTCCTCTTAAATTTACCTTTTAATTTCAGTTTTTAATGTGGAATTGGATGAAAGTTCATAGACCAAACTATTGGGTTTTGAGGGGGCATTTGACCTGCGATTTGGGAGACTTTTATATGGTTAGACTTGTGATAGTACGAGGATTCTAAAAACGTATTAATATTTCGATTCCGAGCCAATGGATGCAGCGGTATTTTGGTCATTTCACCCTCTTTCGCGCCGTAGCTGTAATTTTATCATTGTAATTAGTTACTTGATGTTATTTACACTATGTAATTGGTTTGACTAGATTCGGGTCACTTGGAGTCGGATACTCCTGGAAAGAGAGTCGTTTCTTAGCGGTTTTATACCAGAATTGAGGTAAGTGACTTGTCTAACCTTGCGTGGGGGAACCTTCTCCCCTAGGATATTATGTGTTAATTTAAATGCCTAGTACGCGAGGTGACGGGCGTGTACTTGCACAGATTGATGAAAAACCACCTTACTTGAACTGTTCAAATTGTGATATCCTTGTTATTTAATTGATTCAATTGTGAGATTTATCTGGTGTGAGTTAGAGAAGTATGATTAGATAGGATTATCTGTCTAAGTGCCTTACTTGTCTTAATTGAATTTCCTGGAACTTGTTGATACTGGTTTTTGTGTAAATTGTAGCTATGTATTTCATATTTCTCTGTGTTTTTCCTCTTATTGATTGTGTTTGTGTTTGTGGACTGCAGGTTCAATCCCCGGAGATCCAAGGGCTGCGGGTTCGATTCTCAGAGACCTAGAGTTATTGAGATACGGACTGCGGGTTCAATTCTCAAAGATCCTGAGATATTAAGATACGGACTGCGAGTTCAATGCCCAGAGATCTAAGGGTTGCGGGTTCGATTCCCGGAGACCCAGAGATACTGAGGTATGGACTACGGGTTCAATTCCCGGAGATCCTGAGTTGATGAATATAGAGAAGGACTGCGGGTTCAATTCCCAGAGATCCTGGACTTGTTGATTCGTATTTTTGTTGTGTTGGTTACTCTTGGTCAGCTTAATTGTAGACAGTTGCAGTATTTACTTCATTGCTGTTATTTCAGTCTTATTCTTATTTGAACCGCTCGATATTATTATTATCATTATTTTATTATTTCTAGGTAGAGCCTTGACCTTCCTCGTCACTACTCCATCGAGGTTAGGCTTGGCACTTACTGAGTACCGCCGTGGTGTACTCATACTACTCTTCTGCACACTTTTGTTGTGCAGATCCAGGTACATCAGATCAGGCACATTAGAGGTGATTTAGGAGCAATTTCAGGAGACTTGTGGTATGATCTACTACGTCCGAGGATCCGGAGAGTCCCCTTATATTCTTATTATTGATATCAGTTATTTCCCTTATTTCCATTGTATAAACATTCTTGATATATAGAGCCACAGTTGTACTCTTTCTTAGTCTGTGTTACCCGTGGGTTTCCGGGTCTTGGTACTATGTTTTCTTCTGGTATTTGGCAAAGTGTATGTGCCGAGCGGCACTTATTACATTTCATTTGCATTATTACGCTATTATAGTAAATTTTGTTCATAAGAGTTGTACATTCCGCATCGTGTTAGGCTTACCTAGTCGTGAAGACTGGGTGCCGTCATGACATGCTCACGATTGGTGAACTAGGTTCGTGACAAGTTGGTATCAGAGCCAGGTTCATAGAAGTCACGGGACACAGACCGATTATTTAGAGTCTCGCTGATCGATACAGAGACGTTTGTATTTATCTATGAGAGACAATGTAACTGTTTAGGAAACTCTTCATTTCTTTTAGATTCCTTGTTGTGCGATATTTTGGCACCAAATCTAAACTTCTATTTTCTATTCTCTCACAGATGGTGAGGACACATGCTACTCGTGAGGATCAGGCACACGCGCCCCTTGTTGCCGCCGCTAGAGGCTGGGGCCGTGGTAGAGGTCGTGGACGCGCCTGAGGTGCAGCCACAACACCCCCGCGTGTTGCCGCTAAGGTACCACCGATGGATCAGGCTGGAGCGCAGGAACCTGGTACACTGACTACAACTGCTACTACCCTAGCACTCCAGGAAACCCTGGACCAGTTCATGAGCATGTATAGTACTTTAGCTCAGGCGGGGTTGCTTCCTCTCACTGTACCTACATCTTAGGCTGGGGGAGGGGCCCAGACTCCCGTAGCCGTTACACCTGAGCAGCGAGTGCCCATGGGGCAGGTTCCAAAGGTTATTGCTATGCCTCCTGCCGCCCCAGTACAACCCGAAGGTGGGCCAGCTGCCTCTGAGACGAGTAGCGTAGATTAGAGAGGTTCAAGAAATGTGATCCTCGAGTGTTTAGTGGTTCGGCTACAGATGATGCATTGGTCTTTCTAGAGGAGTGTCATCGTATCCTCCAACCTATGGGGATAGTGGAGACCAGCGGGGTTTCCTTCACTGCTTTTCAGCTTTGTGGGGCTACTTATGATTGGTGGCGTACGTATGAGTTGGATAGTCCAGATGAGTCTGCGTCGTTGACCTGGACGCAGTTTTCTGATATGCGTTTGAGGGAGTTTGTCCCCCAAAGCCTTAGGGATTCTTGGCGATCGGAGTTTGAGCGATTGCGTTAGGGCTCAATGACAGTATCAGAGTATGCTATTAGTTTCACCCGTTTAACCAGGCATGTACCTGCCTTGGTAGCCATGGTCTGGGAGAGAGTGCGGAGGTTTATTGAGGGCCTTATTCCACCGATACGGTCCAGCATGGCAAGGGAGCTGGAGACAGATGTACCGTATCAGCAAGCGGTGAGCATTGCCAGGAAGATCGAGAGTATGCTCCCTAGAGAGAGAGGAGAGAGGGAGGCCAAGAGGTCTCGTGAGTCGGGCCATTTCTCTGGTTCCTGTACTTCAGCAGCCGGTCGTTTTGGTAGGGGTTATTTCGGTCGCCTAGTTCATTCAGCATTACCAGCAGCCGGTAGCACTCCAGCTCTTCCAGCACCTCAGGACCTCATTACGCTCCCCCAGTTTCCAGTGCGCCTCCTGCGCGGGGTACCTCCAAGGGTCAATCTAGCAGGGGCGAGGCCGGTCAATCACAGCCGCCGCGTCCTCCCAAAGCTTGTTTTGAGTGCGGGAATACTCGCCATCTGGTCAGGGAGTGCCCCAGGCGTTTGAGAGGAGCGACCCCACAGACTTCGCATCCTCAGCATGGTCCACAGTTTCAGCAGGCCATCGTTCCAGCCCCAACTACCACCCCACCTACCCAGCCAGCTAGGGGTGGGGATCAATGTTCCCGAGGCCGCCCGCGACAGAGGGGTCAGGCCAGATTTTATGTTATTCCTGATCACGCTGCAGTTGTTGCCTCCGATTCTATTATCACAGGTATTATCTTGGTTAGTCATAGAGAGGCATCGGTTCTATTCAATCCGTGTTCTACTTTTCATATGTGCCCTCTTATTTTGCTTCACATCTGGGTGTGCCTCGGGATTCTTTGAGTGCCCCCATTTATGTTTCTACTCCGGTGGGAGATTCTTTGGTTGTGGACCGTGTGTATCGGTCATGTTTGGTCACTATTTGTGGTTTTGAGACCAGAGCTGATCTTTTATTGCTCGGTATGGTTGATTTCGATATTATTATGGGCATGGACTGGTTGTCACCCCATTATTCTATCCTTGATTGTCACGCCAAGACCGTGACACTGGCTATGCCAGGAATTCCATGTATTGAATGGAGTGGAACTCTAGATCACACCCCAACCGTGTTATTTCTTTTCTCAAAGCTAAGCGTATGGTTGTGAAGGGGTGTGCAGCTTATCTAGCTTATGTGAGAGATGTTAGTGTTGACCCTCCTTCTATTGATTCCGTCCCAGTGGTACGTGATTTCTCCTGATGTATTTCCAGCTGATCTCCCGGGCATGCCGCCCGACAGAGATATCGATTTTGGTATTAACTTACTGTCGGGCACTTAGCCCATTTCTATTCCTCCATACCGTATGGCTCCTCCTGAGTTGAAAGAGTTGAAGGATCAGTTATAGGAGTTGTTGTGTAAGGGTTTCATTCGACCCAGTGTTTCGCCTTGGGGTGCTCCTGTGTTGTTTGTAAAAAAAAGGACGGTTCTATGCATATGTGTATTGACAATCGCCAGTTGAACAAAGTTACACTGAAGAACCGGTATCCTTTGCCACGTATTGATGGCTTATTTGACCAGCTACAGGGTGCACAGGTGTTCTCTAAGATTGATTTGTGCTCTAATTATCATCAGCTGAAGATTCGGGAGCCAGATATCCCGAAAACTGCCTTCAGGACTCGGTATGGTCACTACGAGTTTCTCGTTATGTCTTTCAGGCTTAGTAATGCCGTAGCAGCTTTTATGCATTTGATGCACAGTGTATTCAGGCCATATCTGGACTCGTTCGAGATTGTTTTCATTAATGATATTTTGGTATATTCCCGGATCCGGGAAGAGCATGAGCAGCACCTGAGGATAGTGCTTCAAACTCTGAGGGAGAAGAAATTATATGCAAAGTTCTCTAAATGTGAATTTTGGTTGAGTTCAGTGGCATTTATAGGCCACGTGGTGTCGAGCGAGGGTATTCGAATGGATTCGAGGAAGGTGGAGGCCGTGCAGGGTTGGCCCAGACCCTCCCCAGCTACTGAGATTCTTTAGCTTCCTTCGCCTAGCGGGTTATTACCGTCATTTTGTAGAGGGGTTCTCTTTGATCGCAGCACCTATGACCAGATTAACCCAAAAGGGTGCCCCTTTTCAGTGGACAGAGGAGTGTGAGGTGAGCTTCCAAAAGCTCAAGACCGCTTTAACTTTGGCCCCTATCTTGATATTGCCTATCTGTTCGGGATCCTATACGGTATATTGTGATGCCTCACGAGTTGGACTCGGTGCAGTATTGATGCAGGACGGTAGGGTGATTGCCTACGCGTCCCGACAGCTGAAGGTACATGAAAAGAACTAGGCTGTCCACGATATTGAGCTAGCTGCCATTGTTCACGACTTGAAGATTTTGCATCATTATTTGTATGGGGTTCCTTGTGAGATTTACACTGATCATCGGAGCCTACAGCACTTGCTTAAGCAGAAGGACCTGAACATGCATCAAAGAAGATGGCTAGAGCTGTTGAAGGACTGTGATATTACTATTCTCTATCATCCGGGCAAGACCAATATAGTTGCCGATGCCTTGAGTTGGCGGGCAGAGAGTTTGGGGAGTTTGGCATATCTACCAGCTTCGGAGAGGCCTATGGCGATGGATGTTCAGGCTTTAGCCAGGCAGTTTGTTAGACTGGATCTTTCAGAGCGTAGCCGGGTTTTGGCCTGTGTGGTTTCTCGGTATTCTCTATTTGATCGCATCAGGGAGCGTCGACGACCCTCATTTGCTTGTCCTCCAAGATAGAGTTCGATGTGGTGATGCTCGAGATGTTACCATCGGGGTTGACGGAATGATGACGATGCAGGGGCATATTTGTGTGCCCAATGTAGATGATCTTCGAGACCTGATTCTAGCAGAGGCCCATAGCTCACGATATTCCATCCATCCGGGTGCCGTGAAGATGCATCATGACTTGAGGCAGCATTACTGGTGGAGGCGGATGAAGAAGGATATAGTTGAATATATTTCTAGGTGCCTCAACTGGCAGCAGGTGAAGTATGAGCATCAGCGTCCGGGTGGGTTAATGCAGCAGATTGAGATCCCAGAGTGGAAATGGGAGCGCATCACCATGGACTTTGTATCTGGACTTCCATGGACTATGAGGAAGTTTGATTCCATTTGGGTCATTGTGGATCGACTGACCAAGTCCGCCCATTTCATACATGTGTGCACCACTTACTCATCAGAGCGGCTGGCGGAGATCTACATCAGGGAGATAGTTCGGCTGCATGGTATTCCAGTTTCTATCATTTTAGACAGAGGCACTCAGTTCACTTCACGATTATGGAAAGCCGTACAGCAGGATTTAGGCACTCGAGTGGATCTGAGCACAACTTTTCACCCCCAGACGGATGGGCAGTCCAAGCACACTATTCAGATTTTGGAGGATATGCTCCATGCGTGCGTGATTGAGTTTGGAGGCTCATGGGATCATTTCTTGCCACTGGCGAAGTTTGCTTATAACAACAGCTATCAGTCCAGTATTCGGATGGCACCGTATGAGGCCCTATATGGTAGGAGGTGCAGGTCCCCCGTAGGTTGGTTCGAGCCGGGCGAGGCCAGACTACTAGGTGTGAGCACGTGATTTTTGCACCGGACAAATAATTTCAAAATTAAAATGAACATATTTTTTAGTGCAATTACTTGCTTTGTTTGAAATTAGCTATACTTTGTGTGTTTGAATAAATAGAAATTAGAAAAATCAAAACAATTAGGCTAGGTAATCACTTTGTTTTAATTAATTAGTTTTAAGAAGAAAATCATCAAAAAATAGTTTAAATAGAGGAAATTAAGGAAAAATAGTAGAAAAATGGCAAAAAATACTAAATAATCAGAGTAAGAAGGAAATTAGGTTTTATAATATTCCATAAAAGAAAAAAAAGAAAAAAAAGTATAAAAGAAAATACATAAAAATGATTAAAATCAGAAAATGCAAAATAGAGGGTGTAATAAAATTGGGCCAATAATTGTAATTGGTGGCCCAGTCTGCATTGGCCCAAGGGCTAGGCCTGATCCGTGAAGGGAGATGCGATCTCAGCCGTCCGTTATGCTTGATCCGATGGCTGAGATAATTAGCGGAATTCTTTTAATTAATTAAGTGAATAGGATTGATCTGAGCCGTCCGTTCAGGTGATCTGATGGTCGAAACCTCTGGTCTCACAAATACCCAAACGACGTCGTTTTAGTAATGTTGCTGAGGACCGTCGATCTCCATCAAATGGACGGCCCAGATTACCTAAGACACCTAGCCTATATAAGGCTTTGGTCTGAAATTTTGGCCATTTTGTGAGAAAACCCTAACCCGGCCGCCCTAAGCCCCTCTATTCTCTCCTCTTCATCTCTTCTTCAACCGTAGGGAACCATAGCTGGCCATGGCGGCTACCACCCTCCACGGTGGCCGCCGGCCCCTCTAACCTCTTTTTCTCTTCTTTTCCTTCTTTCTTGCCCTCTTCTCCATCAAAGCTCCAGAAAAATAGACCCTTTCTTTTGAAACTCCGGTCGCCGGAATCTTCACCGGTGACCACTCAAACAACGAATCACCGCCTCAAACCAACGCCAATCGATCCCCCATCACATGATCTATCCAACCATACCACCCACAACCCTCGAATATCCCCGGAGCTTCTCGAAAATCCAAAAAGGTGTCGCCGGAAACCTAACTCCGGCGACATGAAACTTCAACCCTCTTCAAAGACCTTACCTTTACCCTACCCAAACATCCCCACAAACTCAAAAACCCCAAAAGGTTTCATCCTGAAGCCAAACAACGGAAAACAGAAAAGAAAAATGAGAAAAAGAAGAATAAAGAAAAAGAAACAAGGAAAAGAGAATGAAAAAGAGTCTGGGGAATAAAGAAAAGAAGGAAAAATAGGAAGCTCAGGGGACAGGCCCTGCAAGCTAAGTGCCTTGTCCCTTATCTGCTCTCTCTGTTTGATTCTGTTTTTATTTTGCATGCTTCTATGTGATTTTTCTGATTCTTATTTTTTGCATGTTAGTTTTTTTCTTGCTGATCTTATGTTTCTTTTCTTTCCTGTTCTTCTTCTCTCGTTTGACATCTTACATCCCGTATATTCTAGTCAATCTCTCTGTTTTCTCTAAGTTTCGAAATCATATGACTATATCTGTTAGTATTAAGGTTTTTGAACTTGTCCATCTCTTACTGTTTTGTTTCGATTATGTGCTTTAAAAGATATGTCTTTTCTTCTTTATCTTCTTGGTTGGTAGTTTTTGAGGTTCAAAAGCATGACTTTGATTCTTCACATGTTTAGTTATTTAGTCGTTTGTTGTATCTATCTCGTTTGTCTGCTTCTCTGTTTGGACTCCTGTTCTGATATCTTTCTTTTGTCTCTGTCTTTGTCCTTTGTTAGTATTAGGCATCTTCTTCTTGATTGATATTAGATAACTTCTTTAGTCTAAATGATTCTTCTCCTCTGTTTATTCTCATGTTTAGTTTCCGGGCTAGGATTAGTTGTTAGTTTCATGCCTGAGTTTATTCTACTCAGCTTTCCCTGTTCCCTTTGCTTAGCATGATTCTAGGGTTAGTGCTTGAAAATGATTTCTGAATACCATTCTGTTAAAGTCCATTGTGTTTATGTCTAATTGAACCATGTTGATTGTTTCATGAGAATCTATGCTTATATGTGTAACTGTGCCATGAACCTTAAAGGTTCTAAAGTTTTTCAAATGTCATATGACTTGAGCTAGGAGTGATTAGGTCAGAACTAACATGGATTCATACTTTATCACATGTAGTCTAATAATATGAGTTAATGGACTGAAATTCAACCATATCAATTGTTTCCTCTGAGTTTGGGTTGATTAATCCATTTTATTTGATCATGTGTGTTTCTGTGTACAATACATGTTGGTAATGATTAAGTTTTTTGCTAGTTCTTGTTGATTATGAATGTCTGATTAACTGGTTAGACCTTAGGGGAATTGGTTATAGCTGTTAGTACTAAATGGTTAGTTTTGAAGTAGATTAAAACTGAACATCACAAAAAAACAGGCTACAAATTAAATAGGTTACAGAGGGTGGTCAATTTTGCAATTGACCTACTCTGTTAGGGCCCACACACTGGCCAACACTTAAAGGTGGCTAATTGTGTAAGAATGGGTTAAGTCTGCAAAGGCAGACTTGCCCAGGCTCTGTTTGAGCCCTGAACTTTAGGTGGCTAGGTCTGCAAAGACTTTAGCCCATACCTATGTTCAGTAATTGGGCCTCAAATGCCTAGGCCAAGTCTCAACTTGAGACTAGCCATTAGTTAAATAGTCTGAAGGCTTTAATTAAACAGGCTAGTCCTGCAATTAGTTTAATTAGCCTTAAATGAACAAAATAGGTTATTAAGCAATAATTGGCCTAAGAGTGGTCAACCTTGCAAAAGGTTGACCAATTCTATAAGGCCCTAACACACAGTCCACCTTAAAAAGGGGCTGGTTGTGCAAAATGACTAAGTCTGCAAATGCAGACTGGCCCAGGCTCTCTTTTGAGCCCTGAACATTAAAGTGGCCAAACCTGCAAAGGTTTTGGGCCCAACTGTTCAACAATTGGGTTTAATTACCCAAGCCAAGTCTCAACTTGAGACTGGCTAGTTTTTAAAGAGTTAATAAAGCAGGCTAGTCCTGCAATTAGTTTAAAATTGAAGTAATGTGGTCTTAACTAATGGGAACTAAGCTAAAATGGGTTAAAATTGAAATAGTTTCCTAAAGTAGACCTGGCCAGCCCTTAAATACCAATGCAAGGGCTGGCTATCAGTTAAATAAAGTCCCCAAATGCTGAAACCTGGCCTAGGTAGGTCGGGTAAATCAG
Organism: Nicotiana noctiflora; assembly: GCA_032618575.1. NCBI lineage: Eukaryota > Viridiplantae > Streptophyta > Magnoliopsida > Solanales > Solanaceae > Nicotiana > Nicotiana noctiflora. Next base: position 26,333 of record JASVEL010012357.1, read on the forward strand.
TAGTGTCCTTAGGGGCATAATTGGAAACCAAATAGGTAAAATAGTGAATAGTTTGAAACGTAAGAGGGTAAGGGAGTCATTTGTACCCCTGATTTCTGCAATTTTGCAGAGATTTAAGGGTATAATGGTCTCCCTAAAATGGGAAATCTATAAAAATCCCAAACCCTTAGGGCTACATTGGTAAAAACCCATAAAAGGAATCTTTAGAACCTTCCAGCACATGCTGGAAGGATTTCTGCTAACTGAAATGGGGGCTTAAGTGTACAATGGGTAAATTTTAGAGGGGAAAGTTGGGATTTTATCCCATACTTTTTTCCCAAGTTTCAGCCATTTGCCCAACTATATATACCCCTAAAAAGGGGCTGAGAGGGGGCTCCAATTTTTTTCTGAAATTCATTAAGGCTGGCTTTTAGATAAGAAAAGTTCAGAGTAAAAGATAGTAATATAGCAATAGTTTTCGGCATTATTCGAGTGAGGATCTGGTGCAGTCGCATGTGTTTGTGGTTTTCTGCTCGAGTCCGTGCCTGGGTTTCTTGTGTTGCTGTTGTTGTGGTTTTTGCTTTGTGGATCTTCAGTCAATCTGTTGCATTTGCTGTTCGAGTCTTGCTGTTACTTATCTGCCTAATCCCCCTAGACTCATTGGATTTTCATTTTTGATCCAGGTACATATTTCTTCACTTGAAGCTGTAATGACAAGTTTGTTGAGATAGAAATGAAGACATAGATCCTGATTATATGTTGTTATTGTAACTCATAGTTTAATAATGTTTGTTATTTTAGTATAGCATGTAGCAGTATGAAAACAGAAACAAAGACAATGTAATAGCAGTAGTATAGTAGTAGTAGTAAGTAGCACCTCACTAAGTTAATTAGGTAAAATCTCTAAAACGAAGTTAAATGACCATCACATAAGTCAATAATAATAGAGCTCATAGTAGAATTATCAATATGCTCACATAATTAGTCTGTTTCGTCGATATCTAGGTTCGAATAAGTTAGAAGAGGAAACAACCGGATGAAGTAACATTTAAGGTGAAATTGGTTTTAAGAGTGTCAAATAAGTCTGATTCACATTGTCATCAATAGCTAATCATATTTGTAAATTAGTATATAAATACAAACAAGTTCAAAAGGGGAATCATAATTAGAGAATCTGATAGCTCGTTTGCAACTGGGTTTATGATACTGATTGGGTCTAAATCATAGTAAAGTCGACAATATAACTATGTATGATTAGCTAATCACTTAGTCTCGGATCACCTATAGATAATTAGCTTAATTGCTCTGCAAGTTTCCTATATAATCGAACAGACTTCTTAGAATTGGTTAAACCCTTTAAACCAGTAATTAATTGTATTAGTATGAATTCTTAGCTGTAAATTGATAGTGGTGATAGTTTCATCAAGCCTGTACAAAAGACAATTGATTCAGAATCATTAATTTATGTATCTTTGATATAAATAAAAAATGCTTATTGATTGCTTATTGTTCAAAAATGTGTATCTTCGTTTGTCTATTTTCAATATAGTTCCATCTTGGTTTGGGCTTGATAGCTGGCGTAAGCCCGAACTATGGTATGTAGCCAATTGGCTGATGATCCAAAGTTCAATAGCCACTTGGGCCTTTGAGGCCTGGGCCGATTTAATACTAGTGTAAGCTTAAACACAGAACCAGGCCCCATTAAACAATAGAAACTCGACGGGCCTGGATTGCTTAGTGTTAGAAACACAATTAAGGGAAAAACCAATATAGATAACCTAGTATATACACATAAGATTGGGACTTTAAAAAATTGGGACGAGCCTCGTCTAACGTTAAACAAGCGGGGCCCCCATTTAGTAATGGTATAACACAAGTAGACACGGGAGAGCTAATAGCAAATTCCATAGCTCCTCCCAAAAGATCTAAAAGCCGATAGATGCTATTTTAGGGCACGATTTTAATGTACTTTCCATTAAACGAGTGCGCACTTGGTGCGACTCAAATCCAAATCTCGGCAAAGTTGAAATACACCGAAAGTCATAGGCGTACTGGTTGCGGTATGACTCGAGGCGTGTTTTCGCAATGCCGCAAATTCCATAAAAAATAATACTTAAGTAAAAGGCACTATATGTTGTTAAAATCTATGTTGAGTCAAACAAGAGTCGAGAACGACAATTGAGCGACCATGCTAAAACCACGGAACCCGGGAATGCCTAACACCTTCTCCCGGGTTAACAGAGTTCCTTATCCGGATCTTTGCTTCGCAGACATTTTTAAGAGTCAAATTCCTCGGATTCGGGATTAACCGGTGACTTGGGACACCATTATCATTCCCAAGTGGTGACTCCGATTAATCTCAATAAAATCCCGAACCGATTGTCCTTTAATTGGAAAAACTCCTTCCCTTACGTTATTTTATCCGTTTCGGATATTTGAGCATCTGGGTATACCCTACGAGCGTATTTTATATGTTTATTTCCCAAAGTGGGGTAGTAAAAAGGGAGGTGTGACAGCTCTGGCGACTCTGCTGGGGACCCCAACCCCGAACTTCGGTTTCAGGGTTTAAGAACTCGAGCTCTTTAGAATTGTCGTTCGCGATATTGTTTGACTTCATTATATGATGCTATGTGCTTTATCGCTTTGATATTATGTGGATTGTATATAAAAATTGTGCCGAAAACCTTTCTCTCTTCACCCTCGGGGATGTGCTTACTGGTTGAGACTCCCCTTTTTCTGTTAAAGTCACCCTAAATTAAGAAAATAGAGGCCGGATAAGTTACAAAGCCGATTGACTCCGCGAGTCACCGGTACGTAGCCCCCTCCTCGATTCGAGTTGTCCGCTCGGGTACACGGTCTAGCATCCCATGAAACTGTAAGATTTTGAACATAGGTCTAGGACGATTATTTGCATCATATCTGACTTAGGGGACTCAACACAGGGGTTGGGTCCGTCTAGGACAGGTGACCCGGTATTGGAAAAGACCGAGCATGTTATGTGTTGCATTTTTATTGTCCTTGATCGTTATGCGGACCGGTGGAAATCCCGAGGATAGAAAAATTGTTGAAAAAGAAGAAAAAAGAGAGAGAAAAATAAGAGTTATAGAAAATAGGTATCCGAAAAATTTGAAAATCTGAAAAAAAGGTGGAACAATTTTTTGTTGAAATAACTAGTCGAATAATCTGACCGAACTACGCAAGTTTGATTATCGCCATTAGGTGGGATACGTAGGCAACCCTTAAACGGGTCCAACCACACTTTTTCAAAAAAAGACCAAAAAGATTTTTCTTTTCAAATAATCGAGGTGATTGCTATTTTTGAAAATGGCCGAATGTTCCGAAAGGACGCCGGAAGGCCGTTTTGGCAAAAATGGCCACTTCGAAAACCATATTTCTTTCAAAAAATGAAAACTTGCATTAAAAAAGATTTTTCTTTTTTCTTTTTTCTAAATAAAATCGCCTTAATAAATGTGCAGGACGAGCACAATGATGAATGAACATTTCTCCTTAAATAAAATTTCTTTGGAGCTGAAACTGTGGTGGTAAGACATGGGATCAGATGGTCAAGACTAGGTCAAAGGTTACTTGAAAGATCTTACGGGGTTATTAGACATAATCCCCCGAGGCGACGTGATTAGAGCGTTGGTCACATTTTGGGATCCGGCACACAATGTATTGCATTTCCCAGATTTTGAACTCACCCCTACTCTAGAGGAAATTGCTTTCTATATCGGGAAGACTGAGGTTCCGTTAAAAGGAAAATACCCGGTATCTCCAAGGACGGTAACAGTGCATCGTTTTCTGGACTCTTTGAAAATTGCCAGGAATGTTCACAACGAAGATCTAGCCAACGGGTTTTGCTCCTTAAACTTTATCTATAGTAGGTATGGACACATCGGGGGGTTCAATGACCCCACGAACAAATTATGCAACAAGTCCAACCGAGCAAAATGGGAGGAGCACCGGAGGTTTGCATTCTTAGTGGCATTTCTCGGAATTGTCATATTTCCGAGAAAAGATGGACATATCAGCATAAAGGTTGCCGGGGTAGCTAGCACACTGATAGTACAAGACAATTGTACTCTAGCCCCAATGATTGTAGCTGACATCTATCGTGCTCCGACTGCGTGCAAAGTGAGAGCCAACTTCTTTGAAGGGTGTAATTTGATCTTGCAAATTTGGTTAATTGAACATCTATGCCATCATCCTTCGTTCTCAAGTTATGGTTCGGCCGAACGAACATGTTTGGAAGAATTCTGTACGAGAACAAAAGAAGTAAAATTGCCGGAGGGAGTCAAAGATTGGATTGTGTATCTTCGATCATTAACTGATAGCCAGATCGATTGGACGTATGATTGGTTACCTCTTGACGAGGTAATGTATATGCCGACGGAAGGATCGCCATTTTTTATCATGGGCTTGAAAAGCATCCAACCTTATGCCCCATACAGGGCCCTGCGACAGTTGGGTAGATGTCAAATTATTCCGAGAGACGGGGACCTCAGTTTGCAAGCTGTAGAAATTGGTCCGGATGGGCAATTCCCGGAAGCAAAGATCCGGCAAATCTGGAATGAGTGCCAAAACTTGAAAATTGATACTTGTGTGCCGAATAGAGCTAGGGGAGAAATGTTGTCTGGATACTCCATGTGGTACCGACGAGGTGTTGAGCACGAACGTCTTTCGAAAAGACCTCACTTGCAAGATTTGATAGAGCAATCCAAGGAGAATTAGAACTGGGCGGCCAAAGAAAAACAATACAAGGCCAAAATCAGCTTGTTGGAAGATAAATTGAGAAATCTCCACTTTGAAAGTGGCTTACAGGCGGCATCTAATGAAGGAGAGAAGAAACAACTGAAGAAAGAAAACGAAATGTTGAAGGCTCAGATTGCTCAAATGAAAATTGCATCCGAGACCCCGGTTCGCTTAGCTCGGGATGAGAAATTAATTGAGATTCTCCGGCGCAAAGTAAATGACTACGGTTTTGACTTGGACAAAGATAAAAAGGAATTAGTCAGGGCTCGGAAGCAAATAGCCAGAGATGCTGAGGAAAGAGCCAAGTTGGTTCGGCAATTACAAGACAAGCGCGATTTTGAGGTAGCTCAACTTAGAAAGAAAATAATTTCAGCCACGGTTAAAAGTAACAAGATTATCAAGGATCTTGAAGAAGAGAGAGAGCATTGTTACACAACTATGGCTAGATTAGAATTGGAGCTGCAGCAAGTGCAGAAAGATAACCAACATACCTTGGATGCTCGCACTGAACAAATAAGCCGATTGTTGCAAGAAAAAGGGGTCATTCGAGAGAAGATTGTTCGCATTGCCCAATACATCACCCGAAAGAGTCAACTGTGTGAAGATATGTCTCGAGGAACCTTTGTATCAGCGATGAAGTTCTTCGTGCAACAAGTCATGTCTGACCTAGATAGGCTCCAAAGGGGATTAGCATATAAGCCCGCGCCAAGACCGAAGGATGTCTCGCGGGCACTAGGAGCATTAATGTATTCATAGGGCATGCATCATCTTTTTATATTTTTTTTCTTTTCTTTTACAACATCACCTTGTAATCAATTGTTTTGAATTATCAATGGAAATCAAGTGTTGTTATCAATTCTTTTGCTTTATGTCATTTCTTCTAAATTCAATAGGAAAATAAATAGGAACGTAATTATGAAAATGACAAGGAAAAAAAAAGAGAAAGAAAAAAAGAAAGAAAAAAAGAGAAGAAAAGAAAAAAAAAGAAGAAGAAAGAAATAAAAGAAAAAAAAAGAGAAAGAAAAAGAAAAAAAAAGGAAAAAAGGAGAGAAAAAAGAATTGATTGTTTCAAATGAGCAGCGGTCGGGATGATGCATGACGACTCGAGGAAAATGTGTTTGTTTTAAAGTCGTTGCATTTTATTCATGCGCTAACAACTAATGGGTGTTGATGCTTGTGAGTCCAAATTTTCTTGGCAACTGGCATTCTGGCTACCCACCCCTATAACACAAGATACAAGAAGATGATGAAAGCTGTGTCCCAAGAAATTGAGGCAACTATCGTAGATCCTGCTCATGAAGAGGAGATTGTAGACGTAGCAGGAATGAAGGAGGAAATGTACAAATTGAGGCAGCAGATGGCTAAAATGTACCAGGCCTGGTCTAGAGGTCAACCCCTGCCAGCTTACCCTGCCAACCCCACATACATCCCTCCAGCCAACCCCAATCCTGAACCACCTACAATGAATTCATCCTCCACATACCCTGATTACCCTCACTATTATGCCTCCACCTCCCAAGTACCACCACCTCCAGTAAAACGAGCACCACCTCACATACCCCAAGTTGCTTCAGTGTATGTGGCACCTCCGCCTGCTACTATGCACAAATCCTCTAGTGAACCGATGTTCCACATACAGGATCCTCATTACTACCCTCCAGAACCAACTTTCCGACAACATGAGTCTCATGCTCCACTGATAGAAACAAGTGAAGAGAGATTTGCCAAGAATGCAGGGCAAGAAGAGATTGCCAGAAAGGTGAAAAGTCTGGAAAATGCCTTTCGCAATATGCAGGGATTGGGAGGGCAAGTGAGTGTGGCCTACAAGGACTTATGTCTATTCCCTGAAGTGCAACTTCCCGTGGGATTCAAGTTGCCAAAATTTGATATGTATAGCGGACACGGAGATCCGGTGGCCCACCTTAGGGGATACTGTAGCAAAATGAGAGGTGTAGGAGGCAAAGATGAGCTATTGATGGCGTATTTCAGCCAAAGTCTAAGTGGTGCAGCTTTAGAGTGGTATACCAGACAAGATCATACAAGGTGGTTCGTTTGGGATGATCTTGCGCAAGCCTTTGCAACTCACTTTCAATACAACTTAGAAATCATACCTGATAGACTATCCCTTACAAAAATGGAGAAAAAGCCAGGGGAAAGCTTCAGGGAGTTCGGTTTTAGATGGAGGGAGCAGGCTGCAAGAGTAGATCCGCCCATGAAGGAAGGAGAGATGGTGGATTGTTTCCTACAGGCTTTGGAGCCTACATATTACGGTCATTTAGTGTCGGCGATTGGGAAAAGTTTCAATGAAGTGGTGAAGATGGGAAGCTTTGTGGAGGAAGGTTTGAAAACAAATAAAATCATGAGTTTTTCGGCCATTAAGGCCACCAATCAAGCAATACAGACTGGAAACGGAGGAGCAATGGGAAAGAAGAAAAAGGAAGAGGTAGCAACTGTAGAGAGCAGGCCATGGAACCGTAACCCGCATCACCACCCACCAAGACCCTACCACCAACACCCATCAAACCCATCAACCCCGTATAACCCACCACCACCATCCTACCCGCCAACCCCATACAACATATCAACCCCATATAACCCACCGCCACCATCATACCCACCAACAGTCCCACACTACCACCACCCACAAGCCCAAGCCTACTCACCACCACCACCACATGTGTGGAGAGCCCAAACCTCACACAATGTTTACCACACCCAAAACACATACCCCACCTCTAAACCCTACAGAAACCAAAACAGACCCAGGCCTAACTCAGAATGGAGAAATAAGGCAAGGAAAACATTCACCCCATTGGGGGAATCATATACCAGCCTTTATCATAGATTGAAAGAGTTGGGGATGCTGAGCCCGGTTGCACCTAAAGTTCCAAACCCACCCCCGAAAAACCTTGATCCGTCTGTTAGGTGTGAGTATTGCTCGGGAACACTGGGTCATGATACTGAAAAATGTTGGCAATTGAAGAATGCCATTCAGGATCTTATTGACGATCGGAGAATTGAAGTTCAAGCTCCAGAAGCTCCAAACATCGCCCAAAATCCACTGCCAACTCACCATGAAACACACATGATAGAATTGGTGCAGGGTGATAGCAGTCGGAAGCCGTCTCAATCTGTGATGATGATAAAGGCAAGTGGCAGAACAGAAAAGGAAGCCGTGAAAGAAAAAGTAATTGTTGAAGAACCAGCAGAAAAGCCAGTAGTGGTGGAGGGTTTGAAAGTTGTAGTACCAGGCATAAAGTCGATTTTGACTGTGAAAGGCGTGAGTGTGGAGCCAGTAATCATAAGACCGGTGGTGCAGATGCCGGTAGTGAGCACAAATACTGTACCTTGGAATTACAACAAGGTAGCAGTGGTTTATAAAGGAAAAGAGGCGTCTGGGGAAATTAATGAAACCCACGGTCTCACTCGGTCTGGGAGGTGCTTTGCTCCAGAAGAATTGAGAAGAATGAAAACAGTGAAAGAGAACCAATTAAAGAAGCCAGTGTCAGAAGAAGAGGCAGAGGAATTCTTGAAAAAGATGAAGTCATAGGAGTACTCTATAGTTGAGCAGCTGAGAAAGACCCCTGCACAGATCTCTTTGCTATCTTTGTTAATACACTCAGAAGAACACAGGAAGGCTCTGATGAAGATACTGAACGAGGCTCATGTTCCGGAAAAGATCTCAGTTTGCCACCTGGAAAAGATTACCAGCAAGATCTTCGAGTCTAATAGGATCACATTCTCAGATAAGGAATTGCCTGTTGAGGGAACCGAGCACAATAAGGCGCTTTACCTTATGGTAAAAAGCGAGGAGTCGGTAGTGACCAGAGTGTTGATAGACAATGGATCAAGCGCTAATATTTGCCCACTGTCGACTTTGGGAAAGCTGAATGTCAGTCCGGACAGAATCCGGAAGAACAGTATAAACGTGAGAGGATTTGATGGTGGAGGTAAAAACACATTGGGAGACATTATTCTGGAGGTGACCATCGGTCCTGTGGATTTTACTATGGAATTCCAGGTGCTCGACATTGCTGTGTCATATAATTTGTTGTTAGGCCGACCCTGGATCCACGCGGCCAAGGCAGTACCATCGTCTTTACACCAGATGGTCAAATTCGAGTGGGAGCAACAGGAGATTGTGGTGCATGGGGAAGAAAATGCCTGCAATATGGTGACACCGTTTGATGATACTGACGGAGATAGGGGTCCTTGGGTCTACCAAGTGACAGATGCCATTGCGGTAAACAGAATTGCTGAAGGGGAGAACTTGCCAATCCCTATGGTGGCACCAACTGCTGTGATGGTGGCCAAGGAGATGCTTAGAAATGGGTTTGCACCAGGGAAGGGATTGGGCAAAGCATTGCAGGGAGTTATTCAACCGGTTCAGCTTCCAAAAAACAAAGGTACTTTCGGCTTAGGGTTCAAACCCACCTTTGCCGACATCCAGAGAGCCTCCAAAGCCAAAAAGAACTGGACATTGCCTAAGCCTATACCCAAACTATCCGACACCTTCATCAAGCCTGGTACAAAATATCGGACATCTGCTGCGATAAAGTACATCGAGACCCGACCTGATGAAGAAATGCTGAGTTTTGAGAAGATGTTTGGGGATGTGAATATGGTTGAAGTGGGGGAAGGCACAAGGAAAATGGATGTGCAGTTTGTGGGACCTGGAATCATGTTGAACAATTGGGAAGCCACTCCTTTCCCTATCAGGAAGGAGTCTTGGTAGTTAGCTCCGAAATTTCATCATTGCTTTCCCAAAATTGTTATTTTTATAGTTCTCCCATCCCCCTTCATAAAAAGAAAATCAAAATGTATCCCGAACTTTGTTCATTCTTTTTATCAATGAAATGCAGTTTTCCTTTTCTTCACTTTTTGCCTTATTTTTATTTATTTTTCATTTTGTACAGTTCTGCATGTGTTGATTCTGATGCCATGTCATGCGTGAAGGATTCTAGACCCAGTTCTGACAGTCACATTACCATACAAGAAATTGAGGAGGATAGTGAGATAGAATGTGAGGATGAGGAAGCCCTGGAGGAAATAAGCAAGGACATGAAACAATATGTGGAAAAGACCAAACCGAATCTGAGTGATATAGAATCTGTAAATTTGGGGAGCGAAGACATTGTCCGGGAAACAAAGATTAGTGTTCATTTGGAGGCACCCCTCAGGGATGAATTGATAAGGTTGTTACATGAGTTTAAGGACATTTTTGCCTGGTCCTATGATGACATGCCCGGACTTAGCACCGATTTGGTGGTACACAAGTTGCCTATCTATTCTGAATGCCGGCCGGTAAAGCAAAAGTTGCGGAAATTCAAAACGGATATTAGTGTGAAGATAAAAGAAGAGGTGAATAAGCAGTTTGAGGCAAAGGTCATACGAGTTACCAAATACCCCACCTGGTTGGCGAATGTCGTGCCGGTCCCAAAGAAAGATGGAAACACCAGAGTGTGTGTGGACTACAGAGACCTCAACAAAGCCAGTCCGAAGGATGACTTCCCATTGCCAAACATTCACATATTGATCGACAATTGCACCAAGCATGAAATCGGTTCATTTGTGGACTGTTATGCCGGTTATCACCAGATCCTGATGGACGAAGAAGACGCCGAGAAAACTGCCTTCATTACACCTTGGGGAACGTATTGTTACAGAGTAATGCCGTTTGGATTGAAGAATGCCGGGGAAACTTATATGAGGGCAATGACCACAATGTTCCACGATATGATGCATCAAGAAATTGAAGTGTATGTGGACGATGTCATCATAAAGTCCAAAAAGCAACCTGATCATGTGAGAGATTTGAGAAAGTTTTTTCAAAGACTCCGGAGGTACAATTTAAAGCTCAATCCTGCGAAGTGCGCCTTTGGAGTACCTTCAGGGAAATTACTAGGGTTTATAGTGAGTCGGCGAGGTATTGAACTAGATCCATCAAAGATCAAGGCTATCCAAAGTCTACCTCCGCCGAAGAACAAGAAGGAGGTAATGAGTTTACTAGGAAGGTTGAATTACATTAGTCGATTCATTGCTCAATTGACATCAACGTGTGAGCCGATCTTCAAGTTGTTGAAGAAAGATGCAACAGTGAAATGGACCGACGATTGTCAGGAAGCCTTTGACAAGATCAAGGAATATTTGGCCAATCCTCCAGTGTTAGTCCCTCCAGAGCCGGGGCGACCTCTGATTTTGTATCTGACAGTGCTTGATAATTCCTTTGGTTGTGTACTGGGTCAGCACGATGAGACAGGCAAGAAAGAACAAGCCATATATTACCTCGGTAAGAAGTTTACATCCTACGAGGTGAAATATACTCAACTTGAAAGAACTTGTTGTGCGTTGATCTGGGTAGCTCAGAAATTGAAGCATTATTTGTCAGCATATACCACATACTTGATATCACGATTGGATCCTCTAAAGTACATATTTCAGAAGCCTATGCCTACGGGAAGACTTGCTAAATGGCAGATTCTGCTCACAGAATTTGACATTATCTATGTGACTCGTACGGCGATGAAGGCATAAGCTATTGCAGACCACTTAGCTGAGAATCCGATGGATGATGAGTATAAACCATTGAAGACGTACTTTCCGGATGAGGAGGCAATGATTGTCGAGGAAATGGAGCAAGATGAGAGACCAGGATGGAAAATGTACTTCGACGGAGCCGTAAACAGTAAGGGCGTTGGTATCGGAGCAGTACTCATTTCAGGTACGGGTCAACACTATCCCGTCACAGCTCAGCTCCGATTTTTCTGTACCAACAACATGGCCGAATATGAAGCGTGCATCTTGGGATTAAGGATGGCAATTGACATGAGTATTCAAGAGATTTTGGTCATGGGTGACTCGGATCTCTTGGTACATCAAATCCAGGGAGAATGGGAGACACGAGATTTGAAATTGATACCTTACCGGTATTGTTTGCACGAGTTGTCCCAAAGATTCCAGTCTATAGAGTTCAAGCACATCCCAAAAATGCACAATGAGATCGCAGATGCTTTGGCCACACTGTCCTCTATGTTGCATCATCCTGACAAGACATATATAGATCCACTTCAGATCCAAGTCCGTGATCAAAATGCTTATTGCTTTGCTGTGGAAGAAGAATCGGATGGAGAACCGTGGTATCATGATATCAGGGAATACCTGAAAGTTGGCAAATACCCGGAACAGGCCACCGGAGACCAGAAGAGAACCATCAGGCATTTAGCTAATGGATTTTTCCTCAGTGGAGGAGTTATATACAAAAGAAAACCAGATCTGGGTTTATTGAGGTGTGTGGATGCACAACAAGCGGATGAAATCATGATTGAAGTACATGCCGGAGCTTGTGGACCCCACATGAGCGGATATGTCCTGGCAAAGAAGATTTTGAGAGCTGGGTATTATTGGCTCACCATGGAGCGTGATTGTATCAGGTATGTAAAGAAATGCCACCAATGCTAGGTACATGGAGATTTGATCCACTCCCCGCCTTATGAGTTGCATACAATGTCTGCACCATGGCCTTTTGTCGCTTGGGGCATGGATGTTATCGGCCCGATAGATCCAGCCGCGTCCAATGGGCATAGGTTCATTCTGGTTGCAATTGATTATTTCACCAAGTGGGTTGAAGCGAAGACGTTCAAGGCAGTAACGAAAAAAGCGGTGGTGGATTTTGTGCATGAGAATATTATATGCCGATTTGGAATTCCCAAGGTGATCATCACGGATAATGGAGCCAATCTAAACAGTCATCTCATGGCGGAAGTTTGCGAGAGATTTAAGATCACACACCGCAATTCCACACCTTACAGGCCAAAGGCGAATGGTGCAGTAGAGGCGGCGAATAAGAATATCAAGAAGATTCTCCAAAAGATGGTGGAAAGCTCCAGGCAATTGCATGAAAAGCTACCCATTGCTCTCATGGGTTACCGCACGACAGTGCGTACTTCTATCAGAACCACACCTTACACATTGGTGTATGGAACGGAGGCTATTATACCCGCAGAAGTAGAAATACCGTCATTACGGATCATAGCTGAAGCTGGGATAGATGACGATGAATGGGTAAAAGCCCGGTTGGAACAATTGAGTTTGATTGATGAGAAGAGGTTGGCCGCAGTTTGCCATGGGCAATTGTATCAACGAAGAATGGCCAAAGCATACAATAAGAAGGTACGACCTCGAAAGTTTGAAGTCGGACAACTTGTATTGAGGCGTATCTTACCGCATTGGGCCGAGGCGAAAGGCAAGTTTGCGCCAAATTGGCAAGGACCGTTTGTGGTATCACGGGTGTTGTCCAATGGGGCATTGTATTTAACAGATGTTAAAGGAAAGTGCGTAGAGACTGCTATCAATTCAGATGACGTCAAAAGATACTATGTATGATTCCTTTTCAATTATGTGTTCTATATTTTGTTGTGATTTTGGAATTGAAATGACGAAGCCATTTTATTCTCTATCCAAACACTTTATCCATTGACAACCCTTTTTTTGAGCCTTAATGAATATATTCTTTCATATCCCTCTCTCGGAATCACTTTTAGCGCAATAAGATCGAAATTGACAAAACAAAAAATGATGATGGAATGATGGAAATAATGATAAAAAAATGAAAAAAATGAAAAAAAAAGAGAAAAAGACACAAAAATCGGGAAAAAGTCAAAAGGAAATCCATCTAACTAATGAAGTTGGATGAACTACGTCCGACTTGATCCCGAAAGGGTACGTAGGCAGCCTCTCTGAGGTTCAGTCACAATAAAGAAAAAATCCAAAAATTCCCCACATATTGAAACTGGGGCAGAAGTTATGTTTAATAATTCCGAGAGTTGTAAATATCTTTGAACCCTCGTGAGATTTTGAGCCTTTATACCTTTCTTTCTCAACCCATCCGAAAGCCACGTTACAGTCCAAAGAAAGACCTTCCGATCAATTCCGAAATGATAACGAATGCAATGAAGGAGGAGCGAAACATCGGATAATACCCGTGGTACAGAAAACAAAATACAAAAAGGAAAAATGAAAAATGAAAAAAAAATGAGAGAGTCTCATCGGTGAAAACCTTAACCGGCACTGTGAGGCGATTGTGAGTTTGAGAGAAATAAAATGAGAGAGTCTCATCAGTGAAAACCTTAATCGGCACTGTGAGACGACTGTGAGGTTGAGAGAATAAATGAGAGAGTCTTATTGGTGAAAACCTTTCGAGGCACCGTAGGGCGATCGTGATGATTACCAGAAAAGAGAAAAGCAACAAAAATAGTAGCGGTTTGGGTTGGAAACAATTTGGAGACAGAATAATGATTGGAACGAACTGGGTCAGAGTTTAAATACATGGCATGGTCAGCGGAATCAGCCAGCAAATACCCAGATAAGTTCTATCATCTCTCCAAAATGCCCTTACCTTTCTTTCATTTTTCCTGCATTTCATTGTTTACCTTTGAGAGCTAACTACCAGCTCCTGATAACGAAAGCTGAAATAACACTGGGTCAAAAAGAAGGAAGAGTTGGGAAGGAAATAAGGAAGCTTCGCAAACATGGCCAAAGGAAAAGAAAACAAAACAAAAATGGAAAAAGCGAGAAAATACAAAAAAGGAGTTTTCAAGAGACAAGCAGCTAAAGGTTACACAGCAGGAGAAAAAGCAAAAAGAGAAAAGCAATAAGAGGCAGGGACGGCAGATGCCAGTTGCCAGCAGTTTATATCTAATAAATTTTGTTTCATGTAGGAACAAATTGTCACTCATCACTTTAAAGTGAATGTGAGCAATGTGGAAAAATAGAAAATGCAAAAAAGAGAAAGTTCGCCAAATAAATGGAGAAATTCACAGGCAAGAGATAATTGGTAAAAGAAAATACCAAAAGAGGAAGGTAGCATCCTTTAAAATCCACTCCCCAGTCCTCGGGCTGCGGGAATACTTTTCTGCATCACATTGCACGTTTAATTTCTGTTAGGTGCCCACCTTCGAATACGGGAATATTTTTGCATCGCATTGCACGTTTAATTTCTGTTAGGTGCCCACCTTCGAATACGGGAATATTTTTCTGCATCGCATTGCACGTTTAATTTCTGCTAGGTGCCCACCTTCGAATACGGGAATACTTTTTTGCATCGCATTGCACGTTTAATTTTTGTTAGGTGCCCACCTTCGAATACGGGAATATTTTTCTGCATCGCATTGCACGTTTAATTTCTGTTAGGTGCCAACCTTCGAATACGGGAATATTTTTCTGCATCGCAATGCACGTTTAATTTCTGTTATGTGCCCACCTTCGAATACGAGAATACTTTTTTGCATCCCATTGCACGTTTAATTTCTGTTAGGTGTCCACCTTCGATTTCGGGAATATTTTTCTGCATCGCATTGCACGTTTAATTTCTGTTAGGTGCCCACCTTCGAATACGGGAATATTTTTCTGCATCGCATTGCATGTTTAATTTCCTGTTAGGTGCCCACCTTCGAATACGGGAATATTTTACTGCATCGCATTGCACGTTTAATTTCTGTTAGGTGCCCACCTTCGAATACGGGAATATTTTTCTGCATCGCATTGCACGTTTAATTTCCGTTAGGTGCCCACCTTCGAATACGGGAATACTTTTCTGCATCGCATTGCACATTTAATTTCTGTTAGGTGCCCACCTTCGAATACGGGAATATTTTTTCTGCATCGCATTGCACGTTTAATTTCTGTTAGGTGCCCACCTTCGAATACGGGAATATTTTTCTGTATTGCATTGCACGTTTAATTTTTGTTATGTGCCCACCTTCGAATACGGAAATATTTTTCCGCATCGCATTGCACGTTTAATTCCTGTTAGGTGCCCACCTTCGAATACGGGAATATTTTTTCTGCATCGCATTGCACGTTTAATTTCGTTAGGTGCCCACCTTCGAATACGGGAATATTTTTCTGCATCGCATTGCACGTTTAATTTCTGTTAGGTGCCCACCTTCGAATACGGGAATATTTTTCTGCATCGCATTGAACGTTTAATTTCTGTTAGGTGCCCACCTTCGAATACGGGAATATTTTTCTGCATCGCATTGCACGTTTAATTTCCGTTAGGTGCCCACCTTCGAATACGGGAATACTTTTCTGCATCGCATTGCACGTTTAATTTCTGTTAGGTGTCCACCTTCGAATACGGGAATATTTTCTGCATCGTATTGCACGTTTAATTTCTGTTAGGTGCCCACCTTCGAATACGGGAATATTTTTTTGCATCGCATTGCACGTTTAATTTCTGTTAGGTGCCCACCTTCGAATACGGGAATATTTTTCTGCATCGCATTGCACGGGAATACATTTCTGCAAGTTATGGTGTATGTAGCTAAAAGCCCACACTAGGGCTGAAAAAAAGAAAAAAAAAGGGGGAAAAATTTGTTGTTTTGTTTTGAGCAGGTTTCAGCTCGAGGACAAGAAGTGCCATTGAAAATCAAAAAAAAAAAAGGGGAAAGCAAGAAAAGGAAATCAACAAAAAAGAGAGTCGGCATGAAAGAAAATCAACAAAAAAGAGAGTCGGCATCACCGAAAATCAAGAAAAAAGGAAGAATAGCAAAAGCTAGATTAGGAACAGTTGTAATTGTAGGATCTTAGCTTAGAATAGCTTCTTCATTTTACGTTTCTCCCCCCGGTGTAATAAGGAGTAAGTCAGCAGGTCTCAACCAGTAAAATCGCAGCTTCATGGTAGTCCCAGCTACTAGACACTTCTGAATTACACTGACCCGATTCTCGTTTAGCCCGGGATATGTAGGCAACCTCTGAAGCGGCGAGCGGTCAAACTTTTCAAAGATGCTTCACACGGAATATGTAAATGGGTAAAAATCCCTCATTACTGCTCACTTGTCTTTGCACTGAAACTCTTCGTGTTCCCGAGCAAAGAGGGGCAGCTGTGAGCACGTGATTTTTGCACCGGACAAATAATTCCAAAATTAAAATGAATATATTTTTGAGTGCAATTACTTGCTTTTGTTTGAAATTAGCTATACTTTGTGTGTTTGAATAAATAGAAATTAGAAAAATCAAAAAAATTAGGCTAGGTAATCACTTTGTTTTAATTAATTAGTTTTAAGAAGAAAATCATCAAAAAATAGTTTAAATAGAGGAAATTAAGGAAAATTAGTAGAAAAATTACAAAAAATACTAAATAATTAGAGTAAGTAGGAAATTAGGTTTTATAATATTCCATAAAACAAAAAAAAAGAAAAAAAAGTATAAAAGAAAATACATAAAAATGATTAAAATCAGAAAATGCAAAATAGAGGGTGTAATAAAATTGGGCCAATAATTGTAATTGGTGGCCCAGTCTGCATTGGCCCAAGGGCTAGGCCTGATCCGTGAAGGGAGATGCGATCTCAGCCGTCCGTTATGCTTGATCCGATGGCTGAGATAATTAGCAGAATTCTTTTAATTAATTAAGTGAATATAATTGATCTGAGCCGTCCGTTCAGGTGATCTGATGGTCGAAACCTCTGGTCTCACAAATACCCAAATGACGTCGTTTTAGTAACGTTGCTGATGACCGTCGATCTCCATCAAATGGACGGCCCAGATTACCTAAGATACCCAGCCTATATAAGGCTTTGGTCTGAAATTTTGGCCATTTTGTGAGAAAACCCTAACCCGGCCGCCCCAAGCCCCTCTCTTCTCTCCTCTTCATCTCTTCTTCAACCGTAGGAAACCCTAGCTGGCCATGGCGGCTACCACCCTCCACGGTGGTCGTCGGCCCCTCTAGCCTCTTTTTCTCTTTTTTTCCTTCTTCCTTGCCCTCTTCTCCATCAAAGCTCCAGAAAAACAGACCCTTTCTTTTGAAACTCCGGTCGCCGGAATCTTCACGGGTGACCACTCAAACAACGAATCACCGCCTCAAACCAACGCCAATCGATCCCCCGTCACATGATCTATCCAACCATACCACCCACAACCCTCGAATATCCCCGGAGCTTCTCGAATATCCAAAAAGGTGTCGCCGGAAACCTAACTCCGGCGACTTGAAACTTCAACCCTCTTCAAAGACCTTACCTTTACCCTACCCAAACATCCCCACAAACTCAAAAACCCCAAAAGGTTTCATCCTGAAGCCAAACAACGGAAAACAGAAAAGCAAACTGAGAAAAAGAAGAATAAAGAAAAAGAAACAAGGAAAAGAGAATGAAAAAGAGTCTGGGGAATAAAGAAAAGAAGGAAAAATAGGAAGCTCAGGGGACAGGCCCTGCAAGCTAAGTGCCCTGTCCCTTATCTGCTCTCTATGTTTGATTCTGTTTTTATTTTGCATGCTTCTATGTGATTTTTCTTATTCTTATTTTTTGCATGTTAGTTTAGGATTTTCTTGCTGATCTTATGTTTCTTTTCTTTCCTGTTCTTCTTCTCTCGTTTCACATCTTACATCCCGCATATTCTAGTCTATCTCTCTGTTTTCTCTAAGTTTCGAAATCATATGACTATATCTGTTAGTATTAAGGTTTTTGAACTTGTCCATCTCTTTCTGTTTTGTTTCGATAATATGCTTTAAAAGATATGTCTTTTCTTCTTTATCTTCTTGGTTGGTAGTTTTTGAGGTTCAAAAGCATGACTTTGATTCTTCACATGTTTAGTTGTTTAGTCGTTTGCTGTATCTATCTCGTTTGTCTGCTTCTCTGTTTGGACTCCTGTTCTGATATCTTTCTTTTGTCTCTGTCTTTGTCCTCTGTTAGTATTAGTCCTCTTCTTCTTGATTGATATTAGATAACTTCTTTAGTCTGAATGATTCTTCTCCTCTGTTTATTCTCATGTTTAGTTTCCGGGCTAGGATTAGTTGTTAGTTTCATGCCTGAGTTTGTTCTACTCAGCTTTCCCTGTTCCCTTTGCTTAGCATGATTCTAGGGTTAGTGCTTGAAAATGATTTCTGAATACCATTCTGTTAAAGTCCATTGTGTTTATGTCTAATTGAACCATGTTCACTGTTTCATGAGAATCTATGCTTATATGTGTAACTGTGCCATGAACCTTAAAGGTTCTAAAGTTTTTCAAATGTCATATGACTTGAGCTAGGAGTGATTAGGTCAGAACTAACATGGATTCATACTTTATCACATGTAGTCTAATAATATGAGTTAATGGACTGAAATTCAACCATATCAATTGTTTCCTCTGAGTTTGGGTTGATTAATCCATTTTATTTGATCATGTGTGTTTCTGTGTACAATACATGTTGGTAATGATTAAGTTTTTTGCTAGTTCTTATTGATTATGAATGTCTGATTAACCGGTTAGACCTTAGGGGAATTGGTTATAGTTGTTAGTGCTAAATGGTTAGTTTTGAAGTAGATTAAAACTGAACATCACAAACAAACAGGCTACAAATTAAATAGGTTACAGAGGGTGGTCAATTTTGCAATTGACCTACTCTGTTAGGGCCCACACACTGGCCAACACTTAAAGGTAGCTAATTGTGTAAGAATGGGTTAAGTCTGCAAAGGCAGACTTGCCCAGGCTCTGTTTGAGCCCTGAACTTTAGGTGGCTAGGTCTGCAAAGACTTTAGCCCATACCTATGTTCAGTAATTAGGCCTCAAATGCCCAGGCCAAGTCTCAACTTGAGACTGGCCATTAGTTAAATAGTCTGAAGGCTTTAATTAAACAGGCTAGTCCTGCAACTAGTTTAATTAGCCTTAAATGAACAAAATAGGTTATTAAGCAATAATTGGCCTAAGAGTGGTCAACCTTGCAAAAGGTTGACCAATTCTATAAGGCCCTAACACACAGTCCACCTTAAAAAGGGGCTGGTTGTGCAAAATGGCTAAGTCTGCAAATGCAGACTGGCCCAGGCTCTCTTTTGAGCCCTGAACATTAAAGTGGCCAAACCTGCAAAGGTTTTGGGCCCAACTGTTCAACAATTGGGTTTAATTACCCAAGCCAAGTCTCAACTTGAGACTGGCTAGTTTTTAAAGAGTTAATAAAGCAGGCTAGTCCTGCAATTAGTTTAAAATTGAAGTAATGTGGTCTTAACTAATGGGAACTAAGCTAAAATGGGTCAAAATTGAAATAGTTTCCTAAAGTAGACCTGGCCAGCCCTTAAATACCAATGCAAGGGTTGGCTATCAGTTAAATAAAGTCCCCAAATGCTGAAACCTGACCTAGGTAGGTCGGGTAAATCAGCAGTGTCCTTAGGGGCATAATTGGAAACGAAATAGGTAAAATAGTGAATAGTTTGAAACATAAGAGGGTAAGGGAGTCATTTGTACCCCTGATTTCTGCAATTTTGCAGAGATTTAAGGGTATAATGGTCTCCATAAAAAGAGAAATCGGTAAAAATCCCAAACCCTTAGGGCTACATTGGTAAAAACCCATAAAAAGGAATCTTTAGAACCTTCCAGCAAATGCTGGAAGGATTTCTGTTAACTGAAATGGGGCTAAAGTGTACATTGGGTAATTTTAAAGATGGGGAAAGTTGGGATTTTATCCCATACTTTTTCCCCAAGTTTC
The DNA here is from genome assembly GCA_032618575.1 of Nicotiana noctiflora. Lineage (NCBI taxonomy): Eukaryota > Viridiplantae > Streptophyta > Magnoliopsida > Solanales > Solanaceae > Nicotiana > Nicotiana noctiflora. Next base: position 46,518 of record JASVEL010012357.1, read on the forward strand.
AGCCCTTTGCCCAACTATATATACCCCTAAAAAGGGGCTGAGAGGGGGTTCCAATTTTTTCTGAAATTCATTTAGGCTGTCTTTTAGATAAGAAAAGTTCAGAGTAAAAGATAGTAATATATCAATAGTTTTCGGCATTATTCGAGTGAGGATCTGGTCCAGTCGCCTGTGTTTGTGGTTTTCTGCTCGAGTGTGTGCCTGGGTTTCTTGTGTTGCTGTTGCTGTGGTTTTTGCTTTGTGGATCTTTAGTCAATCTGTTGCATTTGCTGTTCGAGTCATGCTGTTACTTATATGCCTAATCCCCCTAGACTCATTGGATTTTCATTTTTGATCCAGGTACATATTTCTTCACTTGAAGCTGTAATGACAAGTTTGTTGAGATAGAAATGAAGACATAGATCCTGATTATATGCTGTTATTGTAACTCATAGTTTAATACTGTTAGTTATTTTAGTATAGCATGTAGCAGTATGAAAACAGAAACAAAGACAATGTAATAGCAGTAGTATAGTAGTAGTAGTAAGTAGCACCTCACTAAGTTAATTAGGTAAAATCTCTAAAACGAAGTTAAATGACCATCACATAAGTCAATAATAACAGAGCTCATAGTAGAATTATCAATATGCTCACATAATTAGTCTGTTTCGTCGATATCTAGGTTCGAATAAGTTAGAAGAGGAAACAACCGGATGAAGTAACATTTAAGGTGAAATTGGTTTTAAGAGTGTCAAATAAGTCTGATTCACATTGTCATCAATAGCTAATCATATTTGTAAATTAGTATATAAATACAAACAAGTTCAAAAGGGGAATCATAATTAGAGAATCAGATAACTCGTTTGCAATTGGGTTTATGATACTGATTGGGTCTAAATCATAGTAAAGTCGACAATATAACTATGTATGTTTAGCTAATCACTTAGTCTCGGATCACCTGTAGATAATTAGCTTAATTGCTCTGCAAGTTTCCTATATAATCGAACAGACTTCTTAGAATTGGTTAAACCCTTTAAACCAGCAATTAATTGTATTGGTATGAATTCTTAGCTGTAAATTGATAGTGGTGATAGTTTCATCAAGCCTGTACAAAAGACAATTGATTCAGAATCATTACTTTATGTATCTCTGATATAAATAAAAAATGCTTATTGATTTCTTATTGTTCAAAAATGTGTATCTTCGTTTGTCTATTTTCAATATAGTTCCATCTTGGTTTGGGCTTGATACCTGGCGTAAGCCCGAACTATGGTATGTAGCCAATTGGCTGCTGATCCAAAGTTCAATAGCCACTTGGGCCTTTGAGGCCTGGGCCGATTTAATACTAGTGTAAGCTTAAACACAGAACCAGGCCCCATTAAACAATAGAAACTCGACGGGCCTGGATTGCTTAGTGTTAGAAACACAATTAAGGGAAAAACCAATATAGATAACCTAGTATATACACATAAGATTGGGACTTTAAAAAATTGGGACGAACCTCGTCTAACGTTAAACAAGCGGGGCCCCCATTTTGTAATGGTATAACACAAGTAGACTCGGGAGAGCTAATAGCAAATTCCATAGCTCCTCCCAAAAGATCTAAAAGCCGATAGACGCTATTTTAGGGCACGATTTTAATGTACTTTCCATTAAACGAGTGCGCACTTGGTGCGACTCAAATCCAAATCTCGGCAAAGCTGAAATACACCGAAAGTCATAGGCGTACTGGTTGCGGTATGACTCGAGGCGTGTTTTCGCAATGCCGCAAATTCCATAAAAAATAATACTTAAGTAAAAGGCACTATATGTTGTTAAAATCTATGTTGAGTCAAACAAGAGTCGAGAACGACAATTGAGCGACCGTGCTAAAACCACGGAACTCGGGAATGCCTAACACCTTCTCCCGGGTTAACAGAGTTCCTTATCCGGATCTTTGCTTCGCGGACATTTTTAAGAGTCAAATTCCTCGGATTCGGGATTAACCGGTGACTTGGGACACCATTATCTTTCCCAAGTGGCGACTCTGATTAATCTCAATAAAATCCCGAACCGATTGTCCTTTAATTGGAAAAACTCCTTCCCTTACGTTATTTTATGTTTCGGATATCTGAGCGTCTGGGTATACCCTACGAGCGTATTTTATATGCTTATTTCCCAAAGTGGGGTAGTAAAAAGGGAGGTGTGACACTAGGTACTGAGATGGTCCAGGATGCAATAAACAAGGTCAAGGTAATTTAGGACAGACTCCGTGCAGCCCAGTCTAGATAGAAGAGTTATGCGGACAAGAAGGTCCGCGATGTGGCGTTTATAGTTGGCGAGCGGGTTCTACTTCGGGTCTCGCCCATGAAGGGCGTCATGAGGTTTGGGAAGAAGGGAAAGCTGAGTCCCAAGTTCATTGGCCCTTTTGAGATTTTGAGGCGTGTTGGGGAGGTTGCTTATGAGCTGGCCTTACCTCCCAGCCTAGCCGGATTCCATCCCGTATTTCATGTCTCTATGCTCCGGAGATACCATGGTGACCCGTCGCACGTGTTGGATTTCACTTCTGTTCAGCTAGACAAGGATCTGTCTTATGCTGAGGAGCCAGTGGCCATTCTGGATAGGTAAATTAGGAAGCTAATGTCAACGAACATTGCTTCAGTGAAGGTCCAGTGGCGGGGTCAGCTGGCCAAGGAGGCGACTTAGGAGACCGAGCAGGATATGCGCTGCCAGTACCCTCATCTCTTCACCACTCTAGGTATGTTTTCTATGCTCGTTCGAGGACGAACGAATCTTTTAAGTGTGGGAAGATGTAACGACCTGGCCGGTCATTTTTGAAATTTATGCCCCGATCCCCAATTTAACTGTTCCCCTAAGTTCATTTCTGCTATTGTAGTTTGCCGGGATGTTCGGTTCTAGCATTTGAAGTGTTTTGGGACACTTAGTCCCTAAATGAGAGCTTTATAGTTGAAAAATGGCCCGTATTCAGAATAGTGTTAAGACGAGTTTCAGAACGGAAATCTGATGGTTCCATTAGCTCCGTTAGGTGATTTTGGGGTTGGGAGCGCATTCGGAATTTATTTTGGAGGTCAGTAGCTCAATTAGGCTTGAAATGCCGAAGTTTGAAATTTTTGGAAATCCGATCGATAGGTGAGATTTTGATCCGGACATCGGAATGGAATTCCGACAGTTGCAGTAGCTTCGTTAGGTAATTTTGGATAGGTTTGCAAATTTTCAGGTCATTCGGACATCGTTTGGTCGGGTTTTCGATAACATGTAGGTTTCAGAAGTTTTGGTTAAAACTTAGGCTTGAATCCGCCTAGATTTGATGGTTCCCGTGTTTAAGGGCATGTTTTTATGATTGGAACAAGTTTGTATCGTGTTTTGGGTAGGTTGGTGTTTTTTTTGGGGTCCCGGGGGCCTTGGGTGAGTTTCGAGTGGGCTACGGGTTCTTTTTCTTCCATTTTGGATTGTTGCAACTGATGTCTCTGCTACCCTTCTACGCGATCGCGATGGTACTCCCGCAATTGCGATGCTTTGCCAATTTCTTCTTCACGATCGTATGAAGTCCTATACGATTGCGATGGTATGAATCTTACGCGATCGCATTCTTGGTCACGCGTTCGCGTAAGGCAATCTCAGGAAGCTGGATAATTCTTAAACGCGATCGCACCCATAGTCACGCGATCGCGATGCACTGGACCTTTCCTCTCTGCGTTCGCATCCCTAACATTGCGTTCACGATGAACATTTTCTGGGCCTTCACAGATTACTCTACGCGATCGCGACGCAGAAATTGCCTGGGCACACAGATTAAATCCCAATTTCGAGGGTTTCTCCATTTTATCACATTTTGACTTCTAGAGCTCGGTTCTTGGCGATTTTTGAAGGGATTTTCACTTGGTAAACTTGGGTAAGTGTTTCTCACTCGACTTTGATCAACTTCTACGAATCTCCTCTTAAATTTACCTTTTAATTTCAGTTTTTAAAGTGAAATTGGATGAAAGTTCATAGACCAAACTATTGGGTTTTGAGGGGGCATATGACCTCCGATTTGGGAGATTTTTATATGGTTAGACTCGTGAGAGTATGAGGGTTCAGAAAACATAAAATTATTTCGATTCCGAGCCGATGGCTATAGGGGTAGTTTGGTCATTTCACCCACTTTCGCGTCGTAGCCATAATTTTATCATTGTAATTAGTTACTTGTGATGTCTGCGTAATTCGTTTGACTAGATTGGGGCCACTCGGAGTCGAATACTCGTGGCAAGAGAATCGTTTCTTAGCGGTTTTGTACCTGAATTGAGGTAAGTGACTTGTCTAACCTTGCGTGGGGGAACCTTCTCCCCTAGGACATTATGTGTTGATTTAATTGCCTAGTACGCGAGGTGACGGGCGTGTACTTATGCAGATTGATGAAAAACCACTTTACTTGAACTGTTCAAATCGTGATATCCTTGTTATTTAATTGATTCAATTGTGAGATTTATCTGGTGTGAGTTAGAGAAGCATGATTAGATAGGATTATCTGTCTAAGTGCCTTACTTGTCTTAATTGAATTACCTGGAACTTGTTGATACTGGTTTTGGTGTAAATTGCAGCTATGTATTTCATATTTCTCTGTGTTTTTCCTCTTATTGATTGTGTTTATGTTTGTGGACTGTAGGTTCAATTCCCGGAGATCCAAGGTCTGCGGGTTCGATTCCCGGAGACCCAGAGAAACTGAGGTATGGACTGCAGGTTCAATTCCCAGATATCCTGAGTTGATGAATATAGAGAGGGACTGCGGGTTCAATTCCCGGAGATTCTATACTTGTTGATTCGTATTTTTGTTGTGTTGGTTACTCTTGGTGAACTTAATTGTAGACGGTTGCAGTATTTACTTTCTTGCTGTTATTTTAGTGTTATTCTTATTTGAACTGCTCGATATTATTATTATCATTATGTCATTATTTCTCGGTAGGGCCCTGACCTTTCCTCGTCACTACTCCATCGAGGTTAGGCTTGGCACTTATTGAGTATTGCCGTGGTGTACTCATACTACTCTTCTGCACACTTTTATTGTGCAGATCCTGGTACATCAGATTAGGCTCATTATAGGTGATTTAGGAGCACTTTCAGGAGACTTGAGGTATGATCTGCTACGTCCGTGGATCCGGAGAGCCCCCTTCTATTCTCATTTGTGATATCAGTTATTTACCTTATATCCATTGTATAGACATTCTGGATATATAGAGCCACAGTTGTATTCTTTCTTAGTCTGTATTACCCGTGGGTTTTCGGATCTTGGTAGTATGTTTTCTTCTGGTATTTGGCGAAGTGTATGTGCCGAGCGGCACTTATTACATTTCATTAGCATTATTCCGCGGTTATAGTAACTTTTGTTCATAAGAGTTGTATATTCTGCATCGTGTTAGGCTTATCTAGTCGCGAAGATTGGGTGTCGTCATGACAGGTTCACGATTGGTGAACTAGGGTCGTGACATTATTGCCAGTACTTCGACATATTTTTTTTTTTAACTTTTCAATATAGTTTGTTGTTACATATTATTATTCTCTTATCATTGTTTAATTATAATTATTTTTCTGTAATATTATATTATTATTGTTAGTATTAATACTTCTACAATATTATTCTTACTGATCTCTACTATTCACTAGTACAACTTTTGTTTATAATTAATTATACTATACTATTTGAATTCATTGTTAGTATTACTAGTGACGCGCATTTGTTAGTTTCATTGTTTTATATATTTTTTATTTTACCGTTAGATTAATTACTATTATTATTATCTACAATATTGTGGTATTTATTTTTCTTCACTAACTATTTATATTATCTTTGAAATTTAACTATTAATTATTAGTACTACACTAGAAATTAATGTTAATTTTTTTCTCGAAATTTTAAGTAGTTTATGACCTGATCTTCTACAAAAGAGTTGATCAGTTACGATCCTTAAATTGAAAGATATCTTCGATTGCGTAGGAAAGAAAAAAATATCATCTTCTCAAGAGCATCTTGTAATGATATGAAAAACTAGGAAGCGGAAGTCATTAACCTCTTGGGATCTCACCACCAGTCCATGTAGAGGAGCAATTTGATAAAGTGGGGCCAATGCCAGCAAACAGAATCCTTAGGAATTATGTTAGACCCGCTCGCTTCAATTGTGAATCTAGTATCAGGAAACCCCAGTGCCAGCCAACAACTTTGAAATCAGGACCGGCTTGATTCAGACAATTCAACAATCTTGTATCATTCACTGGTGATACAAGTGAAAAACCACATAGCCATTTAGTCGATTTTCTAGAACTTGTAGAAACTGCTAAGTACAATGGGGTACCTGCTGAAGCTATCAAGTTAAGACTATTTCCTTTTTCTTTAAAAGAAGATGCCAAGATATGATTGCGAAGTTTTCCTGAAGGGTCCATTACGACATAGGACCAGATGACTTAAAAGTTTTTAAACAAATATTTTCCCTCCTAAAACAATAAAGTTAAGACAAGACATATCTAATTTTTTTGCAGACTAACACTAAGTCAGTTTATCAAGCTTGGAAAAGATTAAAAGCAATGTTAAGAAAATGCCCACACTGTGATTTTCCTGAACATATGCAATTGTACATCTTTTATCACGGGTCAAAACTCTCTGCTAGAAATGTGATTGATGCAGCTGCAGGAGGTTCTGTAATAGAAAAAACCACAAAAGAAACATTGCAACTGTTGAATAAAATTTTTGTAAATGCTATCCAATGGCCATCTGAGCCTATAATAATTAAAAAGGTTGCTACGGTAAATCAAGTTGATGCTTTAAATACACTAATGCAACAGATTGTTTCTTTGGCACAAAAGTTTAAATCTTTTTAGGCAAATACACAACAATCAAACCAATCTTAGGCTTGTGACATATGCGGAGGAAACTAACAGTACCATGAATGTCAAGCAACCAATCAAAACAGAGGAACATGTTAATGCCATCGGTTACAAGCCATATCCTTTTGGGAGTCCAATGGCACAAAAGCATCCAGGATTTCAGTAGAGTAACACAAATGGTGCAAAAAACTCTCAAAGCTTCTAGAAACAATAAATACAATGTCTACCGGGATACCAGAGCCAAAATCATGGAAAATCGAGTTACAGACTTTATCACCAAACAGGACCATATCAACAAGCACGGTCATTGATGAAAAGATAGAAAGCCAAAATTCATCCCTAAAAGATCTGGAAATTCGGTTAAGCCAATTGGTAGCTCTTGTGTTAGAAAAGATTCAGGGTCCATTACCAAGAAATATAGAGAAAAATACAAAGGAGCACCTTAATACCATCACTTTACGGTCAGATATGGAACTAGATAAACCTTATGCACAAAGACAAGATAAGAACCTGACTAAAGAACAGGTGGACAAGGGTAAGAATTTTGAAAACCCACATGAACCATCAAAGGAGAAAGAAATAATGAATAAGAAAGATTTTTTTAAAAAAAAATTGGCTACCCCACCTGTGATAATTCCTTTTATACAAAAAAATGAAACACGAAAAGCTTGATGGTCAATTTGCAAAGTTTTTGAAAATCTTAAAAATATTCATATTAACATTCCTTTTGCTGATGCTCCGTTGCAAATGCCTTCATGTGCTAAATTTTTAAAAGAAATTTTGTCAAGTAAAAGGAAATTGGAAGAAGTTTTTGTGGTAATGCTTACTGAAAAATGTAGTGCTATTGTTAAAAATAAGCTACCACAAAAACTTAGTGATCCTGCCAATTTTACCATTCCATACACTTTGGGAGGAATATATTTTGAAAAAGCACTTTGTGATTCTACAACTTCAATAAATTTGATGCCATTTTTTATTTTTAGAAAATTGGATCTTGGTGAAATGAAAGATATAGGTGTCTCTCTTCAGTTTGGAAATCAAAGTACTAAGAAACCTAAGTGAGTAATTGAAAATGTGCTTGTAAGAGTAGATAAGTTTATTTTCCCCGTAGATTTTATAGTACTTGAAATGAAAGAATGTCCTGATGAATCGATAATTTTCGGTAGACCAATTCTTGCTATAGGAAGTGCAATCATTGATGTTCATCAAGGGAAACTAGTCTTGAGAGTAGATGAAGAAAGAGTCATTTTTTATATGCAAAAGATACTAAGATTTCCAGGAGATGAGGCATCATTTTCATTTTTTTCTATTGATATGATTAGTGATCTTGTAGATGAATTCAAAGACGATCATTAATTTCAGAATCAATAAAAAGATGTTCGACCAAATAAGGTACTACACAATATGATGATCCCACAATTAGGAGAGAAACTGAAATATTAGAAAATGATTCAGAGGATAAGGAGATGCAATCGGATGAAGTTCAACCATAAATTGAACTCAAAGTTCTTCCCTCTTATTTAAAATATGTTTATCTTCAGCAAAAGCTATTTTCAATAATTATTTCATCTTCTTTGACTGAAGAACAAGAAGAAAGACTAATTCAAGTCTTAAAAGCACACAAATGAGCTTTAGGGTGGGCTGTAGAGGATATCAAAGGGATTAGTCCAGCAATTTGTACGCATAGAATCCTTATGGAAGATAGACAAATCAATAATCCAACCACAAAAGAGATTCAATCCTGTAATGCAGGTAGTGGTGAAAAAGGAGATTGTCAATCTTCTAGCGGCAGGTATTATTTACCCAATTCCATATAGCCCTTGGGTAAGTCCAGTTCAGGTAGTACCAAAGAAATGAGGTATGACAGTTATAAAAAATGAAAATTATGAACTCATACCTGCGATGACTTTACAGGATGGAGAGTCTGTATTGATTATAGACATCTCAATGATGCTATCAAAAAAGATAATTTTCATTTACCTGATCAAATGTTAGAAAAAATTGTAGGATATGATTTTTACTGTTTTCTTGATGGCTATTCAGGGTATAACCAAATACTAATTGCACCCGAAGATCAGGATAAAACAACATTCACATGTCCTCACGGAACATATGCATACAGAAAAATTCCATTTGGTCTATGTAAAGCGCGTTCTACATTTCAGCGTTGCATGTTAGCAACTTTTTCTGACATGACTGAAATTTTTTCTGAACTTTTTATGGATGATTTCACACTCTTTGGAAAAATATTTGAAGATTGTCTTTACCACTTGAATTTAGTTCTTAAGAGATGTGAAGAGACTACTTGATTTTGAATTGGAAAAAATGATATTTTATGGTTACAAAGGGAATTGTTTAAGGACATAAAATCACTGCTAATGGGATAGATGTTGATAAGCCTAAAATTAATCTTATAGCAGGAATACCCCCTCCCACAACTGTTAAAGGCATTAAAAGCTTTCTAGGTCATGTAAGTTTTTACAGACGGTTCATAAAATATTTTTCAACGATTTCAATACCTCTAAGTAACCTCTTGAGGAAAGATGTTAAGTTTGATTTTTCAGGTGATTGTATGATAGCTTTTGACTCCCTTAAGGAGAATCAATTGACCATGTAGTTGTGTCCCCTGATTGAAGTCAACCTTTTATGGTTATGTGTGTTGCAAGTGATATGGCAGTTAGAGTTGTTTTAGGCCAAAGAAAGGATAAGATTTTTTGTCCCATTTTCTATGCCAGTAGAACACTAAATGCGGCTCAATTGAATAACGCAACAATAGAAAAAGAGCTACTACAGTAGTATTTGCATTTGATAAATTCCGTTCTTATTTTGTAGGAACAAAGGTGATTGTTTTTACTGACCATGTAACTTTAAAATACCTCTTAGACAAAAATGATGCTCTACCTAGATTGTTAAGATGGATTTTACTTCTGCAAGAATTTGACCTTGAGATAAAAGACAAAAATGGAACAGAGAATCATGTAGTTGACCCTTTGTCTAGACTAGAAGACCTTCCCCTTGAGTTCAACGAGAGAAAAGAAGAATTTCCTGATGACACATTTTTTCAATTGACTCTTTTGTGACTCAACCACCCTGGTTTGCAGATATTGCCAATTATTTGGTTGGGAGATGGACACCCCAAGATCTCTTTTACCAGCAGAGTAAAAAACTTATTTCTGATGCTAAGTATTATTTGTAGAATGGACCTTACTTGTTCAAAATTTCTGCAGATAATATCATCAGGAGGTGTGTACTTGAAGAAGAGATGACCAAAATTTTGTATCACTACCATGATGGAACTGTGACGACCCAAAGGGTCATCACTTGTTTATTTAATCATTCCGAGCTTTTGAGGTCTTGAAAACCTCATTTATAGTTGCCTCGATTTGCGTGCACAGTCCGGGCACAAAGCTGGAAAAGATTTATGTTGAAATATGTGAAAAAGTAGAAGAATTTTGATATTAATATTGATATGGTTGACTTTGGTCAACATTTTTGGTAAACGAACCCGGATCCGTGATTTGACTATTTCAGAAAATCCGTAGAAAAATATGGAACTTGGGCATATGTCCGGAATTGAAATCCGAGGTCTAGAACCCGGTAAAAGAATTTTTCTGTTAAATTGTTTTCTGAAAATGTTTAAGGAAAATGAAACTGAATTTTTATTAAAAAGTACTGGTATCGGGCTCGTATTTTGGTTCCGACGCCCGGTACGGGTCATATATATTGGTTAAGCGCTTCCTGTAAAGTTTGGTTGAAAACGGACGTCGTTTGACGTGTTTCGGCCTTAAATTGGAAAGTTTGGAAATTATGAAATCTTAAAGAATTCTTGAGCTTTAAGGCTCAATTCATTGATTTTGATGTTATTTAAGCGATTTGATCGCGCGAGCAAGTTCGTATGACGTTTTTGAGTTAGTGTACATATTTGGTTTGGAGCCCCGAGGGCTCGGGAGTGTTTCGGAGGTGGTTCGGGGTGTTTTTGGACTTAGAAAACTGGCAGATTTTCTGCAATTTTTACACAGACATTTTACCCTACGCGATCGAGGCCTTGTTCACGCGATCGCACTGCCTTATCACGTTACTCAACGCGATCGCGGCTGTCTTCACGCGATCGCGAAGCTTTACGTCTTTCTTCAACGCGATCGCAGTCGTCTGCACGCGATCGCGTAGCTTTCTGTTTTCCTTCACCGCGATCGCGACCCTTTTCACGCGATCGCGTAGTACAAATGTGCCACCCAGCGAAATTCTTCTACGCGATCGCAGCATTGCCCACGCGATCGCGTAGTGTTGAACATTTGCCTTCCGCGATCGCGATCCAATTCACGCGATCGCGTAGAACAAAATTCCGCCCAGTGATTTAATACCCCAAAACAGAACACTTACGGGATTTTATCCCACTTTCACAAAATCCCTTCTTCTCCACAACTTTTGGGCGATTTTTGAGGCATTTCTTCATCAAAGTTCATTGGGTAAGTATTGTTAACTTGTCTTCATCATTTTTCATCAACATCAATCAAATCCTTAGGCTTAAACATGTGTAAATTGGTTGGAAATTTGAGAAATGGGTATAGTTAGGGCTTTCAAAGAATTTGCGATTTAGACCTCGTTTTGGAGTCGAACTTAAGAACAAATTGTATATTTGAACTCATGGAAGATTGGGTGAACTTATTTTGGTTCGAAACTTGAGTTTCGATTATGTGGGCTCGGGGTCGGTTTTTACTATTCCGGGCAGAATGTTGTAAAAACCATATTTAGCAATATGAACTAGTTTGTTAAGTAGAATTGATGATATTAAATCAATTATGTATAGATACGATTGGATTGGAGCCAAATTCAAAAGGAAAAGGCATTGCTACGGATTGAATCGTTCGTAAACTTTCGAGGTAAGTGCTTGTTCTATCCTAGTTTGTAGGAATATGAATTTAGTTATGAATAAATTGTTGAATAAGAATTATTGGTGTTATACCGGTAATGAAGGTAAATTGTTGAAACTATTATAAATTATTGGTTTAAAAACCGGTAATTATAAATATTGTTGATATAGAGATTATTGGCTAAATGCCGGTAATATATATATATTTATGAATTGGGATCGTGTGGTACGCCGACCACTTATATAATAAGAAATGGGATCGTGTGGTACGCCGACCACGAAGTGATTTAAATCTTGGCATTGGCCATAGTTGCCGGTAGCCTTTTGATATATTTGGGAGCGGGTGGTACGCCTACCACAAGATATAATTTTTGATATATTTGGGAGCGGGTGGTACGCCTACCACAAGATATAATTTTTGATATATTTGGGAGCGGGTGGTACGCCTACCACAAGATATAATTTTTGATATATTTGGGAGCGGGTGGTACGCCTACCACAAGATATAATTACTGATATATTGGGAGCGGGTGGTACGCCTACCACAAGAGATAATTACTGTGATAGTTGGGAGCGGGTGGTACGCCTACCACGAGACATGAAATGAAAGAGGAAATTGAGACATGAAAGTAAGACTATTTTGGATATCTTGAGTTATTGAATATTATTTCAGAGTAGAGTATTTCTTTATAAATGTATTGTATATATATATCTATATTGC
>JASVEL010012358.1:0-119991 GCA_032618575.1 Nicotiana noctiflora
AACTGTACGGGTTTAGGTGGGTGACGCGCCTCGCCTTGTCACTAGTTCGCTGGGATAGGCCACACTTACCGGCACATGGGGTCGGTTGTGCGAATACTACACTCTGCGCTTTTTGCGCGGATACGAGGTTACGGACAGCGGCGGCGGCATAGCGACTTGTGGATTTCCCGATTACTGAGACTACGAGGTAGCCGCACGGCGTCCGCGGGATCCGATTGTCTCTTCTATCTATGCTTTTCATTACTGTTATCTCATGTAATCGAGATAAACGGCTTGTATTTTCTTTCAAACAATTATGTGTATTATTCTTAGAAGTTCGTGAGTATTGTGACACCGATCTTGGGTAGTGTATCAGATTTGGATTTTTCTTTATCATATCCGACTAAGTCTTCCGCTAATTTTGATTATTCCGCTGTAATTTGTATGTTGTTAATAAGGAATTGGTTATTAATGGAGAGATAATTAATAATTGGCTTGCCTAGCTTCTATTTAGTAGGCGCCATCATGACCCCGATGGTGGGAAATCCGGGTCGTGACAAGTTGGTATCAGAGCACTAGGTTGCACAGGTCTCACAACTCACGAACAACCTTAGTAGAGTATGAAGGATCGGTACGGAGACGTCTGTATTTATCCTCCAGAGGCTACGGAGTTAGGAAAATATTCCCTTTATTCTTTCCGGTCGTGCGACTTGATCTTTTGAATGTTAATTGAACTTCTACTCTGTTCTTCCACAGATGGTAAGGACACGTGCATCCTCATCTACTGACCAGCAGCCCGAGATCCCAGCAGCGACAGCTCCTGCTAGGGGTAGAGGCCGAGGTCGAGGTCGTCCTAGAGGACAAGGTAGGGGCAGAGCTCAGCCCCGAGCAGCAGCACGAGTGGCAGAACCTCGGGTTCATATAGAGGAGGAAATTCCAGCCCCAGCAGCTCCAGTAGGCCCAGCTCAGGTCCCGGGAGGAGCTTTATTTTCACCGGATCTTCAGGATGCTTTGGTCCGGATAGCAGGTTTTATGGATCATGTCACCAGAGCAGGTTTATTACCGGTAGCACCAACCACTTCTCAGGCTGGAGGAGGTAATCAGACTCCTGCTACGCGTACTCCGGAGCCAGTAATTCCCCAGGCTCAGGATCCTGTGATTCAGCCAGTTGAGGCATTTCGACCTATTATTGCGACTCCGTCTAATGATGGTGTAGCCATGTCTGCTGATGCGTTGTGGAGATTGGACAGGTTTACCAAGCTGTTCACTACCACATTCAGTGGCACTCCTTCAGAGGATCCACAGGACTTCCTATACAGCTGCCACGAAGTTCTCCGTACTATGGGTATTGTGGAGACAAATGGTGTGGATTTTGCTACTTTTCGGTTATCCGGTTCCGCCAAGACTTGGTGGAGAGATTATTGTCTAACCAGGCCAGCGGGATCGTCATCTTTGACTTGGGAGCAGTTTGCAGAATTATTCTTGGAGAAGTTCCTTCCAGCAACTCAGCGGGAGGTTATGCGCAGACAATTTGAGCGTCTTCATTAGGGTTCTATGTCTGTCACACAGTACAAGACTAGGTTCGTGGACCTGGCTCGTCATGCTGTTATCATACTTCCCACAGAGCGGGAGAGAGTGAGGAGGTTTATTGATGGCTTGAATCGGCCAATTCGGCTACAGATGGCTATGGGTGCAGGAACTGAAATCACTTTTCAGGAGGCGGCTAATGCAGCCCGCCGGATCGAGATGGCTCTGTCACAGGGAGCGAGACATGGATCAGATAAGAGATCTCGTAATTCGGGTAGATTCAGTGGTACCTCGTCCGGAGATAGAGATTTTTATGATAGAGGCCATCCTCCTAGGCCTTATCAGTCAGCTCTTCAGGTTTCTCATGATGCTTCAGGTGATCGTAATTCTCGGCCACGCTACTCTGATCAGCAGCCTATCAGTGCACCACCACTTCGCCATTTTCAGCAGCCGAGGGCTTGTTTTACGTGCGGTGATCTTAGGCACATTGCAAGGTATTGCCCTCGAGCTTCTGACAGATCTCACCAGCAGGGTTCTCGTGCCATGATTCAGGCCCCAGTTCCCTCACAGCCTGCCCGGCCGGCTAGAGGCGGAGGTAGAGGACATAGAGGTGGAGGCAGAGGTCATAGAGGTGGAGCTCGGACCGATAGAGGTAGAGACCAGCCAGCAGCTGATCGTCCTAGAGATACTGCTCAGGGTGGTGGGGCACAGCCCGGATGTTATGCACTTCCCGCCAGACCAGAGGCTGAGTCTTCTGATGCCGTCATTACGGGTATTATTTTGGTTTGTGATAGAAAGGCATCAGCATTATTTGACCCCGGGTCTACATATTCGTATGTGTCTTCCTATTTTGCACCATACTTGATTCAGCCCAGTGATTCCACTGAGTATTCCTGTTCATGTGTCTACACTAGTAGGCGACTCTATTGTGGTTGATCGAGTTTATCGGTCATGTATTATAGTAATTGAGGGTCTCGAGACCCGTGCTTGATTTATTACTCCTAAATATGGTGGACTTCGATATTATACTAGGCATGGACTGGCTATCTCCGTATCATGCTATTTTAGATTGCCATGCCAAGACTCTGACTTTAGCCCTGCCAAATTCGCCTCGTATAGAGTGGAAAGGAATTTCAGGTCATACTAGCCGTAATGTTATTTCTTATGTTAAAGCTCGGCGTATGGTTGGAAAGGGATGCTTGGCTTATTTGGCCTATGTCCGTGATTCTAGTGCTGAGGTTCCTTCTATTGACTCTGTGCTTGTGGTTCGCGAATTTCCTGAAGTATTTCCTTCAGACTTGCCAGGTATGCCGCCCGATAGGGACATTGATTTTTGCATTGATTTGGCTCCAGGCACTCAGCCCATTTCCATTCCCCCATACCGTATGGCTCCGCCGGAGTTAAAAGAATTGAAGGAACAGTTGCAGGATTTACTTGAAAAGGGTTTCATTAGGCCCAGTGTTTCGCCGTGGGGTGCACCTGTATTATTTTTAAAGAAGAAAGATGGTTCGATGAGAATGTGCATTGATTATCGACAGTTAAACAAGGTGACTATCAAAAATAAATATCCACTTCCGTGAATTGATGATTTATTTGACCAGCTTCAGGGTGCCAAGGTATTTTCAAAGATAGATTTGAGATCTGGCTATCATCAGCTGAAGATTAGGGCATCTGATGTCCCTAAGACAGCGTTCCGCACTCGGTATGGACATTATGAATTTCTGGTCATGTCTTTTGGGTTGACAAATGCTCCAGCAGCTTTTATGGAATTAATGAATCGGGTGTTCGGCCTTATTTAGACTTGTTTGTAATAGTCTTCATTGATGACATATTAATATATTTCCGCGGTCAGGAGGAGCATGCGCAACATCTCAGAGTGGCCTTACAGACTCTGAGAGATAGCCAACTATATGCAAAATTTTCAAAGTGTGAGTTTTGGCTAAGTTCAGTTGCATTCCTGGGTCATATTGTGACGGCAGCAGGTATTCAGGTTGATCCGAAGAAAATTGAGGCAGTCAAGAGCTGGCCTAGACCGACATCAGCCACGGATATTCGGAGTTTCTTGGGGTTAGCGGGTTATTACCGCCGATTCGTAGAAGGATTTTCTTCTATTGCAACCCCACTGACCAGATTGACCCAGAAGGGTGTTCAATTTGAATGGTCCGATGAATGTGAGGCGAGCTTTCAAAAGCTCAAGACAACCTTGACCACGGCACCGGTATTGGTTTTACCCACAGGTACGGGACCTTATACTGTTTATTGTGATGCTTCCCGTATTGGGCTTGGTGCAGTGTTAATGCGGGATGGCAAGGTTATTGCCTATGCTTCGAGGCAGTTGAAGATTCATGAGAAGAACTATCCAGTGCATGATCTAGAATTGGCGGCGATTATTCATGCATTGAAGATCTGGAGGCATTATTTGTATGGTGTAGCATGTGAAGTGTACACCGATCATAAGAGTCTTCGGTATTTGTTTAAGCAGAAAGAGTTGAATATGAGGCAGAGAAGGTGGCTAGAGTTGCTAAAAGACTATGATGTTACTATCCTATATCACCCAGGTAAGGCCAATGTGGTGGCCGATGCATTGAGTAGAAAGTCCGCCGGCATGGGTAGTCTTGCCTTTATCCCGGTTAGTCAGAGACCATTTGCTCTAGATGTCTAGGCCTTAGTCAACCAGTTCGTGAGATTAAACATTTCTGAGCCTAGCAGGGTGTTAGCCCGCACGGTCGCTCATTCTTCTTTATTAGAGCGTATCCGTGAGAGGCAATTTGATGATCCTCATTTGCGTGAGTTGAGAGATACGGTACAGCGGGGAGGTGCCACACAGGTAAATCTAGATGATGATGGGATATTGAAATTGCGGGGTCGAGTTTGTGTGCCCAATGTCGAAGGGATTCGAGAGTTAATCTTAGCAGAGGCCCACAGTTCGCGGTATTCTATTCACCCAGGCGCCGCGAAGATGTACCAGGACTTACGTCAGCACTATTGGTGGCGCAGAATGAAGAAAGATATCGTTGCGTATGTTGCTCGGTGTCTAAATTGTCAGCAGGTGAAATATGAGCACCAGAGACCTGGTGGTGTATTCCAGAGGATTGAAATTCCCGAGTGGAAATGGGAGCGGATCACTATGGATTTCGTTATTGGACTTCCTTTGACTAGAAGGAAATTTGATGCTATTTGGGTCATTGTTGATAGGCTGACCAAGTCAGCACACTTTATTCCAGTATCTGTCTCCTACTCATCGGAGAGGTTAGCGGAGGTTTACATTAGGGAGATTGTTCGTCTCCATGGAGTGCCGGTATCTATTATCTCTGATCGGGGTACGCAGTTTACCTCGCGGTTCTGGAGAGCGGTCCAGCAGGAGTTAGGCACCCAGGTTCAGTTGAGTACAGCATTTCATCCTCAGACGGATGGCCAGTCCGAGAGGACTATTCGGATTCTAGAGGACATGCTTCGAGCTTGTGTTATTGATTTCGGAGGTTCGTGGGACCGGTTTCTGCCATTAGCAGAGTTCGCCTACAATAACAGTTACCAATCTAGCATCCGGATGGCTCCGTATGAGGCGTTATATGGTAGGCGATGTCGATCACCGGTTGGATGGTTTGAACCGGGAGAGGCTCGGTTGTTGGGTACAGATCTAGTTCAGGAGGCCTTAGATAAGGTCAAGACTATTCAGGAGAGATTGCGTTCAGCTCGGTCTAGGCAAAAGACTTATGCGGATCGTAAGGTTCGAGATGTAGATTTCATGGTTGGTGAACGAGTATTGCTCCGGTGTCGCCTATGAAGGGCGTGATGAGGTTTGGGAAGAAGGGCAAGCTCGGCCCTAGGTATATTGGTCCATTTGAGATTCTAGACGAGTGGGAGGGGTGGCTTACAGACTAGCTCTGTCCGCCTAGCTTATCAGCCGTGCATCCGGTTTTTCACGTATCTATGCTTCGGAGATACCACGGCGATCCCACGCATGTGTTAGACTTCGGTTATTGTCCAATTGGACAATGATATATCTTACGAGGAGGAGCGGTAGCCATTCTAGACCGGCGAGGTTCGACGGTTGAGGTCGAAGAGTTATCCTTCGTGCGCGTTCGGTGGAGAGGTCGGCCTCCCTGAGGCATCGACACGGGAGTCCGAGTCCGATATGCGGAGCCGCTACCCACACTTGTTTCCCGACTCAGGTACTTCTTTCTTTTGTCCGTTCGAGGACGAACGGTTGTTTTAGAGGTGGAGATTGTGACGACCCAAAGGGTCATCACTTGTTTATTTAATCATTCCGAGCTTTTGAGGTCTTGAAAACCTCATTTATAGTTGCCTCGATTTGTGTGCACAGTCCGGACACAAAGCTGGAAAAGATTTATGTTGAAATATGTGAAATATGTGAAAAAGTAGAAGAATTTTGATATTAATATTGATATGGTTGACTTTGGTCAACATTTTTGGTAAACAGACCCGGATCCGTGATTTGACTATTTCAGAAAATCCGTAGAAAAATATGAAACTTGGGCATATGTCCGGAATTGAAATCCGAGGTCTAGAACCCCGGTAAAAGAATTTTTCTGTTAAATTGTTTTCTGAAAATGCTTAAGGAAAATGAAATTGATTTTTTATTAAAAAGTACTGGTATCGGGCTCGTATTTTGGTTCCGACGCCCGGTACAGGTCATATATATTGGTTAAGCGCTTTCTGTAAAGTTTGGTTGAAAACGGACGTCGTTTGACGTGTTTCGGCCTTAAATTGGAAAGTTTGGAAATTATGAAATCTTAAAGAATTCTTGAGCTTTAAGGCTCAATTCATTGATTTTGATGTTATTTAAGCGATTTGATCGCGCGAGCAAGTTCGTATGACGTTTTTGAGTTAGTGTACATATTTGGTTTGGAGCCCCGAGGGCTCGGGAGTGTTTCGGAGGTGGTTCGGGGTGTTTTTGGACTTAGAAAACTGGCAGATTTTCTGCAATTTTTACACAGACATTTTACCCTAAGCGATCGCGGCCTTGTTCACGCGATCGCACTGCCTTATCACGTTACTCAACGCGATCGCGGCTGTCTTCACGCGATCGCGAAGCTTTACGTCTTTCTTCAACGCGATCGCAGTCGTCTGCACGCGATTGCGTAGCTTTCCGTTTTCCTTCACCGCGATCGCGACCCTTTTCACGCGATCGCGTAGTACAAATATGCCACCCAGCGAAATTCTTCTACGCGATCGCAGCATTGCCCACGCGATCGCGTAGTGTTGAACATTTGCCTTCCGCGATCGCGATCCAATTCACGCGATCGCGTAGAACAAAATTCCGCCCAGTGATTTAATACCCCAAAACAGAACACTTACGGGATTTTATCCCACTTTCACAAAATCCCTTCTTCTCCACAACTTTTGGGCGATTTTTGAGGCATTTCTTCATCAAAGTTCATTGGGTAAGTATTGTTAACTTGTCTTCATCATTTTTCATCAACATCAATCAAATCCTTAGGCTTAAACATGTGTAAATTGGTTGGAAATTTGAGAAATGGGTATAGTTAGGGCTTTCAAAGAATTTGCGATTTAGACCTCGTTTTGGAGTCGAACTTAAGAACAAATTGTATATTTGAACTCATGGAAGATTGGGTGAACTTATTTTGGTTCGAAACTTGAGTTTCGATTATGTGGGTCCGGGGTCGGTTTTTACTATTCCGGGCAGAATGTTGTAAAAACCATATTTAGCAATATGAACTAGTTTGTTAAGTAGAATTTATGATACTAAATCAATTGTGTATAGATACGATTGGATTGGAGCCAAATTCAAAAGGAAAAGGCATTGCTACGGATTGAATCGTTCGTAAACTTTCGAGGTAAGTGCTTGTTCTATCCTAGTTTGTAGGAATATGAATTTAGTTATGAATAAATTGTTGAATAAGAATTATTGGTGTTATACCGGTAATGAAGGTAAATTGTTGAAACTATTATAAATTATTGGTTTAAAAACCGGTAATTATAAATATTGTTGATATAGAGATTATTGGCTAAATGCCGGTAATATATATATAATTATGAAATGGGATCGTGTGGTACGCCGACCACGAAGTGATTTAAATCTTGGCATTGGCCATAGTTGCCGGTAGCCTTTTGATATATTTGGGAGCGGGTGGTACGCCTACCACAAGATATAATTTTTGATATATTTGGGAGCGGGTGGTACACCTACCACAAGATATAATTTTTGATATATTTGGGAGCGGGTGGTACGCCTACCACAAGATATAATTTTTGATATATTTGGGAGCGGGTGGTACGCCTACCACAAGATATAATTACTGATATATTGGGAGCGGGTGGTACGCCTACCACAAGAGATAATTACTGTGATAGTTGGGAGCGGGTGGTACGCCTACCACGAGACATGAAATGAAAGAGGAAATTGAGACATGAAAGTAAGACTATTTTGGATATCTTGAGTTATTGAATATTATTTCAGAGCAGAGTATTTCTTTATAAATGTATTGTATATATATATCTATATTGCAATTGTACAGGTTTAGGTGGGTGACTGGCCTTAGCCTTGTCACTAGTTCGCTGGGATAGGCCAGGCACTTACCAGCACATGGGGTCGGTTGTGCTGATACTACACTCTGCGCTCTTTTTGCGCAGATACGGGTTACGGACAGCAGCAGCGGCAGTAGCGACTTGTGGATTTTTCGAATACTGAGACTACGAGGTAGCCTTGCAGGCGTCCGCAGGACCCGTTGTCTCTTCTATCTATGCTTTTCATTCTGTTATCTCATGTAATCGAGATAAACAACTTGTATTTTCTTTCAAACAATTATGTGTATTATTCTTAGAAGTTCGTGAGTATTGTGACACCGGTCTTGGGTAGTGTATCAGATTTGGATTTTTCTTTATCATATCCGACTAAGTCTTCCGCTAATTTTGATTATTCCGCTGTAATTTGTATGTTGTTAATAAGGAATTGGTTATTAATGGAGAGATAATTAATAATTGGCTTGCCTAGCTTCTATTTAGTAGGCGCCATCATGACCCCGATGGTGGGAAATCCGGGTCGTGACAGGAACAATTGGAGATTATGCTGCAAGCTGTACGACATTTAAAGTATTAGAGGCCGGATTTTTCTGGCCAACACTCTTCAAAAATGCCCGAGCATATATTGCACAATGTGACAGGTGTCAGAAAACAGATAATATCACTAAGAGAGATGTGATTCCATTACAATCAATACAGGTATGTGAAATATTTGATTTTTGGGGAATAGATTTCATGGGTCCTTTTCCTCGTTCGTTTGAATATATCCTTGTGGTTGTGGATTATGTATCAAGATGAGTTGAAGCTATCCCCACAAGGAATAACGATGCTGATACAGTGTGTAATTTTCTTAAAAATAATATTTTTACTAGATTTGGCACACCTCGAGTCATCATTATTGATCTAGTTGAGTGACTTTCTTAGTGTAATAAAAACAGTTTAGTGATTTTGTTATTATAAACGAAAGAAAAGTGACTTTAAAAGATAATTTGATATAGTTGAGTAACCATTTGAATAATTATATATAAACTTATTATATATTAGGCATTGTACAAGTGGGGTTCCAGAGATACAAATTAAAGATATATGGAGTAGTTATATATAAACTTATTAAAACCATCCTCTTTCCAACATTGTTAGGCACTATTCCCTTATACCTTTATTATTGGGCGTTTTTACATCTTCATTGTCATCCAAAATAAGTGATATTTTACATAATCAAGAAGATTTTAATTTTAGGTTATTCAAATTTGCCCTTGATTTTTATACTTCCAACGTGAAAAAAAAAAATTCTTATGCTCTTTATACTTATTAGCTTTTAATATGCAATTTTAATTAAGGGTAATATAGTCAAAATTCTTCTTAATTTTAAGGAGTAAGTAGCTTATTAAATGGCGTGGCAAAGGAAAAACACTAAGGGTGTGTGTGGTATGAAGGAAAACATTTTTAGGAAAATATTTTCCAATTTTCCCATGTTTGGTTGGTTTAAATGTTTTGGAAAACATTTTCCTTATTGATTTATTTTCCTTTAGTTGGAGGAAAATCTTTTCCATATCAAAAGAAGGGAAAACATTTTCCAAACATCCTTCTCAATCTTTCTCACCCTCATCAACCCACCCCTCTCCAAAAATAAGTTTTTTTATTTAAAAATTTTGGTTTTTCCGTTACCATCCACCCTACTACCCCTCCACCCCCCCCCCCCCCCCCATTTCCCGCAAAAAAGTATTTTTTTACCTTTAATTTTTTTTGCCAATTTTAAATTTTTGTTTTTTTATTTTTCTGCACCACCCACCAATTTTGTTTTTTTACATTTTTTTTGTAATTTAAATTTTTATTTTTTTTCCTTTAACTACCCCTCCCCAACCTCGCCCCTGCACCCTACCCCGCAAAAAAAAAATTACCTTAGTTTTTTTTTTTGAAATTTCAAATTTAGTTTTCTATTTTTTCTGCACCTCCTGCCCCCGCCCCTGCCCCTTCCCCTATCCCCCCCTGCCCCTTTCCCCCGAACAATTTTTTTTTTAATTTAAATTTTTTTTCCTTTTAACTGCCCTGCCTTGCCCCACCACCGCCTCCTACCCCCTAACCCCCCTCCCCCACAAAAAATATTTTTTTTTACCTTAATATTTTTTTTTTCAATTTCAAAATACAATTTTGTTATTTTTCTATACCACCCAGCCCCCACCCCACCTCTACCCCAAAATTTAAAATATTTTCAATTTTTAATTTTTTTATTTATCCATTTGAAGATCAAAATTTTACAAGTTCCAAAATTTTAAGTTTGGATGTTTATGTGTTTGGAAGTTTACGGGTTCGAAAATACGCGATTTTTATGTTAAAAAGTAAAGCATCACATTAGTTCTTTTAGATTGTGTCCATTTTTAGAGACTTAGGGAAGACGTGAGGAGGGGGGAGGGGGCGGGTGGAGGGAGGTGGGAGGGGGAGGGGGTGAGGAGAGTTGCATAAAAAATATTTTCCTAAAAAATACTATTTTCTACTCTCTAACCAAACAATAGAAAATATTTTCCGGAAAATATTTTCCACTTACCAACTAAACAAGAGAAAATAAGTGATAAAACCAATGATTTTCCATCCATGAAAAACATTTTCCTTCCTACCAAACACACTCTAAATAATATGGACAAGAGGGAGTAATTAATTAGGGTGGTTAAATTTCAAACAAATGATTAACATCTAGCTAATATTTGCTCCCTTCATTATTGGTACTTTTATATGTTGTTGACTTGTTCCATATGCGATAGTATTTGGTTACGCATAAGTTTAAATTAAGTACTTTCTTGACTTTTTTTATTTGTCATTTTAAAGAATTAAGAAGGTATTGACTTTTTTAACTCCACTCTTAATGCTCCAAAAAAACACATATTTATTTGCGGAAGATATACATATAAGTGTAATTTAGTAAAATATTCTTTTTATTTAATGCTATTAATTGGTTTCTTTTACAAAAACTTTTGATTAATTCTGTTAAATAGGTTTCTTAATTGCCAAAATCTTAAACCACAAACAAAAGGTACTGAAGATGTGTATTTGGCCTCTTTATACAAAAAATATATTGTATTTAAACTATTTCTTAAAATATATTATGCGTTTAATATCGTATAATATAGTTTAAATTTTTTATCATAACACGCGATACTATTGGTTGTTTTATTTGTTGATTTTCTCCCTCTTTTTCTGAGCCGAGGGTCGGCCGGAAACAGCCTCTCTACCCTTTCGGGTAGGGGTAAGGCATGTGTACGTATTACCCTCCCCAGACCCCACTTTGTGGGAACATACTGGGTAGTTGTTGTTGTTGTTGTTAGATTGTCAAACTTCATTTTAGGTAAGTGCTGTGCCTAATATCCTCTATTCATAAATATGCGTTAATTGTAATAAAAAAAAAAAACAAACGTGACTTTTTATATTTTATATCCTATCAGTAGAAGGTAGGTGAAGAGTTTTAAAAGAAATCAGTCCAGACAAGTTGTCCATGTGACGACCATGTCGGCTAACAACTACGGGTTTAAAAGATTGACATGCTTCTAAACAGACAAGCATGTGATGAGGTGATGCACATGTCATTTTATGCAAATTTTATCAAAATGGAAGTGATAAATAAAGAGTTTTATATGACATAATACAGCTTTATTGGGTACATTCGTTTTTGTGCTCAATGATGACGTACCTCAAACGATAAGTCCGTGAGATCTGTTTGGTCAAAACAAATTGTATACGGT
This sequence comes from Nicotiana noctiflora, assembly GCA_032618575.1. Lineage (NCBI taxonomy): Eukaryota > Viridiplantae > Streptophyta > Magnoliopsida > Solanales > Solanaceae > Nicotiana > Nicotiana noctiflora. Next base: position 11,745 of record JASVEL010012358.1, read on the forward strand.
TAAAATAGGACTTTTTCTTTTGCTATTTAATGGAAGACCGAAGAATTACGTCGAGTGTTAGTCTCGTAATGAATCGGGTCAGAGTACGAAGATGAAGTATCAAACTCGAGACTCGAGGTGCTCGTCGAGATCGATGCTAACAACAATCGAGATCATATATGATAGACTTCGAACGAAGTATAATAACGGAAAGACGAAATATCTGTAATCGGTCGAAGATCACGACGAAACTCCTGAAACAGATCAGATTAAGAACGATTGTTTAGACTAATCATAAATTTTTTTTCCGTAATTAAAAGAAAGAAAGAGTCATAAAACGTACGTGTGAGCACGACGATTGCTCGGTAGATGTAATAACAATATGTTCTTCCTACTCCATTACAATTGTCAAACAAGAATCCTATTTGTAAATTTCAACTAGATATATTAAAAAATCTATGTACAAGTGAGGTTCCTTGGCCACATATAGTCCCATTTTTTCTATCTTGAATAGATACAAATATTATATATGGAGTAGTTAGGACATTTTTAATGGTACTTTATTTTTTTCATCAAATTCAAATTTGGTGTAAGAAATAGAGTAAAATTGCTTCAATGGTATTCCATTTGTTGCTCTATTATAGAGCAAGAATAGTGTTGCACCAAATTTGGTGCAACACTATTCATTACTCTATATTTGGTTTAATAATATTTTATTTATTTTTTATTGTTGAACTTTTAATTATATATTGTGTATATAATTAACTTTTATATTAAGATTTTTATAATTTTAATTTTATATCCTATTAATTGATATATTAATTTTTGTATATATTATATTTATATAAAATTATAAGTTAATTTTATTATTGTTATAATTATTATAATTTTATTAAGGATAAAGATGCGCATTTCGCACTTCGTAATGCATTAATCGAGCATTTATGGGAGAATAGAGAGAAAAATTAAATATTTATGTGATAATTAAATTAAATCTAATTATGATGTAATATTTATTTAATTATGTTTTATTAATAATTTTACTTTTTTTTAGTTTATCCTTTATGTAAATTTTTTTAATAAATGATTATATAAGTGGTGAATGTGAATTATATATAATGAATATGGAAAAAATAAAAAAGATAGTATTAGTTTGAAGGAAAGAAAAAATGAAAAGTAAATAAAAAATAATAATATAATATAGAAGAGAGAGAAAATTTGGTGTATAAAATAGTATAAATGTTGGAGTAGATTTGATGTTGCACAATTTTAAAGTGAAAAATAGTACAAAAAATAGAGTGATGGTTGGAGATGCCTTATATATAGACTTATTAAAAGCATCCCTCTTTCCAACACTGTTACGTACTATTCCCTCAGGCAGTAATAGTCATTTTTAATTGGCTCTTTAAAATATACTCATAATGTATAATGTATTTAAGATTAGTCAAATTTCATCTAAACTTCAGGACTACAAATCTGAAAATTCAGGACATTGTGCCATGAATTTTTGAACTGCTAATTTGAAATTCAGGACTAAGTGTCATGAATTCTTGAACTACTAATTTAAATTTTAGGACATAATATTTGAATTTCTGAACACAATTTTCAAATATTAGCACACAATGTCCTGAATTTGAAATTTAAGATTTAAACTGTAGGACTTCGTGTCCTGAAGTTTGAGCGAAATTGATAATTTTTAAATAATTGTAAACTGTCAATATATTTTAAACAACACTCCTAAAAATGGCTACCTAGTGTCATTTCCACTATTCCCTCCACCCAATATTATTGGGTGTTTGTACATTTTCATTTTCGTCCAAAATAAGCAACATTTTACATAATCAAGATGGTGTTAATTTTATGTTTTCAAATTCACCCTTGATTTTTATACTTCCAATATGAAAAATACAAATTCCTACGCTCTTACTTAATTATCAGCTTTGAAAGATGCATATTTAATTAACAATAATATAGTCAAAGTTCTTCTTAATTTCTAGGAATAAGTAGTTTATTAAATGGTGTGTCAAAGGTAAAAATACCAAATAATATGGACAAGAGGGAGTAATTAATTAGGGTGGTTAAAATTTCAAAGAAATGAATAAAGAGGGGTTGCTATGATGGTAAGCAACCCTCACTTCCAACCGAGAGGTTGTGAGTTCGAGTCTCCCCAAGAGCAAGGTGGGAAGTTCTTGGAGGGAAGGATGCCGGGGGTCTATTTGGAAACAGCCTCTCTACCTAGGGTAGGGGTAAGGTCTGCGTACACATTACCCTCCCCAGACCCCACTATGTGGGATTATACTGGGTTGTTGTTGTTGTTGTTGTTGTTGTATCTAAAATTTGGTCCATTCCTAATTGATACTTTTAAATGTTGTTGACTTTTTGTTTTTTTTGACTGTTGACTTGTTCCATATGTGATAGTATTTGGTTGCGCATAGTTCAATTATGTATTTTCTCCATTTTTGTTATTCGTCATTTTAAAAAGTTAAGAAGGTATTAACTTTTTTAACTCCACTCTTAATACTCCAAGAAAAAATATATTTTGTACAAGTAGGGTTACTTTGGCACATGGCCACATATATAGTTCCATTTTTCTATCTTGGGATATATATATATATATATAGACTAATTAAAAGCGTCCCTCTTTCCAACATTGTTACGCACTATTTCCTCGGTGAAGTGTAGTAATAGCTACTTTTAAGTCCGCTCTTTAAGATATATCTACAATTTATAATGTAATTAGGATCAGTCAATTTTACCCAAACATTACGACTACAAATCTAAAAAATTAGGATATTGTATCCCGAATTTTTGAATTGCTAATTTAATATTCAAGATTAAGCATCCTTGTCACGATTTGGATTTCTCATGCTCGGGAGTCGTGACAGAGCCTACTAATGTGAGCTAGACAAGCCAATTCTTTAAAACTAGTTACTTCATTATTAATTTATTCCTTTTTATTAAACAAAAAGCGATAACGTATAAACAGCAAAAACTATAATTAAACGGAAGAAAATAATAAAATATCTTAAATCCGTGTCTATTACAATTACTCGAGCCTTAACCACCTAAAACATGGTGTCACAGTGTCACAGACAGTCTAAGATTCACTACACACAACGTTTGAAGAAATAACAATACACTATTTATGAAACATGGAAAATGAAATAGGGAAAAAAAAAGAGGGGAGACGCCGGCGCATGCGAACGCATGTAGGTCTACCTTGGATCTCCCAGTAGACTAATGGTAGCCACATGATCTACTATCCGAAATCTACAGTACTGGGATACGCACAAAAGAGCGCAGAATATAGTATCAGTACAAGTGACCCCATGTATTGGTAAGTGTCTAGCCTAACCTCGGCGAAGTAGTGACGAGGCTAGGATCAGACTACCAAATAACTTATGCAGTTCAAATACATATAGCGGAAAAGAAATACATAAGTAAAGATGGGAGGGGAAAACATGCTTCCGAGAATAACAAGTAAAAACAAAATATCAAGAGAATTATAAAAGGATCAAAATCAAACTAATAAAAAGAATAAGGAAACAAAAGTAGATTTTGACTTTCTTTTCAATCTTGTTGCAGGCGTGCAACCCGATCCCTTTTCCTGTATCTTGTGGCAGGCGTGCCCCCCGCTTCCATTTTATTATATCTTATGGTAGGCGTACCACCCACTCCCATTTACAAGCCAACAATAATCACAAGGAATCTTGGCAAGAGAACAATAATATCAAACAAACATCCCGGTAAGGGAACAATGATATCTCAACAATATCCCTGCAAGGGAATAATAATATCAAACAAACATCCCGACAAGGTAACAATAATGATAATAACATGTGAGGCACAATAAACCATAACGAAGTCATAATAATTTATAACACAAGACTCACGGGCATGCTTGACGTACAGATACTCTTTATTATGCCTATACATCGTACTCCACAATTAACACATAGCAAATAGACACAACTCCTAATCTCTCAAGCTAAGGTTAGACCAAACACTTACCTTGATATCACAAACACAGTTCACATCTCAATTATTGCTTTACCTCTTGATTCCACCATTAATTTGCTTGTATCTGGTCAAAAGTTACTTAATTACATCAATAAACAGTAAATGAATTAATTCTAATGCATGAATATAAATTTCCTAAAGTTCTACCCAAAATTCAGAAATCGCCCCCGAGCCCACATGGTCAAAATCTGAGGTTCGAACCAAAATCTGATTACCCATTCCCCCACAAACTCAAATTTATAATGTTTTTTTAAATCGGACCTCAAATCGAGGTCCAAATCCCAAATTTTTAAAAAATCAAGGTTCTACCCAAAACACCCAATTTCTTCTATAATAATCATTGATTTTGAGTTGAAATCATGTTAAAAGAAATTAACGAGTGAAGAAAATGAGTTAGAAATCATTTACCTACGTCTTGGAAAAGAAAGGTTGTTTGAAACATAGCCTATTATGTTGTTGGGGTTTTGAAAAAAGAAAAATAACTGAAAATCCCGTCTAAATATACTACTCTTAGATGCCTTGTGCATGCCGCACAGGCCTTCCTGTGTACTGTTGTGACATGTTTTAATATTTTGTCCATAACTTTCTCTACATATGTCTAAATAGTGATTTCCTTACCTTTCTAGAAACTAGACACAAAGTACTACAACCTTGATTTTTTAATCATCTCAAAATTCCTTTAAGAGAAAAAGATATAGGCATTTAAAGTTAGACCAGTGAACTTGTGCGGGCCACAAAAAATCGAATGTGGCCGCACAACCACCAGTGCAAACAACACATAAACCACTGCGGACCGCACTAGCAGGTTAGGAGATTTGCACTTCTCTGAACCTCCAATAGCCATGTTTTAAGCATAAGACACCCCGGAACCTACCCAAAACTCACCCGATCCCTCAGGACTCCAAATAAAATGTACATACTAATTTACAGATGTCATATGGAACTACTCGTGCAATCACTTACTAATATTTTGGAGAAGAAAGGTTATTTGAAAAATCGTCTCTTATGTTTTTGGGGTTTTGAAAAATTAAAAATATCTGAAATCCTGTCTAAATGTACTACTTTCAGATGCCTTGTACGGACCGCACAAAATCAACTGCGGCCACACAGCCCTTCCTATAGAGACATGTTTTAGTATTTAGGCCACAACCTTCTCTACAGATGTCGAAATGGTGATTTCTTTCTCTTTCCAGAAACTAGACACAAAGTGCTACAACTTTCATTTTTGAATCATCTCAAAATTCCTTTTAAATCAAAAGATATAGGCTTTTGAAGTGAGACCAGTGATCCTATACGGGCCGCACAAAATCGAGTGTGACCGCACAACCACCAGTGCGGACAACACAAAAACCACTGCGGACCGCATTGGCAGGTTCAGAGATTTGCACTTCTCTGAACCTCCAATATCCATGTTTTAAGCCTAAGAAACCCCGGAACCTAACCGAAACTCACCCGAGCCCTCGGGACTCCAAACCAAATATGCATACTAACTCACAGACATCATATGGACTTACTCATGCGATCACATCATCACAATAACATATAAAATTATGAATTAAACCTCAAAACTCAACATATTCGTCAAGAACTCTCAAAGTTCATAACTCTTCAACCGAAGTCCAACTCACATCAAATAAACTCTATTTTTTTTACCGAATTTCACAATTATCTTTCAAATATCATAACAAATTTGTACCGGGTTCCGGAACCAAAATACGAGTCCGATAACAATGGTTTAAAATATTAATTCTTTTCTTTGTTTTTTTAGATAATTCAGTAAAATAATTACTTTCAACAATTAATTTTTAAGGTTTGGGACCTCGGAATTCATCTCTGGGCATACGCCCAAGTCCCATATTTTACTGCAGACCTCACAGGATAGTCGGAACACGGATTCGGATCCATTTGCTCAAAATATTGACCAAAGTCAACCATAATCGAATTTTTAACTCTAAAAATTTTAATTTCTCATATTTTCACGTAGAAGGTTTTCTGGATATAGGTCCGGACCAGGTATGTAAATCAAGGTCGGGTATAGAGGAGATTTTTAGGCCTCACAATACTGAATTCACTTGCAACACAAGTGATGACCCATAAGGTCATCACCGTCCTGAATTCTTGAACTACTAATTTAAAATTCAGGACAAAAGATTCGAATTTCTGGACACTATTTTCGAACTTTAGGACACGATGTCCTGAAGTTTGAAATTGAAGGTTTTAACTCTAGGACATCGTGTCTTGAAGAATTGAGATTGACTAATCTTTAAATTCATTGTAAACTGTAAATATATTCTAAACAACATGCTTAAAAGTGGCTATCTGGTGTCATTTCCACTATTCCCTCCACCCGGTATTATTGGGTATTTTTACATTTTCATTTTGGTAAAAAAATAAGCAATATTTTACATTATCAGGAAGGTGTTAATTATGTTCTCAAATTCACCCTTGATTTTTATACTTCCAACGTGAAAATTACACATTCCTACGCTCTTTAAACTTAATTATCCGCCTTGAAAGATGCATATTTGATTAACAATAATATAGTCAAAGTTCTTCTTAATTTCTAGGAGTAAGTAGTTTATTAAATGGTGTGTCAAAGGTAAAAATAATAGTTTATTAAATGGTGTGTCAAAGATAAAAATAATAGTTTATTAAATGGTGTGTCAAAGGTAAAAATACTAAATAATATGAACAAGAAGGAGTAGTTAATTAGGGTGATTAAAATTTCAAAAAAATGAATAAGATCTATCTAAAATTTGGTCCCTTCATTGTTGATACTTTAAATGTTGTTGATTTTTTTTTTGTTGACTGTTGACTTGTCCCATATGTGATAGTATTTGTTTGCGAATAAGGTTCAATTATGTATTTTCTCCATTTTTGTTATTCGTCATTTTTAAAAGTTAAGAAGGTATTAACTCCACTCTTATACTCCATGAACACATATTTATTTGCATTAGACATTGCACAAGTGGGGTTCCTTGGCCACATGCCTGCATATATAGTTCCATTTTTCTATCATGGGATGGATACAAATATATATGTAGTAGTTTATAGTTATATACAGTCTTATTAAAAGCATCCCTGTGTCCAACACTGTTACGTACTATTTCCTCGGGCGAAGTACAATAATAGTAACCTTTATAATGTAGTTACTATTAGTCAGTTTTCATCCAAACTTCAGGACTACAAAATGTTCTGAATTTTTGAGTTGGTAATCTGAATTTCAGGGCTAAGCATCCTGAATTCTTGAATTACTAATTTAAAATTCAGGATATAAGATTTAAATTTCTGAATATAATTTTTGAACTTTAGGACACGATGTCCTTAAGTATGAAATTTAAGGTTTAAACTCTATGACACCGTGTCGTGAAGTTTGACCGAAATTGGCTAATTTTTAAATACATTATAAATGGTGAATATATTTTAAATAACATGATTAAAAGTAGCTACCTGGTGTCCCCCTCCGCCCGATATGATTGGGTGTTTTTACATCTTCATTTTGATCCAGAATAAGCAATATTTTACATTATCAAGAAGGTGTTAATTTTATGTTTTCAAATTCACCCTTGATTTTTATACTTCAAACGTCAAAAATATAAATTCCTCCGCTCTTTATACTTAACATCTGTGAAAGATACAAATTAATTAACGATAATATAGTCAGAGTTCTTCTTAATTTCTAGGAGTAAGTAGTTTGATAAATGGTGTGTCAAAGGTATAACTCCACTCTTAATACTCCAATAAAATACATATTTATTTGCGGAAGATATACATATAAGAGTAATTTAGTTAAATATTCTTTTTAATTAATGCTATTAATTAGTTTCTTTCTACAAAAACTTCTGATTAATGTTGTTAAATAGGTTTTGTTAAGACTTGTATAATTATATTTTTATATGTAATGATAGTTAGTTGTATAGTTAGTGAAGTTATTTAGCTAGTTAGTGGGCCAGCTTAGGCAGCTCATCATTAGTTGTATTTTCCTAGTATTGTATATGTATATACTTTGTACCGTATAGTGAAATGAAGTGAGCTTTCACTTTCTCAATTCCTATTCTCTCTCTTAGAGCTCCCTCTCACAGAGCTCTCTAGAAGGACTTTATTGAAGCTCCAGATCGACTTTCAAGCTCATCCTTAAACTCAGTTCTAACATGGTATCAGAGCTAGGTAGCCCATGCTCGACTATCTGCCGTCGTCTCTCTCAATGTAGCCTACTCCTTTCTTTCTTCTAAATCTATCTCTCTAGTTCGACTGGTATTTTCCCTAATTCGTTCGAATCACAAAATTGACAACAAATTCTTCAAGTTTCACCTGAAATTTGTGTGTAACACAACAAATTCATCTACTCATGGCTGTATTAGATAAGGAAGAAACATCTGTTTGTGATACCAGTGTTGCCGCTACAGCGAGCACTGGAATAGATCTAAGTGATCCACTCTGCCTACATCTATTAGACAATCCTAGAGCGATGCTCGTCTTAGTTCCTTTCAGTGGAATTGGATATATATCTTGGAGACGTTATGTCATGCGAGGTCTATCCTTCAGCAACAAGTTAGGGTTTATAAGTAGAGAGTGTAAATTACCAGATCCTCAATGTCAAATATTTTGACAATGGGAGCAATGCGATTACATGGTGACATCTTGGATTCTACATTCACTCTCCAAAGACATTGCGGACAGTGTAGAATATGCTAATAATGTTGTTGAATTGTAGAGAGAATTGGAGGATTGCTAAGAGCAAACTAATAGTGCTAGGCTATACTAGATCCAAAAGTAGATAAAGGACATGTCTCAAGGTGCGTTCGACATTACATGTTATTACACTAAGCTGAAAAAGCTCTGGGAAGAGCTGAATACTTTGAATAAGAAGATCATTGCAGCTGTACCTGTACATGTCATGTCAAGGAGAACATGCACAAAGCCGAGCAGGATAGGAGATTGATATAGTTCCTTATGAGACTTAATGAGGTCTACACTATTGTACGTGGAAGCATTCTTACGATGAATCTGTTGCTAGCTATTACACAAGCTTTTTCACTACTCATTTATGATGAGAAGCAAAGAGAGAAAAAACCAAACAACCAGATGCTCTTTGACTATGCTTCCATAAATGTCAACACATCAAAATTTGGTTCCTACAAAACAAACTACTCTGCTAATAACAATTCCACTAGAAGCAATAGGCCTCAACCATTTTGTGACTACTGTAAGAGACCAGGTATTACCAAGGACAAATGCTACAAACTATACGATTAACCTCAGAGTTTTGGAAATTCGCACACTCAAAATTCAAATGCAGGACATAACATGAATCAAGCTACAAGGTTCAACAAAGGAAGGAGAATAATAGTCAGTGTTAAAGGGACATCTTCTAAAGAAATGAGGTCGGGCAGGTCAACCTTTCTAAGGAACAATATGGACAAATCTAGAGTTTGCTGCAACATTTTCACATTGGAACAGAAGGAGAGAGTTTCAGCTGCACAAACTATGCCAATGGTTCTATGAACTTTGCAGGTATAATAGTTTATAATTCTTCTATTGATTTTGGAATATTGTCCTGTGAATGCTTCAAAAATAAGGCTTACTCTTGGATATTAGATTCAGGAGCCTCTAATCACATGGCCTTCAATATATCTTTTCTAACCAACGTTGTAACTCTACCATATCCCTTATTGGTAGTTCTTCTGAATGGATATAAGGTAAAAGTAACAGTAAATGGAAGTGTGACATTGTTTCCCAAGACCATTTGCATAAAGTCATGTATATACCTTCATTAAAATATAACCTAATATCAGTTCATTTATTATCCAGTTCAACCCCTCACAACATTGTTGCCTTTACTAATAATCTTCTGCAGGCCCCTTCAATGAAGAGGCCTCTAGAAATTGGTAAAGCCAGTGATATCCTATATCTTCTCTGCCCAAGGTGTATCAGGAACAACTATTCAGAATCAACAATAAATAGTTCAATTGCTAGCTCTATTTCTTCCACTTGCTGTACACACAACTTACACTATTTTCATCATTCCTCTATAAATAGCTCATTGTCTAGGGATGATTGCACATCTCATTCAGCTGTAAATAAAACATCTCATTCAGTTCTAAATACATGCCATTCCCCAAATAATAAAGTGCAATTCGCCATTGTGAATAGAATCAGTCCTGGTATCTCTTCAAGTGATGCTACAAATGTGTTGTGACATAATAGGTTGGTCATGTACCCTTTGCCCAAATGAGGGGAAAGTCTAGTATTCCAACATCTTTCTCACAAAAAGCCTTACCTACTATGTATACCCAATGACAAGTCATGAGAGATTGCCATTTCTAGAAAAATACAGTAATTCCACAAAAATCTTTCAACTACTTCATGTTGATCTCTGGGGTACTTACCACATGCCAACTCATGACAACTTCATACATTTCATTACCACGGTGGATGATAGTTGTGACGACCCGGTCCGTCGTCACGTGAGTTACCATTCAGTTTTCCTCGTTATATGATTGTTCATGTTTCAATATATGTGTTTGGTGTATTTGAGTCAATTCTGATCGAATTTAGTAGGAAATGAGACAAATCGTCTCTTTGATGAAGGAATAGTTTGGAGAAGTCAACCGGATGTCGACTTGTAAGTTAGAGGGATCGAAATTGAATTCTGATAGTTCGGTTAGCTTCGGAGGATCATTTGTGGCTTAGGAGAGTGATCTGAATTGAATTTGGAGGTCAGGTGTAGAAATATGCTTGAATTGGCTAAGTTGAAATTTTGGCGAACTCCGATCGATAGGTGAGATTTTGATCCAAGAGTCAGAATGGAATTCCGATAGTTGTAGTAGCTTCGTTAGGTGATTTTGGATATGTCTGCATATTTTCAGGTCATTGGGACATTGTTTGGTCAGCCTTTTGATTGGATGTTGGTTTCGGAAGTTTTAGTTAAAACTTAGGCTTGAATCCGCCTTAATTTGATGATCGTGCGTTTAAGGATATGTATTTATGATTAAAACAAGTTCGTGTGATGGTTTAGAATGGATTTGTATTTTTGGTTGAGGTCCCGGGGGCCTTGGGACGTTTTCGGAGGGTGAAACGGATGAATTTTTGAAGTGTGTAATTGCTGGTATTAATGCAGCAGTGATTTCCGCTTATGTGTGGGAACTTCTCTCAATATAATTGTGTGAGGGTATGTAACTCGGGAAGAAAATGATAAGTTTGCAAGTCTGTGATAATAATTAGAGTAAGCAATAATGTGCTGGCATTTGACTTTACAGTTGGGTAAGGATTGTGCATGTCTTAGGTTAATCATGAAAGATAGCTTTTGTGACATATTTTGGGGGAGACACTAATAAAATTGGCCTAAAGTGTGATTAAGGTTGCTCGAGGACGAGCAAAGGTTTAAGTGTGGGGTATTGATAATAGGTGAATTTGACTATATTTATGCCCTAAATAATCACACTTTATTGTTGTTTTGATATTGTTTATGATGACAAAATGCTCTTGTTAGTGTTTTTAGTGTGTTATAGGTACACATGAGCTAATGAAGACCATGTGTTATGATTATAGGTGGCTCCATAGCGAACAGTGCCGACCATTTGTAGCGGAGCATCTTTCTACTCGAAGTCTCGGTGAGCCCCTTATTTTCCATGGGGCTATATGGTGTATCTTTTATTATTACAGCTTTCCGCTTTTGAGGTGTAGCCGGGGCTTTGTTGTCGGCATAGTCATATTTATCTGTTGTATCCTTAGAGGCTCCAAAGACACTAGTGTGTGTTATGTACGAGTATTCGGGGATTCCACTATATGTATATGTTTTAATCCTAAACTTGTGATCTCATTAAACCGTATCTTTAATGGAATCCTTGAAGTTAGCTTATGTACGGTAAGTTTTTATGATATGTAATGAATTAGTGAAGTGGTAAACACCGTGTGTGGTTTTTTAAATTAATGAAAGACATAGGTCCCATATTCATATTGGTTTTGGGTGGGAAGATTTTGATAACGCTTGATTCGTCGGGTTCACTCGATTGAGCATCGGTCGCGCCTCCTGAGGTTGGGGCATGACACTAGCCTAGTCGGAGTTTATTTGGTATTTCATGTTTCTATGCTCCGGAGATATCATGGTGACCCATCGCACGTATTAGATTTCAGTTCAATTGTCACGACCCCAAACCCCGGTCGTGATGGCGCCCAACACATTGCTAGGCAAGCCCGACCATCTTATCCAATTAAACCATCCAAGTATAATTAATACCGATTAATCGGCGTGATTAGCCTGTTTTCATAACAAATCAAGAAGTGTGGAACTGAAATACAAGAACACAGTCCCAACCAAATCGTGGTGTCACAAGTTTGAGCCTCTACAAATGAGATGTGCTACAAAATCAAGTCTAACCAGAATGGAGACAACAAAATGATAAAAAGAAAGAGGTCAGGTACTGCGGACGTTGGCAGCTACCTCGAAGTCTCCACAGAATGGGGATAATAAAGAAGTTGCGATAGCTCAACTGCCCTCCTGAACCTGTATATCTGCACAAAAAGTGCAGGGGAGTGGGGTGAGTATATTTCAACTCAGTGAGTAACACTAATAAACAATAACTAAAAATAAGAACTCATGTACTATCACTAAACAGTTCTAAGGCAACCCCCACAGGTTAGTCATCACTATAATGAGTACCCTGATCTCCAGTCCACATCTATCTCATCTAGGTCCCACACTGACCACATCCTCGCTCGTACCACTAAGGTATACAACCATCACAATATATGGAGACATATACATCTCTCTATAACATATAAATATTTCAGTATATATATGAATATGAATAAGTATAATGCTGCGTCGCGTACATATACCGATACGGCGCGCAGCCCGCTCCAATACATATACCGCTGCGGCGCGCAGCCCGCTCCATTTAACGTCGACGGCGCTCACTGGGGGTGTATACGGACTTCGGAGGGGCTCCCTAGGCCCAAGCACTATAATACTGCGGCGTGCAGCACGATCCACACAAATATTACTGCGGCGTGCAGTCCGATCCAATATATATATGTATATATCTCTATACTGCTGCGGCGTGCAGCCCGGTCCCATAATATACACCAATGCTCACTGAGAATGTGTGCAGACTCAGACTCTGAAGGGGCTCCTATAGCCCAAGCGCAATAATACTGCGGCGTGCAGTCCGTCCCACATGTATATTACATGTATATTACTGCGGCGTGCGGTCCGATCCAATATATATACTGCTGCGGCGTGCAGCCCGATCCAATATAGGTATATATATATATAATACCCCATAATGGGTCCTCGACCCTATCCCAGTCAGTATGTAATACCTCATAATGGGTCCTCGACCCTATTCCAGTCAGTATATACTTGGCCTCTCAGGCCCAATATAATATATCACAGTGGGTCCTTGACCCTGTCTCAGTCAATATAGACTTGGCCTTTCGGGCCCAATATAACATCTCATAGTGGGTCCTTGACCCTATCTCATCTCAATCGGTATAGACTTGGCCTTTCAGTCCTGCTCAGCTAGAACAGGGAATTCCACCCTAGATAATCTCTCTCAATGTACACATCTAGTACGAGCTCATATTATGCTAGCTACGGCTGAGTGTATGTTTCCAACACGATTTAAGGGTCACCTAGCTCTATAGGTTCCCTAATGCTCTACAGATCGGCACAAGGCCCCAAACATGGCTATCAGCCCAATTGCACAGTTATAAACTTATTATGAGTCATAACACACAGTATACTATTAGTCGGGAAGGACTAAGTCCGAACCCCCAATCACCATGTCACCACGCCCGTCATGGAACGTGTGTCTCATCTCAATATAGCACTGTGAAGTGCTAGTACGGGGTTTCAAACCCTCAGTACATTATTTACTACTACCACTCACCTCGAACCGGTAGAAGTCCTAGCTCTCCTTGCGCTTGCCTCGAAAATCAATCTCCTCGGATGCCAAATCTGCTCAAAATCAATAAGAATACATCAATATAGGCTAATTAGACATAACCCAATCGAAATAACTCAGTTTACACCAAACCCCACAAAGTTGTCAAAATCCGACTTTTGGTACGCTTCTCGAAAAATTATAAAACTCACATTTTCGGAATCCTTGTCTCTCCACGAGTCCGTACATACCAAGAACTCCCAATTCGGACCACAATTCGGCCTCCAAATCATCAAATCTCATTTTCAAATTTCTAGGCCTAAATACCCAGTTTACACCTCAAAAACACGTAATATAGTCGGAATATTCAATGATAATTCAATAATATTGACTAACAATGATCATAAGGGACTTACTTCAAGAATTTCCGTGATTTTCCGCTCAAAATTGCCCAAAATCCGAGATTGGAACTCACTAAAATTGATGGCTAGTCTTTTAATAAGCTGTCCAGATTTTTTCCCGATTTACTGTTCATGCGCGTGGGTGAACAGTCACGCGCGGTTACTGTTCATGCGCGGGACTGTTCACTGTTCATAATTGTAGCGGCTTTTTAAGGAAAAATTGCAGCACAACCAATTTTCACTAAAATGGTTCTAATTCCATCATACTAATTCAGAATTCAACGATTCTTTTTCCTGTGGCTTCGTAATTTCGATACGGATCCAGTGGTTCAAACAAAACTGATTTTGGATCTGATTTGCTCAGTGAAACATCAATTTCTCTTGTTAAACAATTAACTCACATTTCGAGTCAAAAACTCAATCACGACTTGATGAAATTAAACCAAAATTTCCAGACCAATCCTATAATTCATGATTTAAATTCTCGAAGTCTCAAAATCAAATTTGAATCTGTAGAACTAAAAATAGACCTTTGGATCATTACATTTATGCTCAAAACGGCAAAAGTCTTCCAAAAACTGTTCCAAAATTTAACCGAGCCTCATGGGTGTGGGCACGTGATTTTTGCCCTACATGAGAATTACTCCCAAAATCCAAATTAAAATAGTCTTGTGTTGTAACTTGATTTCGTAGATTTTGTGTGGTCTTTGCTTAATGTTAGCACTTGTCTCTGTGTGCGTTTATTTGCTAAATTGATCAAAAATACATGTTACAGACATTTATAAATTAATTGTGCGCTCGTAAGAATTAATTTACCATAAAGTGTTTAAAATGAAAAATTACAAAATTCGCATTTTTTGTTTCCTTGTCATTAGGTGATTTTATTTAAATGTTAATGGTTTGAGTATTATCTAATAGGCATGCAATTCCATTTGTTTGGAATAGCTTTTATTTGAATGTGGCTAGTGAAAGAAATGAAGCAAAGGGCTAAAATTGCGAGGAATCCAAGCAATAAAATGAAGCAAGGGGCTAAAAATACCATCCCACCCGGGTCGACCCAGTCTTTTAATGAAACCAAGCGACACCGTTCCATTTAAAATAAAATGATCCAAGCCATCGATCAGCGTTGATCCAATGGACTACATTAATCACCCCATTGTTTAATCCTGGCCGTTGGATTCTCATCATCCAACGGCCGAAATGAGTTAATCTAAGTCTCGGATACCCCAAACCCTTATGCCAAGTTCATTTCTCATTTTTTGCCAAACCTGTTCGTCTCCTATAGAGACAAGATCAAACGCCTCCGCTGCCACCGTCCTCCGCCTACCGGAAATCGCCTCACGGCGGTTCCGGTAGGCCAAACCCCTCTATTTTTACACCCTAGGACCATCTCAACTCCCCTATTCCAAATCCACGAACCATTTACCTCGAATCACCCTCTAGCTTCTCGAATCTTCAATCGAAGATTCGAGTCCAAACTCAACCTACACCAAACACCCCCAAATTCGTACCCTAGCACCCCCTAACCTCCCTAGTCACTAATCCACCATTGTTATGGTTCAAATCTGGCTAGAAACGTTCGAACCCCAAATCAAGCTTTCAAGAACCCTAAAAATTGGAAAGTTAAAATACATCGGTTTAATTGAAGTATTGGGGTCCAATAGAATTTAATTGAGGTGTTCTCAATTGAGAACACTTCAATTAAACTCTATTCAACCTCAAAGGATCGAGTCCGAGTCAGCCCAAGTCCAAAAGCTTTGAAGGTTCGAAACCAGTCCCATTTGCTGGTAGGTTTTCTTTTGTTTTTGATCTCTTTTTATTTCTGACTTTAGTTTCGTTCATCTTCTACCCTTTTCTTTCGATTTTGGATCAAATGTTTTTGGATTTGCTCTTACTTCTGTTGATTCATGTTAGTTAGTATCAGTTTTTGTGTAAGAATATGATTCGTCGATTTATTGATTAGGTTTATTGCCCCTGAGCCTGCCCGTAAGATATAGTTTGAAATGTCGATTAGTCGTTATCGATTATATAGGTCGTAATTATTTAAACGAATATCGTCGCAGGCTCGATTGTTAGCAATATGACGGAAATGTCATTAGTATTGCCCAGTTACATCCGAGCCATTGCTTGGATTGAGAGCTATGAGTAATTGTTTAATCTTGAATTAGGGATATTCTGGATATAGCTGCTAATGAGTTAATCAAGATTAGGCATGGTCTTGTTCAGTACAGTATTGATTAAGGGTAATAAAAAGAAATGGCAAGCACATGGCATCTGCTGGACAGTAGATATGGGTGGAACCTGCTAACAGCAGTCCCCTATATTTGCTCTTAAGTGTTCAGTTAATTGAAGGTCAATAGCTTTTGAGGTCCTTTGAATCGTATTTGGTTGGATTTAAGTAGATTGATTGTTTGTGTGCCGGGACTGTCAATTACTTGGTTGATTTTAAGCTGGTGGTGTCATTTTGGGACCAGTCGAACTACTTTCTGATTGAACTTCAGCCTGCTGAAAGCATTAAGTATTTCTGGGTACATTTCCAAGTTTGTTTGGTTTTTGGGTTATTAAAACACTCCTGGTTTGAACTTGATCTTTGGAATGCTGTGTTGGCTGTGTTAAACTGCTATTGTACTCCTACTGCTGTAGCTGTTTGTGTTGCTGCAATTGACTGATGCTTACTGTCTTGTTGCTGATCTCATACTCTTCTTTTGATTTAAATCTCAGGTATTCTTCGACCCCTTTTGATGATGAGGCTGTTAGAAGGAATTTAGAATAATATACATGTTCCTTTGGCTTCCTGAAAGTTTATTTATTTTTTTTGTTGTCATTCTGCCTCTCAACTTTGTTGTTTCATTTCGTTTGTAATTGATTCTGTTAGATTTTAGTTTTTTTTGATTACTTATAAGTTGAATTCTAGAATTGGGTTGTAATAGACTGCTAATTTGGAAACGCTATCGAATTGCTCATGAGGGTGTGCTTTAGTATAATGTAGTGTATTCGCTTGAGTTAAGACTGATTTCAATCATTGGTAGGCATTAAATAAAGTCTGATGCTATTTAGTAGAATCTACTGTATCTAGTATCAATCTAGAGTTTAGTCAGGTTTGTTAAATTTAATCATCCTTCATACATAAATCAACTTATCCGAAAAATTTGGGAAGTAGAAGCTTAAGTAATCTAGCTCTCATTAGTTTAAAAGTCGAAAATTCATTTATTTGTTTCACGTATAGGATTAAGGTGTTTAGAATGACTATAAATTAGGGATCATTAAGAAGTTAATTGATAAATTTTTAGTCTATTCATGCTAATGCATTATGTTCGTTAAAACGACAATTGAATTAACATCACATCTAATATTACTCAAACAGAAAAGAATCGATTTAGTAAAAAAATGATTTAGGGACAAAAGACAAAGAAAATATAGTACTATAGATACGGCCTTAAAATAAATGAGATGAGCCTCGCCGCATTAAACACACAATTGCGGGGCCTTCAAATAATTTGTATAAAACATGTAGATTTGGAAGTATCGTTTAGCGAATTTCACGGTCTTTCCAAAAGATAACAACACGATAGACTCTTTAGGCACGACTTTAATATAAAATACTTTCCTAAATACGGGTGCGCATTTATGTGACCCAAATACCACTCTCGGCGAAACTGAAATACATTAAAGTCACAGGCGTACTGGCTGCGGTGTGACTCGAAGTGTATTTTCGTGACGTCGCAATTCTTCTAAAAATTAAAAAGCGGAATATTAAAAGCACCTAATTAAATATATAATGAAATCAGATAAAAACAAAAATAGCAGTTGAGCAACCGTGCTAGAACCACGGAATCCGGGAGTGCCTAACACCTTCTCCCGGGTTAAGAGAATTCCTTATTCAGGTTTCTAGTTTCGCAGACTGTAATACAGAGTCATAAATTTCCTCGGTTCGGGATTAAAATCGGTGACTTGGGACACCATTATTTTCCCAAGTGGCGACTCTGAATTAAATAAATAAATCCCGTTTCGATTGTCCTTTAATTGGAAAAAACTCCCTTTTACCACCCGCGGGTGTACGGAAAAAGGAGGTGTGACAGCTCTGGCGACTCTGCTGGGGACAAAAAACCCAGAACTTCGGTTCAAGGTTTAAGAATTCGAGCTCAGTTAAATTGTTGTTTTTGTCTACATCTGATTTTATTATATGTTTGACTAATATGCTATATGTTTACCGCTTTGATATTATCTGAACTGTACATATAAACTGTGCCGAAACCCTTCTTTTCTCACCCCCGGGGATGTGCTCACTGGTTGAGACTCCCTATTCCGTTAGTGTCATACCCCAAAATAAGAAAGAGGCTCGGAAAGTTTCTAAGCCGGCTGGCCTTTTGGTTCCCGGAAAGGAGCTCCTTCCTCAACTCGAGTTGTTCGCTCGGGTACACAGTCTAGAACACATATCCAGGTTTTAAACTTAGAATAACGTGACTTCATGCCGGATCCCTAGTAGGAACGCTTATTTGCATCATGTTGCATTTGACTTAGGGGACTCAACACAGGGGTTGGGTCCGTCTAGGACAGGCAACCTGAAATAAAAAAGACCATCCTGTTGCATCCTGTTTGTTTCACGCAATTATTTGTTTCAGACTTGCATGCCGACCGATTTGTAAATATTGAGGAAAAACGAAGAAAAAAAATAGAAAAGAAAAGTAACAGTGCAGAGAGATAACTACTCATTTTTAGAAAACAAACCAATGCCCAAGTAGTGTCGAAACTCTACCGGATTTTGAGAATAAAAAGGAAAAAGAGAATTGTTATTTTTAAAATAGTTTGTTATTACTTAAAAGAAAAAAAAAAGAAAAAACGTTTTATTTTAATAATTAAAAAAAAAACAAGCTTTATTTTTCAATAAAAAAAAAGTAATTTTATTCATAGAACATAGTCATTTGTTTGTCAATAAAATGAAAATTATAATAGTTCGTTTTATATGGCAATGAATTGAAAAATAATAGTTTATTTTCAAAAATAATTCGTGTTGCTTGTTAATAATAATAAAATATATATATATATATATATATATAATAAATAAATAAAACATAAAAGAAAAGGAAATGTCATTGTTTTCAAAAGTAGTTTTCTTTATCTGACCGAACTACGCAGGTTTGATTCTCCCCATTAGGTGGGATACGTAGGCAACCCTCATCGGGTCCAACCACCCCTTCAAAAATAAAAAAAAAATGTCGAAGTTTTAGTTTTCAATAAAATCAAAGTGAAAAGCTGTTTTTGAAAATAGCCGAATGTTCCGAAAGGTTATTTTTGCAAAAATAGCCAATTTGAAGTCTTTTCTTTTTCTTTTTGAATAATAGCCTTGAAATATTCCATATGGAAATGTTGAAAGGCCGTAGCCTCAAAATAAAGTTTGGGTTACCACCCCTTTTTTAAAAAAAAAAATCAAAAAAAAATATGGGTTTAATTTTGTCAATAAAATCAAAGTGATGCCGTTTTTGAAAATAGCCGAATGTTCAGAAAGGACGCGGGAAGGCTGTTTTTGCAAAAATAGCCGCTTTGAGTCATTTTAGATAATTTACGAGCATAGCCTTGAAATATTCCTTGTGGAAATGTTGCAAGGCCATAGCCGCAAAATCAAGTTCGGGTTCATACCCCTTTTGCCAAAATAACCAAAAAATGTGTCAATTTTTTTTTTTTTTGTAAATTAATCGGGTGATGCTATTCATGTTTAAAATAAGCCGAATGTTCCCCAAAAGGACGCCAGAAGGCTATATTTGCAAGAATAGCCACTTTGAGTCTTTGTAAATAATTTTTGGGCACAACCTTAAAATATTCCCTCATGAAAATATTGAAAGGTTGTATCCGCAAAATTAAGGTTGAGTCATTACTCAACTTTGCAAAAAAAAAAAAAAAAAAAAACAACATATGGTTTTGTTGAAATGGCCACATTTGGCATTTAAACTTTCTCAGTCTTGTGTTGGCCTGTGTCGGTGCTGAACGATGCCCCATGGGCCCTAAGATGAATTTTTTTTGCATTTGTAGCCTCTTAAATAAAATTTTGCAAAAATAGCCGCTTTGTCAAATAAGCCATTACATGGCCAATTTTGTAAAGATAGTCAATTGACATTAGAAACTTCTCAGTCTTGTGTTGGCTTATGGCGATGCCGAACGATGCCCCCATGAGCCACATGATGAAAAAATTTTCAAGTTTATCTTTTTTAAATAAATTTTGCAAAAATAGCCATTTTGCCAAATAAGCCATTACATGGCTAATTTTGTAGAAATAGTCATAATTGGTGCTAAAAATATTCTTATTCTTGTAGAAATCTCTGGCACAAGGTATGAAAGTTTTTTCATCAGAGTTTGTAGTTGGAGTCGTCTTTTACAATTTTTTCAAAAAAAAAAAATCAAATAAATATCTCTTTATTTCTTGCATTAATTTGCAAGAACTACGCTCGGTCTGATTCATGCGGAGCCATGATACGTAGGCAATCCACATAGGATTCGATCATATCCATAGCCAAAAAGAAAAAAAAAAGAAAAGAGAAAAATAGAGGAAGGTTTAGAAAGCACAGATATGAGAAGTTGGAACGATGCATGTATGTTTAACTGCATAGGTTCATTGCATCCCTAATGCACGTTTACCTACCTGTCAAATGGCCTAACGCTAACATGACGACTTTGCTTCGTTGTGTCCATTTCCAGAAAGGTGGTTGGTTGTGGTTCTAAAATAACTCTTCCCTGTAACACAAAGTCGGAGGACAATGGCAGAGAATCTCAAGACTGAGTGGGTTGACACCAATACCCGACAACAACTGGCTGAACGGAACCACGGGTTAGTAGAAGAAGTCAAAATGCTGAGACAACATGTGGCTGACATGTATCGGGCGTGGATGGATGGAAAAGCACCACCCCCGCCACCACCTAGCTTCCTGGACTCTGTCCTTACCCGTACACTGAACGCGATGCCAGATGATCCCTCACACTCTCCATATATACCCACCTATCACAGCTTTTCCAGCCACTCGAGTAGCTCAATTACTCGTCCCCCGGCTATGTTTTCACAACGCTACTCCCGTCCCCAACACCACTACTCTCCCCGGGACACCCAAAATCGTACTTCACCTTCCAGGTACCCAGCTCCACAAAAAGCCTACCAACCCCCACGAACATACCGGAAACCCCCCGGGTCAGGTTTCAGGCCAAATAAGGCGTTTAGGGAGGAGAGGTTGCTGAAGCGAGAAAAGGCTCTTACCCCTATCGGAGAATCCTATGCAAGTCTGTTTGAAAGGTTAAAGCATGTCGGCCTAATTACACCGCTCCCCGGATATACTCCCGACCCACGTGCAAGAAGCTTCGATCCTACTGCACGATGTGCATACCACTCCAATGTCAGAGGGCACGATATCGAGAGTTGTCGTACCTTGAAAAACGAAATAGAAAGAATGATTCAAAAAGGGTGGTTGATTGTGATCAATGACGATGACAAGGAGCACACGAATCCTCTGGGAGGTGTATTGACTGAAGCTAAAAATGTTGAAGTAGATGGCAGCCTCAGCAATATTGATGCAGAACTTAGTGGCTAAAGCGTCGTGCTTGGTAATTGGGAAGACACTCCATCTTTTGGTCAGCCAGATGGAGCTTTGGTGGTTCGTTTGTTGTCATTTCTGTTGTCCGAGTTATTTTCAGGGTTGTCTTGTGGTCAAACCCTTTTGTCCTAGCAGTTTGCTTTGGTCTTGCCCAGTTTTGTTTCAGGGCTGTACTCTGGTTTGTTTTGCTTGTTTTGTCATTAAACCATTTCGTCATTAGTTTAATGAAGCTTTCGGTCTTTTGTTACTTCCGATCATTTTATTTGTTTAGTTCTTTTTACCCTTTAGATTTGTCTTGTGCTCAAACGCCGAATCTAGTGACACGACATGCGCACACATAATTGTGGCTTAATTCTAAAAGTTAATCATGAAGCAATTGGAAGATGATCGGGTCATCTAAAGGAAATAAAAACAATTTGAGATTATTTGGATCCTGAGTCATGTGAAACCGGGGCAAGTAAAAAGGGAAACAGTCAAAGGCAAGCTGGCCAAATCGACGTGGGGTCGTTCATAATAATGAAAATGAGAGTGTTGTCCAACCGCGCTTTAAAGATATGACGAATGTTAATCATGTTGTTTGCACTTGGTATGTTTTGAAGATTGGAATGACGAAGACATTTTATTCTGCTACCCAAACACTTTATCCTTCGTTAACCCTTCGAGCCTTATTTTTCCTTCATACCCCTCATTCGGAATCAATACCAAAATTAGAAACACAAATGGGGAAGTTAAAGAAAGAAAAGGAGAAAAACAAAAACAACCAAAAGAAAAAAAAATGAAAAAATGTTGAAAAGGAAAGCTAGAAAAACGAGGAATTGGGAACTACGTTTGACCTGATTCCTCAAAGAGGATACGTAGGCGCTTCACAGCTCGGTCATAGTGTAAATAAAAACCAAAAAAAATCCCCAAGCAAGAAACAGGGGCAGTAAAAAAAAAAAGTGTTTATGTAAGGAAAATATAGGATTCCGAAGGTTGTAATTTTGAACCCAATTTGTTTTATTTTGAGCCTTTAATACCTTTTCTTTCTAGCCCTGTCCAAACCCACATTACGGTCCAAAGAAAGACCTTTTGACCAATTTTCAAAAGAGGCTGAGTTAGGCAAATGAGAGAAGTTTCATCGGGACATAACACTCTGATTCCCGGCACAAAGACTCCGATCTCCAGCAGAAAATAGAAGAGTCTTAGCAGTAACACCACTAATCCCCAGCGGAAAAGTAACACAAATGAGAGAGTCTTAGCGGTGAAAACCTTCATAGGCACCATAAGGCGATAAAAGCTGAGAAACAAAAAAAAACCGAAATGAGAGAGGCTTGATAGTGAAAACCCCTCGGGCACTACAAGTCGAACGAAGATTAGAAATCAAATGGAAAGCCCCAGGCGAAGATTACAAAAGGCGGTTTAACAACGGAATATAGGCTATATGTGCATGTCGTGCCCATTAGAGTTGGTATCCACGTTTGATAGGTTTACTTTATAATTTTTCTTTTTAGAGAGTCATCTTCCTTTTTGTCTTTTATGTTGTTTCCTTTTATCTTTCTCCTTTTTATCAATAATTCCCCAACAGAGTCTGTTTGCAAGAATCGACTGCAAAATTTTCCATCAGCTTTCCAATTACGCAAGACGGGATTTTGATTGGTACACCCAAGTGATATAAGTCAGGAGGAATCAAGCGTAAGGCCAGTGTCCAGAGGGATATTCCCTAGCAATAGGAAAATGACAAAAGGATGGATTGGTGTCAATGAGGATATCTCAAGAAAGGTTAATGACCTCAAGGCCAAGGTTAATGAGACTCAAAGGTCGGGAAATGGCCGTTCCTTATATATGCTGCAAAAGAAGAGGAGATATCCCTAGCAGAAAGGTATTTCCAGTGACAAGGGTGAACAAAGAAAGTGGTTCACCAGTAAAACATGCAAGGTCATCACGAAGGGTCACTATCATAGGAATTCGAGTGGTCAGTGGAAAACCACGTGGAAAGGTTCGCGAATAAAGAGTCGTCAAGGAAGGCGGGGAAGCAAGAAAGGAGAAAACTATCCCCAGCATGAATATCATCAAATGATAACATCCCCGGCAGGGTCTGACAATGAAACGCAGAGCAAGGAAAGAAGAGGAGAACCATCCCCAGCAGGAGCACCACAACCAGCCACCACATTTTAAAACTAACTAATTTTTCTTTGATTTGAAACAGGAAGAAGAGGGGTTGTTGGCAGAAAAGCATGCCACGAAGAAGATTCTCAAACTGGGGCAGAAAATTTTCTCCCGTTGCGAAAATTTTCTCGAAACCAAATACCCGGTTGGGGAAAGAAGCCAGATAACGCAAGGAAATGATCTTTGAACCCGATTATCCCCAACAGCTTTGAAAAAAAAAACAAAAAGAAAACAACAAGTTGTGATAGAGGAAATTATACCCCCAGCAGACAAGACAAAACGAGGAAGCTTGCGTTCGGAAAGGCAAGAAGTCGGTATCATCCCCAGCAGTTCTCGAAAAAATGAAACACTGATTTCGAGATTTCTCCGGCAGCATTATATCCTACAAGTTTTTCAAGGGAGCCAAGCGCGAGTCCCGAATGAGGTTTGGAAAGAGGAAAAAGGAAAAGGGATCCCCCGACAGTGTAATCCCCAGCTGATGACATTTCAATCCCCAGCGATCCCGGGAGAGAATAAAGGTTTTGAAGGAAGTAGAAAAAGAGGAAATAAAGAAGATTTCCCCAGCAGCATTACCCCAGCAGGTAAGTAATTAGTTCCAAAGATATCCCCAGCAGTCAAGAGAAAAATAACACGACCCGGGAGGAAAGCAATTCCAAAACAAGGTAATTCGGAAGAAAGGATGGCCCAAGAAGCGATGCAGGAAGAAGAAAGTGGTGCAGGAAGCAAAGGAATGGCGATTTACTTTCAAAAGATATTGTTGAAGTCAGGAGCCCGCCTGAAGAGAGGAATGGCGATTTATTTTTTCAGAGTTAATGATTAAAGTCAGGAGCCCGCCTGAAGAGAGGAATGGCGATTTATTTTCAAAAGATGTTGTTGAAGTCAGGAGCCCGCCTGAAGAATGGAGTGGCGATTTATTTTCAAAGGATGTTGTTGAAGTGAGGAGCCTGCCCGAAGAATGGAGTGGCGATTTATTTTATAAGTTGATGTTGAAGTCAAGAGCCCGCCTGAAGAGAGGAATGGCGATTTATTTTCAACAGATATTGTTGAAGTCAGGAGCCCGCCTGAAGAGAGGAATGGCGATTTATTTTATAAGTTGATGTTGAAGTCAGGAGCCCGCCTGAAGAGAGGAATGGCATTTTATTTTCTAAGATGTTGTTGAAGTCAGGAGCCCGCCTGAAGAGAGGAATGGCGATTAATTTTCCAATGTTGATGATTGAAGTTAGGAGCCCGCCTGAAGAGAGGAATGTCGATTTATTTTCAAAAGATGTTGTTGAAGTCAGGAGCCCGCCTGAAGAGAGGAATGGCGATTTATTTTATAAGTTGATGTTGAAGTTAGGAGCCCGCCTGAAGAGAGGAATGACGATTTATTTTCAAAAGATGATGTTGAAGTCAGGAGCCCGCCTGAAGAGAGGAATGGCGATTTATTTTCAAAAGATATTGATGAAGTCAGGAGCCCACCTGAAGAGAGGAATGGCGATTAATTTTTCAAAGTTGATGATTGAAGTCAGGAGCCAGCCTGATGAGAGGAATGGCGATTCATTGCCGGCCCGATGAGAGGAATGGCGATTCATTTTTAAAAGATGTTAAAGTCAGGAGCCCGCCTGAAGAAAGGAATGGCGTTTTATTTTCTAAGATGTTGTTGAAGTCAGGAGCCCGCCTGAAGAGAGGAATGACGATTAATTTTCCAAAGTTGATGATTGAAGTCAGGAGCCCGCCTGAAGAGAGGAATGGCGATTTATTTTCACAAGATGTTGTTGAAGTCAGGAGCCCGCCTAAAGAGAGGAATGGCGATTTATTTTCAAAGATGTTGTTAAAGTCAGAAGCCTGCCGGAAAAGCAGAACGGCGTCTCAGTTTCCAAGATTTGATAAGGATAGTGAACAATCGAAAAGTGACAGAGTGTAACGGAAATCCCCAGCATGAATCAGAAGGAAGACAACAAGGATCAGAAAGATAGATTCAGACTTCGAAGGAAAACAATTCGAAGATCGAAAGGAAGGGACCAATGGTCGGACTTCGGCAATCAAGATAGGCCGAAATAACAATTGTCAGAAGAGAAGAAGCATGTGAGGAAACATCAGAGCCAGCAGGATGGCAAGAAAACATGACAAGATCAAGATGAAAAGATACATAAGATTTCGCAATACTGTAACTTAGTTTAGCTTCTTATTTTTCGTTTAGCACGGTGTAATAAGGAGATCAGTGAAGCAGTGGCATCAGCAGCAACAGTAGTAACAGCAAGATCACAACAATCATGGTAGTCCCGGCTACCAAAACTTCCCGAACTACATTGACCTGATTCCCTTTTAGCCAGGGATATGTAGGAGACCTTCTGAAGCGAAGGTTCGGTCAAACGTTTCCAAAAAATGCTTCACACGGAGTACTCAAACAGGCAAAAAATCGCTCGTATCCGCTCACTTATCTTTTTACGAAAACTCTTCATGTTTCCGCATAAAGAGGGGCAGCTGTGAGCACGTGATTTTTGCCCTACATGAGAATTACTCCCAAAATCCAAATTAAAATAGTCTTGTGTTGTAACTTGATTTCGTAGATTTTGTGTGGTCTTTGCTTAATGTTAGCACTTGTCTCTGTGTGCGTTTATTTGCTAAATTGATCAAAAATACATGTTACAGACATTTAGAAATTAATTGTGCGCTCGTAAGAATTAATTGACCATAAAGTGTTTAAAATGAAAAATTACAAAATTCGCATTTTTTGGTTCCTTGTCATTAGGTGATTTTATTTAAATGTTAATGGTTTGAGTATTATCTAATAGGCATGCAATTCCATTTGTTTGGAATATCTTTTATTTGAATGTGGCTAGTGAAAGAAATGAAGCAAATGGCTAAAATTGCGAGGAATCCAAGCAATAAAATGAAGCAAGGGGCTAAAAATACCATCCCACCCGGGTCGACCCAGTCTTTTAATGAAACCAAGCGACACCGTTCCATTTAAAATAAAATGATCCAAGCCATCGATCAGCGTTGATCCAATGGACCACATTAATCACCCCACTTTTTAATCCTGGCCGTTGGATTCTCATCATCCAACGGCCGAAATGAGTTAATCTAAGTCTCGGATACCCCAAACCCTTATGCCAAGTTCATTTCTCATTTTTTGCCAAACCTGTTCGTCTCCTACAGAGACAAGATCAAACGCCTCCGCTGCCACCGTCCTCCGCCTACCGGAAATCGCCTCACGGCGGTTCCGGTAGGCCAAACGCTCCCATTTTTACACCACAACACCCCCATAACCTCCCCATTCCAAATCCACGAACCATTTACCTCGAATCACCCTCTAGCTTCTCGAATCTTCAATCGAAGATTCGAGTCCAAACTCAACCTACACCAAACACCCCCAAATTCGTACCATGGCACCCCCTAACCTCCCTAGTCACTAATCCACCATTGTTATGGTTCAAATCTGGCTAGAAAAGTTCGAACCCCAAATCAAGCTTTCAAGAACCCTAAAAATTGGAAAGTTGAAATACATTGGTTTAATTGAAGTATTGGGGTCCAATAGAATTTAATTAAGGTGTTCTCAATTGAGAACACTTCAATTAAACTCTATTCAACCTCAAAGGATCGAGTCCGAGTCAGCCCAAGTCCAAAAGCTTTGAAGGTTCGAAACCAGTCCCATTTGCTGGTAGGTTTTCTTTTGTTTTTGATCTCTTTTTATTTCTGAATTTAGTTTCGTTCATCTTCTACTCTTTTCTTTCGATTTTGGATCAAATGTTTTTGGATTTGCTCTTACTTCTGTTGATTCATGTTAGTTAGTATCAGTTTTTGTGTAAGAATATGATTCGTCGATTTATTGATTAGGTTTATTGCCCCTGAGCCTACCCGTAAGATATAGTTCGAAATGTCGATTAGTCGTTATCGATTATATAGGTCGTAATTGTTTAAACGAATATCGTCGCAGGCTCGATTGTTAGCAATATGACGGAAATGTCATTAGTATTGCCCAGTTACATCCGAGCCATTGCTTGGATTGAGAGCTATGAGTAATTGTTTAATCTTGAATTAGGGATATTCTGGATATAGCTGCTAATGACTTAATCAGGATTAGGCATGGTCTTGTTCAGTACAGTATTGATTAAGGGTAATAAAAAGAAATGGCAAGCACATGGCATCTACTGGACAGCAGATATGGGTGGAACCTGCTAACAGCAGTCCCCTATATTTGCCTTCAGGGTTTTGTTTAATAACAAATCCCATGCCAGACAATCTTAGTGGGTCTGCCCAGGGAATATCATGGGTTCAACAGAGATAGGGATGGGCAGAGGTGATTGTTTTTTTTCTGGTCTTTGGCTTTTAGGAGTTGGTCTTAACTATAAGTGAGAAGGACACAGATTGAAGGGAGGGGGGATTTTCTTTGGCAACTCTGGGTCCTAGCTTATTTGCATCTGAAACAGGATAGATTTGCTCTTAAGTGTTCAGTTAATTGAAGGTCAATAGCTTTTGAGGTCCTTTGAATCGTATTTGGTTGGATTTAAGTAGATTGATTGTTTGTGTGCCGGGACTGTCAATTACTTGGTTGATTTTAAGCTGGTGGTGTCATTTTGGGACCAGTCGAACTACTTTCTGATTGAACTTCAGCCTGCTGAAAGCATTAAGTATTTCTGGGTACATTTCCAAGTTTGTTTGGTTTTTGGGTTATTAAAACACTCCTGGTTTGAACTTGATCTTTGGAATGCTGTGTTGGCTGTGTTAAACTGCTATTGTACTCCTACTGCTGTAGCTGTTTGTGTTGCTGCAATTGACTGATGCTTACTGTCTTATTGCTGATCTCATACTCTTCTTTTGATTTAAATCTCAGGTATTTTTCGACCCCTTTTGATGTTGAGGCTGTTAGAAGGAATTTAGAATAATATACATGTTCCTTTGGCTTCCTGAAAGTTTATTTATTTTTTTTGTTGTCATTCTGCCTCTCAACTTTGTTGTTTCATTTCGTTTGTAATTGATTCTGTTAGCTTTTTTTTTTGATTACTTATAAGCTGAATTCTAGAATTTGGTTGTAATAGACTGCTAATTTGGAAACGCTATCGAATTGCTCATGAGGGTGTGCTTTAGTATAATGTAGTGTATTCGCTTGAGTTAAGACTGATTTCAATCATTGGTAGGCATTAAATAAAGTCTGATGCTATTTAGTAGAATCTACTGTATCTAGTATCAATCTAGAGTTTAGTCAGGTTTGTTAAATTTAATCATCCTTCATACATAAATCAACTTATCCGAAAAATTTGGGAAGTAGAAGCTTAAGTAATCTAGCTCTCATTAGTTTAAAAGTCGAAAATTCATTTATTTGTTTCACGTATAGGATTAAGGTGTTTAGAATGACTATAAATTAGGGATCATTAAGAAGTTAATTGATAAATTTTTAGCTATTCATGCTAATGCATTATGTTCGTTAAAACGACAATTGAATTAACATCACATCTAATATTACTCAAACAGAAAAGAATCGATTTAGTAAAAAAAATGATTTAGGGACAAAAGACAAAGAAAATATAGTACTATATATACGGCCTTAAAATAAATGAGATGAG
Organism: Nicotiana noctiflora; assembly: GCA_032618575.1. Taxonomy (NCBI): domain Eukaryota; kingdom Viridiplantae; phylum Streptophyta; class Magnoliopsida; order Solanales; family Solanaceae; genus Nicotiana; species Nicotiana noctiflora. Next base: position 41,297 of record JASVEL010012358.1, read on the forward strand.
CCTCGCCGCATTAAACACACAATTGCGGGGCCTTCAAATAATTTGTATAAAACATGTAGATTTGGAAGTATCGTTTAGCGAATTTCACGGTCTTTCCAAAAGATAACAACACGATAGACTCTTTAGGCACGACTTTAATAAAAAATACTTTCCTAAATACGGGTGCGCATTTATGTGACCCAAATCCCACTCTCGGCGAAACTGAAATACATTAAAGTCACAGGCGTACTGGCTGCGGTGTGACTCGAAGTGTATTTTCGTGACGTCGCAATTCTTCTAAAAATTAAAAAGCGGAATATTAAAAGCACCTAATTAAATATATAATGAAATCAGATAAAAACAAAAATAGCAGTTGAGCAACCGTGCTAGAACCACGGAATCCGGGAGTGCCTAACACCTTCTCCCGGGTTAACAGAATTCCTTATTCAGGTTTCTAGTTTCGCAGACTGTAATACAGAGTCATAAATTTCCTCGGTTCGGGATTAAAACCGGTGACTTGGGACACCATTATTTTCCCAAGTGGCGACTCTGAATTAAATAAATAAATCCTGTTTCGATTGTCCTTTAATTGGAAAAAACTCCCTCGCGCCCGCGGGTGTACGGAAAAAGGAGCTGTGACAATGGGATCCCAACAAAGTATACTAACGAGTCTCATAATATATTACGGACTTGCTCGAGGCCTAAAATCACAACAAACAACGCTAAAATCATGAATCAACCTCCAATCCAAGCTTTATGAACTTTAGAACTTCCAACTTCTATTTTCGATGCCGAAACCTATCAAATCAAGTCCGATTGACCTCAAATTTTGCACACAAGTCCAAAATGACATAACAGAGCTACACAAATTTTCGGAATTTCATTCCGACCGTCGGATCAAAATTTCACCTATCAACCGGAATTCGCCAAAATACTAACTTTGCCAATTCAAGCTTAATTCTACACCGAACCTCCGAATTCAATTCCGATTGCTCTTCTAAGTTATAAATGATCCCCCGAAACTAGTCGAATCATCAGAATCCGATTCCGGGCACTCTAACTCAATAGTCAACTCTAGGTTGACTTCCCATATTCAAGCTTCCTTCAAATATGCTATTTGCTTCATTTTCAACCCAAATCACTCCGACTCACCCGATATACTCTAATACTGGTATAAAAGCATAAAATATGTAAATGCAAGGTAACGGGGTGGTAATTCCCGTAACGTCGGGCTCGGTCGTTACATTCTCCCCAACTTAAACAAACGCTCGTCCTCGAGCGTGCCCAGAGTTGTACTGGAAGCAATTCCATAGCTGAATGACCTTACCAAACATATATGCGGGCGATCATACGTCACCCTATCTCACATAAGTCCGAAAACACCATATAGCTGAAATTTCACAGACCATCTGAACCATAAATCACATTGCACTTTCTGAAATCATATGCCAAATGCTAATCCCATGCCTATACTCAGGATACACTCGAATCCACTGCAATAACCCTTATTCACTACTCCGGGTGAGATCATATGATGTATCAAACAACCCAATCGCTCGAGATGATGGCCTCGGGTCACAACAATTGCCCAAGGTAACCAAGTACTAACGGAAAAATCTTTCTCATTAGATAGAGTCTTATTCCAACACCTTCATATCCTGCCCACGGCAACTGAAGCACACGATATACCGAACCCATCTCTCGGGTCAACCATTCGTGAATCCATTTCCCTTTTAAAACTGATACCACAATAAGTTTCAGAGCCAAACCTCGATATTACCTTTCTAACGAGCTGAAATCATATAGGCTCGCTCTCATTAATGACTCGAATGATCATTTTGGTTATAACACACCACACTGGTGATATGACACCTCAGCATCAGCCTATGCCACAACGAGCACAACACAATCTCCAATAAGAACGATCTGAACACACTCGAATCATGACAACTGACTCGCACAAAGAGCCATAATTCCAATTCCTCCGTACCATCACAACACAGAACTGAGATCCCATCTCACAACATAGAAATAGGGTAACCGAATCCTCCTCGAAAGGTCATAACATCACGTGGCCTTGCCACAACTCATGATTCTATCCAAACACTATTACTCATGGAGCACCTCAAGTCGCAATGCTCAAAACGGTCAGCCACACACATATCTAGGTCTGAACTCAAGCAATCACTCACACCTGCGGTGATACAATGATATACGCTATCAAATCCTGAAAGAACACAACCGATATGCTATTCCCCGAGCGATACACAATACGGACTATTCCTCAGAAGAGAGGAAGTATTGTATACAAGGTACATATAGGAAGCTATATTTCCCACATCACACTGTTGCGGCGTGCAACCCGTTCCAATAGCATACCTGTGGCGGTGTGCCACCCCATCCAAATACCATACATGTGGCGGCGTGCCACCCGATCCTGATATTATACATGTGGCGGCGTGCCACCCGATCCATGAATACATCTAGCAATGAGAATGCACATCGAGTCAAGTTGCTCATTGCAACAACATATATATAGCCTCAAGCTCGGCCATATGAAACGCATCCGACAAAGTTCCTCAATACCCGAACTGAATCAATGGTAGATACCTCTACACTGACATCCGCCACGAAGGCCCAACTTAACAAAGCAATTCCTACCAGCTGTCCGCTGGTCCTGGGTACAACTACTCTATTGGAGCATACTCTGATGCGCTCTGCCACGCAGTTGTGACATTTCTCCGATATAGTCCATATCACATTAGTCTAGACAACCTGACTTATGACAACCAGCCTGCAATCATATATCATTATTCAAATTCGTCATATCAAGTGACGAGATAGCCACTAGGGCTTCTAATTTTCGATTACCGCTACAATGTGCCGATAGACACGATATACCACCGCTGCGTAGGCGGGTTACGAGAACTTCTAGTCTCCAACACATACATAACACAGGAATCACTATGCCTGATTACGTACTTCACCGTACGATTACATAACGCACCTCAAGCGTCCATTCATACCACGAAAGCCATTCATAAATTTCACTATGTCATCAACGACTCAATTATTACAGTCGATCCAACCGGAGAATACCACCATACAGCTAGATATTATGAATTTATTTTACCTGCCCCTTTTTACCATAGACTCTGCCGAAATACTAGCATAGCAGTACCATTCTCCAAAATCACCAGGAAGATTGATTCTCAGATTATCTGCAGCTGCCCACGCTGCTTGAGGGTTTTAATGACTTCCCATATAATGAATTGATCTCAAAACCTTGAACATGCCGTTATCAACTTTCCATAACACATCGCATATACCATACCACACTAAAACAACAGGGAAAATTTATGTCCCTTTCCCTACGCCGCAAACATCGGCACACTCAACTAGTCGAGGACTTTCATGATCCCATATAGAGAAAACTCATTACACATTCCAAGCTTTACATACCAACAGGAAATACACTCATTTTCAAACCACGGTAAAACACATCACAAACCATTTCTCCCAATTACATTGCATAAGTTAAATTGCCAGAACTGAGTCCTTATACCCATACCGATTTACACAACTGCCAATACTCAAAAGCTTTATTGCACAATATCATCGAGACTCATTACTTCAAACATATACCAGGAATTAATCGTATTCCTTATCATACCGTTTCGGTTTATTAACAAGTTGATCCATTTACCCAATTTCCTTTCTGATTCATCTTTAATTTAATACTAGTCTTTACTGTAGCACCACAATGCCTCAACCGATGTTACCACACAAGACTCGTACATAAGACCATACGGTCTAGGACCCATGGGCCACTGAATACTCTCTCAATTGTTTCCCAGGAATACCACATTCTACAATACTTTGTTTTGAAGAACTTCCTGCGATTTGAATTTGTTATCATTACCTTTCAATACGGATACTAAGAATCTCATCATCCCCATAACATAATAAAAATCTTGATTTCTTCTACTGAAACCACGGTCTTTATCCACGTACACAGTCTTAAGGCACCTGACTGTTGCAAGCGTAAATCTTGAACACCGCAAGGCTATTCTCGGGCGTCATTCACCCTTAACCAGTTATAATTCAACTGCCTTATTAAATAGAACCACTCGGGCCTTAATAGAACTCTGACACCGCAGAACATGATTACATACGAATACAATTAACTATCTTTCTTTTCTAAACATCAAACATTCTTTAGCAATAGCCACTCAAAACCTCCTAGTATTTTCTCACATCTACGAAGCACCATAACCTTCGTCGGAATTTTTCCCAACATGCTTGGGGATAGAACCATCATAGCACACAATAGTGCAATCAGTTAGTCAATTACAACCTCCCCAACTTGGCTCGGAGCCATACATCAAAGCAATTTTAGTCACTCATAGCATTCTTACTCGATTGATGTTCCAATGTTACAGTGAGATTAAACTCGAGCTATTTACAAACTTTGGCGGAGACTCGAATCATCGGAAATCTTAACTCTTTTGCAATTCTCGTATTCATTCACACGCAACAGCTAAGCCCATTCCTTAGGCCACAACATCTTTTCTAAGTCCCAAATTTTTCAAAAATTTCGGCAGAGTTTCCTTTGTAAATTGGCCTATCCACCTGCCAGAGAATCACCAAACCATTTTAACAGTACACCCACAACTCAACAAGAAGTCACAATGTATTTCAACAACATAAATCTCAATACTACACGAATTATATCATCAGCATTAGTACATGAACATGCGCTGCACCTGCTCAAATCATAACACATATACCTTTCACCATGATACACCTAGTACAGCCAATTTGGTTTTCCTGCGTCTGAACTCATACTACCACACGTAATGCACTTTACCTTTCCACTAAGGAACATGAACATACTCACCATGCCCATAGCTAGGGCTACGTAACAGATCACAATAAGGATTGAATACCTCGCAGCTCACCCATTATCAACTGCCATTTTCACAATTAAGATCAATATTGACCGCATGAATTTCATAATACCGGCTCGCGAAATTAGCACCTCGGTGCTCAAGCCATAGACAAGGATCCGGCCTCAAGTTCTCCAGACAGGCCCACACGAACTCACAGAGATATATCTCGTCCCTCGATTGGGGAATCACAAGCCATCAAGGCAAATTTATCACTAAGCACTTGAGTGCACGCATCAATGTGCAGGAGGAATTTCAAGAATAACATCTCAAGCTGAATAAAACACGCACGATGAGAATTCCAAGAATTTGAAACTTTCCTAAAGGTTTGCGGCCTCCCGAGGATAAGTACAGGCGTCCCCGTACCGATCCACGAGACTCTACTAAACCGGCTCATGACTCGCGAGACCTGTTAACCTAGGCGCTCTGATACCAACTTGTCACGACCCCAAACCCCGGTCGTGATGGCGCCCAACACATTGCTAGGCAAGCCCGACCGTCTTATCCAATTAAACCATCCAAGTATAATTAATACTGATTAATCGGCGTGATTAGCCTGTTTTCATAACAAATCAAGAAGTGTAGAACTGAAATACAAGAACACAGTCCCAACCAAATCGTGGTGTCACAAGTCTGAGCCTCTACAAATGAGATCTACTACAAAATCAAGTCTAACTAGAATGGAGACAACAAAATGATAAAAAGAAAGAGGTCAGGTACTGCGGACGCTGGCAGCTACCTCGAAGTCTCCACAGAATGGGGATAATAAAGCAGTTGCGATAGCTCAACTGCCCTCCTGAACCTGTATATCTGCACAAAAAGTGCAGGGGAGTGGGGTGAGTATATTTCAACTCAGTGAGTAACAATAATAAACAATAACTGAAAATAAGAACTCTTGTACTATCACTAAACAGTTCTAAGGCAACCCCCACAGGTTAGTCATCACTATAATGAGTACCCCGATCTCCAGTCCACATCTATCTCATCTAGGTCCCACACTGACCACATCCTCGCTCGTACCACTAAGGTATACGACCATCGCAATATATGGAGACATATACATACTGTCTATAACATATAAATATTTCGGTATATATATGAATATGAATAAGTATAATGTTGCGTCGCATACATATACCACTACGGCGCGCGCAGCCGGCTCCAATACATATACCGTCGCGGCGCGCAACCCGCTCCGTTTAGCGTCGACGGCGCTCACTGGGTGTGTATACGGACTTCGGAGGGGCTCCCTAGGCCCAAGCACTATAATACCGCGGCGTGCAACACGATCCACGCAAATATTATTGCGGCGTGCGGTCCGATCCTATATATATATGTATATATCTCTATATCGCTGCGGCGTGCGGCCCGATCCCATAATATACACCGGTGCTCGCTGAGAATGTGTGCAGACTCGGACTCCGAAGAGGCTCCTACGCCCGAGCGCAATAATACCGCGGCGTGCGGTCGCGTCCCACATGTATATTACGCGTATATTACGGTCCGATCCAATATATATCTTGCTGCGGCGTGCGGCCCGATCCAATATAGGTATATATATATATATATATATATATATATATATATATATATATATATAATACCTCGCGATGGGTCCTCGACCCTATCCCAGTCAATATAGACCTGGCCTCTCAGGCTCACTCAGCTAGAATAAGGAATGTCCTTGACCCTGTCTCAGTCAATATAGACTTGGCCTTTCAGGCCCAATATAACATCTCGTAGTGGGTCCTTGACCCTATCTCATCTCAATCGGTATAGACTTGGCCTTTCAGGCCCGCTCAACTAGAACAGGGAATTCCACCCTAGATAATCTCTCTCAATGTACACATCTAGTACGAGCTCATATTATGCTATACAGCTAGAGCTACGGCTGAGTGTATGTTTCCAACACGATATGAGGGTCACCTAGCTCTATAGGTTCCCTAATGCTCTACAGATCGGCACAAGGACCCAAACATGGCTATCAACCCAATTGCACAGTTATAAGCTCATTTACAGTCATAATACTCAATAAACTATCAGTCGGGAAGGACCAAGTCCAATCCCCCAATCACAATGTCACCATATTCGTCACATGACACGTGTTTCATCTCAACATAGCACTGTATAGTGCACGTACGGGGTTTCAAACACTCGGTACATTATTTACTACCACCTCTCACCTTGAACCGGTAGAAGTCCTAGCTCTCCTTGCGCTTGCCTCGAAAATCAATCTCCTCGGATGCCAAATCTGCTCAAAATCAATAAGAATACATCAATATAGGCTAATTAGACATAACTCAATCGAAATAACTCGGTTTACACCAAAACCCACAAAGTTGTCAAAATCCGACTTTTGGTACGCTTCTCGAAAAATTATGAAACTCACATTTTCGGAATCCTCGTCTCTCCACGAGTCCGTACATACCAAGAACTCCCAATTCGGACCACAATTCGGCCTCCAAATCATCAAATCTCATTTTCAAATTTCTAGGCCTAAATACCCAGTTTGCACCTCAAAAACACGTAATACACCCGGAATATTCAATGATAATTCAATAATATTGACTAACAATGATCATAAGAGACTTACTTCAAGAATTTCCGTGATTTTTCGATCAAAATTGCCCAAAATCCGAGATTGGAACTCACTAAAATTGATGGCTAGTCTTTTAATAAGCTGTCCAGATTTTTTCCCGATTTACTGTTCATGCGCGTGGGTGAAATTACTGTTCACGTGCGGGACTGTTCACTGTTCATAATTGTAGCAGCTTTTTAAGGAAAAATTGCAGCACAACCATTTTTCACTAAAATGGTTCTAATTCCATCATACGAATTCGGAATTCGACGATTCTTTTTCCTGTGGCTTCGTAATTTTGATACGGATCCAGTGGTTCAAATAAAACTGATTTTGGATCTGATTTGCTCAGTGAAACATCAATTTCTCTCGTTAAACAATTAACTCACATTTCGAGTCAAAAACTCAATCACGACTTGATGAAATTAAACCAAAATTTTCAGATCAGTCCTATAATTCATGATTTAAATTCTCGAAGTCTCGAAATCAAATTTGAATTTGTAGAACTAAAAATAGACCTTTGGATCATTACATTTATGCTCAAAACGGCAAAAGTCTTCCAAAAACTGTTCCAAAATTTAACCGAGCCTCATGGGATCCCAACAAAGTATACTAACAAGTCTCATAATATATTACGGACTTGCTCGAGGCCTTAAATTACAACAAACAACGCTAAAATCATGAATTAACCTCCAATCCAAGGTTTATGAACTTTAGAACTTCCAACTTCTATTTTCGATGCCGAAACCTATCAAATCAAGTCCGATTGACCTCAAATTTTGCACACAAGTCCAAAATGACATAACAGAGCTACAGAAATTTTCGGAATTTCATTCCGACCGTCGGATCAAATTTTCACCTATCAACTCGAATTCGCCAAAATACTAACTTTGCCAATTCAAGCTTAATTCTACACCGAACCTCCGAATTCAATTCCGATTGCTCTCCTAAGTCATAAATGATCCCCCGAAACTAGTCGAATCATCAGAATCCGATTCCGAGCACTCTAACTCAATAGTCAACTCTAGGTTGACTTCCCATATTCAAGCTTCCTTCGAACATGCTATTTGCTTCATTTTCAACCCAAATCACTCCTGACTCACCCGATATACTGTAATACTGGTATAAAAGCATAAAATATGTAAATTCAAGGTGGAGGGGGTGGTAATTCCCGTAACGTCGGGCCGGGTTGTTACATCAGTCTCCAGCTAGACAAGGATCTATCTTATGTTGAGGAGCCGGTGGAAATATTGGACAGGCAGGTTAGAAAGTTGAGGTCAAAGAATATTGCATCAGTGAAGGTTCAGTGGCGGGGTCAACCGATCGAGGAGGCGGCTTGGGAGACCGAGCAGGATATGCACAGCCAGTACCCTCATCTTTTTGCTATTTTAGGTATGTTTTTTATGCTTGTTTGAGGACGAACGAATGTTCAAGTGTAGGAGGATGTAACGACCAGGCCGGTCGTTTTTGGAATTTACGCCCCGATTTTTCCCTAAGTTCATTTATGCTATTTCGGTTTGCTGGGACGTTCGGTTCTAGGATTCAGAGTGTTTTGGGATACTTAGTCCCTAAACGAGAGCTTAAGAGTTTAAAAATGGTCCGTATTTAGAGCAGTGTGAAAACGACCTCAGAATGGAGTCTGATGGTTCCATTAGCTCCCTTAGGTGATTTCGGGGTTGGGAGCGTATTCGGAATATAATTCGGAGGTCCGTAGCTCAATTAGCCTTGAAATGCCGAAGTTTGGAATTTTTAAAGTTCCGCTCCGATAGTGAAGTTTTGATCCGAGGGACGATTTGGGATTCCGGAAGTTGTTGTAGCTTCGTCATGTCATTTTGGATGTGCGTGCAAATTTTCTGGTCAATCAGACGCGTTTTAGTTAGGTTTTGAAGCGAAAGTGAGTTTGGTTAAGTTTTGAAGTTTTTAAGTTCTAATCATTGAGTAATTTGCATTTCCGGCGTTGTTTTAGGTGATTTAAGGATTTGAGCAAGTTTGAATGATGTTAAAAGATATGTCCGTAGGTTTGGTTGAGGTCCCAGGGCCTCAGATGTGTTTTGGATGCCCAACGAGGCATTTTGTGTTGCAAAAACATTGTAGAATTTCTGCTGTTCATGTTGCAGGATTTTACTCTCTGCGATCGCATATTCTTCCATGCGATCGCATATTGTAACTTCTGAGGGGCCTTTTTCCTTCAATGCGATCTCATAATACCTCATGCGATCGCATAGATTATGTTTTTCCTTCTCCGCGATCGCAATGCCTATAGTGCGATAGTTCTGTTTCCTCACCTTACGCGATCGCAGGTCCATCCATGCGTTCACATAGAACATTTTCCGGGCCTAAAAATGTTATTCTATGCGATCGCATTACTTCTTATGCAATCGTACTGAAGAAAATCCTTGGGCAAATATAACATTTCAAAACGAACACTTTTTCCATTTTTACAAAAACTCAAGCTAGAGAGCTCGATTTTGGGAAATGTTTGACAGATTTTCAGAGGAAACTATTGGGTAACAATTCCTTACTCTCTTATGATTAATCCCCGCTAATCTAACCTCGAATTCAACCTTTAATTTCGGATTTTGAATGAAACTTTAGGTAAAATCCTTAGACCTAATTGTGATATTTTGAAGGGGCATTTGACCTCCGATTTAGGAGATTTTTATATGGTTAGACTCGTGAGAGTACGATAGTTCTGAAAATGTAAACATATTTCAATTCCAAGATGTTGGCTAGAGGGGAAATTTGATCATTTTACCTATTTTCGCGCCTTAGCTTTAATTTTAACAGTGTAATTAGTTATTTGCGATGTTATTTACAATATGTAATTGGTTTGAATAGATTTGGGCCACTCAGAGTCGGATACTCGTGGCAAGGGCATTGTTTCTTAGCAATTTTGTACCGATTCGAGGTAAGTGGCTTGTCTAACCTTGTGTGGGGGACCTCTCCCCTTAGGACACTTTATGTGTTGATTTAAATGCCTTGTACGCGAGGTGACGAGCGTGTACTTGTGCAAATCAATAAAAAATCCACTTTACTTGAATGGCTCAAACTGTATTTTCTCCGTTATTTGACTGCTTTAAATACAAGATTTATCCTGTATTAGTTACAAGAGTATGACTAGTTAGAATTAACTGTCTAATTGCTTAATTGCCTTAATTGAAATTACGTGGAGCCTGTTGGGCCAGAACATAACTGTTATTTGTATTTGTGTATTTCATTCTCTATATATTTCCCTATTTTGGTTGTGTTATTATATTGGGACTGCGGGTTCAATTCCCGGAGATCCTGTGCTACTAATATAAATGGACTGCGAGTTCTATTCCTGGAGATCTTGTGCTACTGATATAAATGGACGGCGGGTTCAATTCCCGGAGATCCTGTGCTAGATATAAATAAACTGCAGGTTCAATTCCCGGAGATCCTGTGCTACTGATATAAATGGACTACGGGTTCAATTCCCAGAAATCCTATGCTACCAATATGACTGGACTGCGGGTTTGATTCCCCGAGATCCTTTTTGTTACTGATATGATGGACTACGGGTAAAATTCCCGGGAGATCCATCGGACGGTCGAGGAACACTTGTTATGTTATTTTCCTTGTCTAGCTTAATTGTTAATGACTTGTAGCTTCTATCCTATTTTGCTGTCATTTCAGATTATTTCCTACTTTACACTATTCGATATTGTTATTATGTTTATTCTCAGTAGGACCCGGACCTTCCTCGTCACTACTCCATCGAGGTTAGGCTTGGCACTTACTGAGTACCGCTGTGGTGTAGTCATGCTACTCATCTTGACAGTTTTGTTGTGCAAATCCAGGTACTTCTGATCGAGCGCATTATCGGTGATTTCAGAGCTACAATTGGAGACCTGAGGTATGTATCTGCCGCGTCCGCATATCCGAAAAGTCTCCTTCTACTCTCCCTTATAGTTATTAGTCTCATTTCATGTGTTCAGTTGTATAGACATTTCGGTATGTTAGAGCTATAAGTTATATTCTTTTAGCCTGTGTTGCCCGTGAGTTTTCTCGTCTTGGAGGTTGTTACAGTATTTTGAGTTGAAGTGTATGTGCCAGGCGGCACTCTATACATTTTCCTATGTTATTCAGTATTAGTTTATTGCTTTCGTAAAGGTTGTTAAATTTTCGCAATATGTGAGGCTTACCTAGTTGCGAAGATTGGATGTCGTCATGACAGGTTCACGATTGATGAACTAGGATCGTGACAAAAGGACTGCAAGGTTTATTTTTTAATCTTAATATTTTGTTACTACTGAGTTTCTTTTCAGTGAAATTTTAGTGATCAATCTTGTTACGTTGTGGTTATTGCATCGCATGCATATTAAATTAATTAATCCAAGCTAGTACTCCTAATTATCAGGTACGGGAGACTATTTAAAACCAGTTTACTTGGGCAGCCAGCAGTAATATCCACCGATCAAAAATTAGTTTTACCAGACTAACAAAAAATCTATTTAGTTTTAGCAGAAAAAAATGAGTTTTCTACTGTAATTAAGCTAGGCGGTTAATTGAGGTGTAAAGATGAAGCCTGAATCAAAATTGCAGTTAAAATTGGGATTAGGATTGGAAAATAGAGGTGGCGTTTGAAAATTAGCTTGTGCAAATTCATCAGGGGGTTTAAGTGTTGGTTAAATTTTTGGGATGATTCTTGGAACTGGGTTTGGAGACGAGGTGATTGGTGAATTAAAGATGAAGATTGAGCCCCTTAACACAAAATATAAATCGCACAAATTATTTCACTACTCAAAAGACCCCCAATTTTAATTGCAGTTAAAATTGGGATTAGGATTGGAAAATAGAGGTGGCGTTTGAAAATTAGCTCGTGCAAATTCATCAGGGGGTTTAAGTGTTGGTTAAATTTTTGGGATGATTCTTGGAACTGGGTTTGGAGACGAGGTGAAATTGGTGAATTAAAGATGAAGATTGGGCCCCTTAACACAAAACGCACAAGTTATTTCACTACTCAAAAGTAGGGGTGTGAATTCGAATCGGTTTATCGATAAATCGAATCGATTATTTGTTATCGGTTCATCGATAAATGAAATCGAAAAAATCGAAACGTTATTGAAACGATAACGATAAGCATATATACAGATCGATAATCGATAAAGGTCAAAATCGAATCGATAAAACGAATGCACACCCCTAATTATTTCATCTACCACATTTAAGGAATGATCATATTTAAAACTAAAAGGAATGAGTTCAAATTAATGAAAAATAGAATTAGTAGTGATAATGTATTTTTATTTTTTTTAATACCGTCGGAGTGTTGGTGGGTTATATTTGATCCCTTACTTTAGTTTCGTTGCATGTCTATTGACACAATTTTTATGTTACTAGTTTTAGGGTACGCGTTTTGCGCGTGAATCCTAATTTAATGAATATACAATTTTTAAAATTATTTAACTATAATACTGAACAGTGTATTTATAATTTAATAAAAATTAAAGAACGAAAGAAAGTAGCCTAATATTATAAATTAAAAGTTAGTAGGTGTTTTCTTTAGGTGTAATTGCCACCTTCATTATTCTATAAAGATTTTTTTTTTGCTTTTTTGCTTTATTTTTTATTCAATATTAAAGGCGATGTGATAAATTACACGTAATTAAACTTTACTATTTTTGTGTTAAAATTAAGTGAAGATTCATAGACTATTGTGCAGTACAATTTGATTAACTAAATAAAGCTACTATTTGTAGGTTTAAACTATAATGTAAACTTTGAATAAATTATTATTTAAGATTTTGAAGTAAATCATGTATTCGTCACTCCAATTCCAAATCTTGCAAAACAAGTGAGAATCCTCATTGTCGTTTGGAAAGCCTATTTATGGGAAGGAAAATAAACCTTCTGATAAGTGGTCATCATCGAAAATAATAATATATTAATTATCTATATTATATTAATTTTAAATTTTAAAATATTAAGACTTCGTACATACGATAATATTTTGTAAATAATTTCATTATTATATTCAATTGTAATTATAATTTACTTACAACCAAAAATACTATTTTATTATAATTGTTTTGTTGATTCAAATCATTAATACTAACTCATTATAGTTTTAAATAAAGAAACAATTTAATATGCTATATTTTAATTAAATTACATTGAATTACTCATTAGTGAGATTTGATCAGCAATATAAATTACATCGAACCTTAATTTTATAATAAATTATTATAATCAGGTTCAATCATATTTTTCTTTTTCTCATATTTGGATAACCAACTTTTCAAGGAAAGGATTTCTAATGTATAAAATCTTGATTGACTTAAAATTCTAAATATTAGGACTTCCTACCTTGTTGAATAAAGAGATATTTAATAACTAAAATCTCAATTTATTTCAAGATCCTAAATATTAGGAAAGTAAATTTATACAATTTTGTCCAATGCAATATTTATTTTTAAAGAGTAAAAAAGGTAAACGATATTTCACTAAGAGATTTCGTGCTTTTTTATATCTTGTTTTATTGTAAATAGTATTTTCACATCTCAATATCACCATTAAGAAGTATAGCATGAATTTTTGTTCCGTGTAAAAAGTTTCACTTTAAGTTTTTATGATGGTTAAAACTATAATATGAAAAGACATAATTTATATTATTATTGATATAAATAATAATTACCTCTTCGTCAACTAATGTCATAATTTTTCGGGTGCCTTGATTTATTTTATTGTTGAACTCTTTTACTATTTCACTCCCAAACACTAATACTCGTATTATCTAACATGAATTCGAATCAGATACTCTTAGACTATTTATTGGGATACATTGGTCTGACAATTCTTTTTTCACTGGCTATTGCAAGTGTACCTAAAATAAAGCGTAAGAGTTTTATAAGTTATCAAAGTGACTAATTGAATAATTGATTATTTTTATGATATAAGAAAGATTATTTATCTGAACGGATGTAATTATTGAAATCTGAGTGATTCAAGCATGGCAATTGCAAATAATTCAAATCATTAATATTACACAGAATTAAATCATACAGTCTAATTTTTAATTCTATTTAAATCAAGCAACTTGAGCTGGTATAGCAATAAGTATTTTTAATCAAACAACAAAGAAAAAAATAATACTAATTTAAATAATAAGACTTAGATAGAATTTCTAACCAATTTTCTGTGATGAATGAATTGCAATTGCTCAATAACTTGTATTAAATTTGTAAATTACATGAGATATGGAATTAGTCACGTCCAAAAAAACAAAAATTATATATAAAAAGTTGTTAATGCAATAATAAACATAAATTGTTGATGCATCAATAAAAATTGGTGCATGCAAACGTACTTGATACGAAGTAGTAAAAAATATTGATATTAGTAAATGAAATAAAATCTGGAATTACGGTGTTGGAATATGTCATAGTTTGACGATTTGTGACATTGTAGCTTCTTTTATAAAAGTATTTCGGTATACAATTTGATACGCAAAATTAATTATATACTCGTGGACAATCTAACTATAAAATTCTCTAGTGTACGTGTATAACAAATAAAGTCATTATTGAGAGTTGAACAAAGTAGTAAAAGAATAGGAAAAAAGTTATTTACTATTCTAGTATACAAAAAAATTACCAAATATTTACTACTCCAAAGAGTAGAGAATTTAACCAAAGTCAAATACACATACGTTTAGTTAATGAGAGTAAACCAAGTAGCTAAAGTGTATAAGATTGTTTTTATTTACTTTCCTTTGTGTAAGAAACGTGAAGAAAATTTTTACCCAAAATAATTATTGCAAACAAAAAAAGTGATTTACTGTGTAGTAAAGGGAAGCGAAAGTTTGGGGACAAAAATTTATTAACTTTCCTTGTGTAAGAAACATGAAGAAATTATAACAAATAAGTAAATAAAAATTTAATAACTGTTATGAATCGAATTTTATTTAGAGTGAATGTCTATCTTGTGGAGAGTTTTACTTTGTGACTAAGTCATATTTATCCTATAAATAGAGGTGTCTTACCACATTGTAATTCATCTCAAATTCAATAAGAATTCTCTCTTCCTACTTTTCTCTACAATATTGTTCTTCTTCTTTTATTATTTCATAACACGTTATCAGCACGAGACTCTAACCAATTGAGTAGAAAATTTGGGATTGAGCATAATGATTGTCAATTGTTTCATGAACTTCCTTCATGATTAAAATTCTGGATTTAAGGTAAGTATTTTACTTTTCTCTTTCAAATTCTTGAAATTCTATAATTTGATTTTATATACCAGGCAAAGACAACAAAGTTTGATTATAACTCTAATGGAGTTTTTAAGAAATTACACCCACATGAAGTGGTAAAATTTCTATGTCTCGCCATGATCAAAGTCATAGATGATCATGCGCACAAGAAGTGAAAACCCGTCCCATTGAATTTTCTCCATTCTCATTCCCTTAAGAGAATGTGATAGCAATTTGATAAGTCTGAAAGAAGATAAAATTATTACCGTGAAGGTATCAATGGATGTGGACGTGGCAATAGACGAAATTATAATCGTCATCATTTGTGTTAATGAGAACAATAAGGATTCTCAAAATAATCCCACACATTGTGAAAATATTTGTCATCGATTTGACATGAGATTTTATAAAGCACATACAGATGACTATGGTCCATTCATGATGTGAATGAGAAAACATCTGATTTATGAATATATATTCGTTTTTGGAAGAATATAAATGTGCTAGTGGTAGTGATTACACCACACTCACCTCTAAAAGGAGGTTTGAGATGATATAAGAAAATAATATCATTATTATGGCATGAATGGCCATTGGTCACGTACCTATTGTATGCCAAAATATTTTGGCAATGTGATTATTAAAGGACAACAATAATGCAAGAAACATATCTTGCATATAATTTTGGCCATGACCATAATGGTATAAGTTTCTCTTTGAAAGAGATATTCACCATATAGGTGTTGATGATTATGTGGTATCAATTAATTGAGAGCTCTGGAAGAGCCAATTACCACTATTTTAGAGAAACACAATTGATTACCAACAAGGTATTGTGTTGTAGTAAGTCTCAAAGAAACACATTCAGTTTCCAAAGTATTCGCGAAAGCGGTTGATTATATTGAGACTATAAATAAAGGAAAGATTTAATATCTTCTACTACTACAACTTGTAGCGGGATAATATGTATGTAAAAAGCTACCCACTTTATTCTCCAATTTGTACTACATAAACAAAAGAATACCACAATGAAGTGGATATTTATTGATATAAAACCCATATCATAATAAACTTGGAGTTTATTCGTAATTGCACACATCATGGTGTAAATCTGAAGTTTATCAATACTGATAATTTATTCAGTTGTCATAACTAGTTTTGCCATATCAATTTAAGTATGATGTGCAAAAATAAAAGAGAATTTACATGGGTAAATATTAAAGAACTAGAAAGTTCTTTACGTATTCTCTTACACATTTCTTGTTCTCATTAATTAATAGATCAACTAAAATTGGGATTGAATCCCATGAATGCTGGAAATATCAAAGGTGAATAGGGGACCATTCACCCGCCATGTATGCCACATAATATGCATCTATGAGATGGTTACATGTGCAATTATTATTAACCCGCAACCTGGCCGGTGTGTGCGAGGTAACTTGCTCATTAATTTAATTTCGAGCATAATTTCCAGATTTTTTATTCAAGAAGTTCATCTTGATAAGTTGGTCTACATCATAGTTGGTTTAGCAAAATAATTTATTGAGTGCCTCCACTTAATAGCTAAATTATTGCTTATGAGAACAAAGTTTATATATATCAGTTTGATATACATTATATACGAAAGTATATTATTTTCTCCCCTCACAAGTGGTTCAGGGTCAGGAACCAAATAATTCCATCTTATTATTATTGATGTGCGGTGTATATTTTGATTAACACCATAACACACAAAGATGGGTTCTCAAAGTTGATGAAACAAGTTAGTTTTTCTAACATGAGGGGGAGACAAGATATAACAGTTGAGAAAAGTTACATGAAATAAATTATCATTTATACATCGAGATCCTCGAATAAAATAATATGAACTTGAAGTTCATAAAAGGATAATTCATGTGCAATTTATTACAAAGCATGCCAGACGCATTTGCTGACCTAAATAAAGTATCTATATTCTCATTGCAAATACTCATATTAAGTCCTAGAAGGACAAAGTTTATGGCACTTTTAAAGTGTATAGACAAATTGGTTTCAACTAAACTTCTTGATAAAGAAGGTGAGCAAATGATCAAAATGATCATAATAAAGGTGGCAAGTGATCTAGAAGATCGCATGACATAACACTTCATAATATCTCATGAGAGATTCATGTACCTGAATATATGAATGAAGAGATCTCTATGTTATGTCGTTATGAAAATACATTGAAACTGATATAAAATCTTTGTCGATGTCAACCTTCAAGAAGCTAGTGTACAAGATTGGGATGCGAAAGCTTAAGGATGTGAATTGATGCTCTCATCAGGGGGTGTTAATGCGCGTTGCACTCTTTTTCCCTTACAAGGTTTTGTCCCACTGGGTTTTCCTTGCAAGGTTTTTAACGAGGCAACCAAAAGGTGTATTGTAGATATGTGTACTCTTTTTCCTTCTCTAGAATTTTTTTTCCACTGTGTTTTATTTTAGTTAAGGTTTTAACGAGACACATTATCATTGAATAGACATTCAAGGGGGAGTGTTATGAATCGAATTTTATTTAGAGTGAATGTCTATCTTGTGGAGAGTTTTACTTTGTGACTAAGTCATATTTATCCTATAAATAGAGGTGTCTTACCACATTGTAATTCATCTCAAATTCAATAAGAATTCTCTCTTCCTACTTTTCTCTACAATATTGTTCTTCTTCTTTTATTATTTCATAACAATAACAAATAATTCTGGCAAAAAATTACCAAATAATATCGTGAACATTCCAAAATTGTTCAATTTTTATTAAATATTAATGAAATACTTAAATTACTATATTGTCCAATGTGAACTCTATATTTTAAAGGGTAAAAAAGGCTAACGAAATTTCGCTAAGGGCCTTCGTGCTTTTAATATAATATAGATAGATAAACAGTTTTCATCTTATTTTAGCTTCTTTTTGTCCACATTAATTAGTCGTATTTATAGCGATATACTTTCCGTGGAATCCCGAAATTTTCTTATTGGTGTAATCGATAACCGAATCGATAAGTCCCAAAAATTAATAAATCGAAATCGAAAAAATCGAAACCTTATTGAAACGATAACGATAAGCATATGTACAAATCGATAATCGATACGTAATTATCGATAAGAGTCAAATCGAATCGACAAATCAAATGCACACCCCTACTCAAAAAGACCCCCAATTTCAATAATATTCGTGTAATTCTACCTTTCCAATCGGGAGAACCAATGGTCCCGAGGACAAACTTGTAGTAGGCTTTAATGGAATTTGATAATCTCCCGGCAAAATGACCAATTAAAGTAAACGATTGGATTTCAAAACAAAAACAAATGAATAAAAGGAATATATTTAAAGTTATAGTGATAATTAGTTAATACAACTTTCAATAAAAAGTTATCAATTATACAAATTAAGCACCTTTAAAATTAAGTGTTTTAGTTTTAAGAGAGTGAACACATTGCTACCTTATAGTCTAAGGGTTTATTTATTTTCACTGCAACGAAGTTCAAGGGGGTAATAAGACTTTTGCAAAGTTTAAGTGTGTAATTGAAATATGACTCAAGTTCAAGGGATAGTTATGTCTTTTCAAACTAAAACAAATCCCCAGCTAGAAGTATTAATTAATTCAAAAGGCCATGGACTTGGTAGTTGGTACATGGTAGTACTTCTTTCTCTTCCTAATGGGACTCTCACATAAATGCCCTGGGCTGATTAAAGTAAATATAGGTCCCTGTCAGGCTGACACTATTTGTTTATGCATGTTATAACCCCAAAAACTAAGGGTAAAGCTTTAAAAGAAAAGAAAACTGACTTCTACAATGCCTTGAAGCTATCTTTAGTAATCACGAGTCACACGGCTAAGTAACATAGTTGTACTAATTCTATAGGTTACAGATAAGATAAGCTTATATATATATATATATATATGTAGAAAGCCTTTTGAGCAAACATCATCTCCACTGTTAAACCATGCTGCAAGTCGGGGCAACAGAACGAATGGGAAAAGCAACAGAAACTTTCTGTTTAGAGCCAACTTCCATTGCATCTATAAGTACATTACCATGTTATGTATAAGAGAATTTTAAATACCTCTGCTCCTAATTCCAAACTTATTATGCGTATATAAATTAATAAATTATGTCACGCGTAAACTTCACAGTCAAGGTAAAATAAATCAACAATAAAAATAAAGGAGGAAAAAGGATAATTGAATTATTATTTTATGAGGCCACAAACAATCGGTTCAAATAAGAGCTTGATCTATCAATGTCTTTATTCAAAACTCATCGTGGGTATAATGTACTCTTCCTCTTTAACTCCATTTTCGATGTGGTCTTTAAATGGCGAAAGAGCGCATTTTTTCTTAATAAAAACACACAATCGCTCTTAATATTTTCAACCGATAACTACCACCTAACAACGTACGCATTTTTTGTTAACTACACGTATTGTAATGGCTTATTTAGGTGTCACTGAACAAGCTAACAGTTATACATTGGATGTGCTTTGCTATAAAAGCCTGCTAAGCTTACGGAAGATATATATCTAAAGCTCCCTTTCCTTCGTTAAAGGTTTAAAAAATGGAGATCATTCATTTCTCTACTTTCAATTTTATTGCACTGCTCATCTTCTTTTCCTTCCTTTTTGTTCTACTTGATAAGAGAAATAAATCAAAACAACAAAAGTTGCCTCCAGGTCCATGGACACTTCCCCTTATTGGAAGTATCCATCACTTGAGAGGAGCATTTCCACATCGCACTCTTAGAAATTTAGCAAGAAAGTATGGTCCTATCATGTATTTGCAACTTGGAGAAATTCCTGCTGTAGTCATATCATCACCTATTAATGCAAAACAAGTTTTAAAATCTCACGAAAATGCCTTTGCTGCTAAGCCACAACTTACATCCATAAACATCACTACTTACAACGGTAAGGACATTGCATTTGCACCATATGGCGACATTTGGAGACAAATGCGTAATATATGTGTTATGCCAAGATGGTTAAGTCTTTTAGTTCAATTAGGAAAGATGAGATTTCGAGTCTCGTATCATCAATTCAATCCATGAATGGTTCTGTTGTCAACATAACACAATATTCTTCACTATACAAACTCTATGACATGTAGATCAGCCTTTGGAAGAGTACAAAATAATCAAGACGAGTTGATAAATTTGTTGAGGGAAGCACTGGATTCATTAGGAGGATTTGATGTGGCTGATTTGTTCCCTTCTTGGAAATTACTTCACAAGATGAGTGGGGTGAAATCGAGATTGTTAAAGCTGCATCAGAACGTTGATGCAGCTCTAGAGAACATCGTTAATGAGCATATTATGAATCGAACACTCAACAAGAAGGGAAATATATAGTGAGTTTGGAGGTGAAGATTTGGTTGATGTTCTCCTAAGAATTAAGGAGAACGGTGAACTCCAATTTCCAATCACAAATGATCACATAAAAGCAGTAATTTCTGTAAGTTTTCTCCTTGAACATTTTGGCACACTACTCTCATTGGATAGTCTATTACCTTATATGTGTACGAATGAGTTGTCTTTATTTATGTACTTATTTTTTATTGAAGTAGGACATGTTCGCTGCTGGAACTGAAACTTCAGCTGCAACTATTACATGGGCATTATCAGAAATGATTAGGAACCCAAATATCATGGCCAAAGCACAAAGTGAAGTGAGACAAGTTTTCAAAGGAAAGACAAGTTTTGTTGAAGAAGATCTTGATAGATTATCATACCTAAAGTTAGTCATTAATGAAACGTTAAGGCTACATCCTCCAAGTCCTTTTCTGCCCAGGCAATGTACGAAAGAAACATATATTGATGGATATAAAATACCTCCCAAGACCAGAGTACTAATCAATTCATGGGCACTTGGAAGAGATCCCAAAAGTTGGCATGACCCTGAGAGTTTTATACCGGAGAGATTTGATAATTCTTCAGTTGACTTTATGGGAAATCACTTTCAGTTTATACCATTTGGTGCAGGAACAAGGATTTGTCCAGGAATGCAATTTGGTTTAGCTAATGTTAAACATCCTTTGGCTCGGCTCCTCTACCACTTTAATTGGGCACTTCCATATGGAATTAGTCCAGAAGATCTGGATATGATTGAGAAGAAGGGATTAAGTGCGGCGAAACAAAACGACCTATGCTTAACTGCCACAGATCACAGAAGCGACGAAAACTTTTGACGTTGTGCTTTCAATGATTAAATTCAGAACTTTGTTCATATTCATGTCGCCCTTTCATCTTTAACTTTACAGTGAAAAATGGCAAAGGAATAAGATTCAGAATTGGTTGTATAGTTCTGGATTGGAAGGTCGGACCAATGTATCTGTAGTACCGTTTTGTGTAGATCAAGGAAGATATCAACCTAGCATTGTTTTTCACTTACTCATTATTCAATTTGGCAACCTATGCAACACGGAAACAGAGGTTATGTATGATTACCCTATGGTTTTTCAACGGGACAGGACAAAACAAGAAGATTTTATTGGGACGGGATGAATTTTGAGCAAACTTCATTTGCAGTCACTAGGGTCAAACTTATATCACCTGATAGCCACAAAATAACCACTTACAAGTAATAGCCTAAAAAAATAAAGGCTAGCAATTGAAAAAGCTGAAACTATACGTTCAACGCAAACGAAAAGGAAAGAAGTCAGAATCGATTTTGTATCTTAAATTCACGCTTTCAGTATGGGATCTTCAACCTCCAAACACTATAAAAGTCGCCCGATTATTCACATTTTGAAAAAAAATTCTAGGGTTTCTGAAGATTAAACCCAGAGAAGAGCTCCCCAAAATTCACGTTGAAATTCAAAGTTTGTACACAATTGTTGCCTACAATCAGCTTGATACAATTGAGATTTCGTTCTTAAATTGTGAAATTGATACAAAATCGGCAAAATCAACAAATGTCTCTGGAGATTGTGAATGTTAGAACTACCGTTCCAACTTTCATTCCGGTTTTACTTCAACACAGTGGTGAATGGGTAAGTGAGAGTAAATTTGTTAATTTCCTTGTTAATAGCGTGTTGATCAATTCAGACTGTAGCTATGATTATTTTGTTGATAAGATATACAAACAATTGGGTAGGGATCCAATTACAAGTGCAATGGAGATAAAATATACAGTAAAAGATGGCTATATACCAATTCCAATATACAATGATATGAGCGTGCGCTTGTATATGGAGATGAAAAAGAAAAACCTGAATATTACTGAATATCCATTATGCATAACAATGAAAACTGTATATTCAAGTCCTGAATGCTCATATTCAAGTTCATACTTGGGTGGCAACTTACTTGGAACAATTTCGGCTGAAAAATTAGTCGCAACAATTTCAGTTGGTCTACAATGTCAGAACGTAGAAGAAGTACACAGAACTACTATTGTTGAGATGATGGATAATCATGTAAAGGAAGACAACATTGAGATATTGAAGGGAAATTGTATAATAGACAATTCACAACATGAAGAAATTCCACAAGGTCAGTTGTATTTGGACAAAGATACACTCATTAGTGTAATGAAGCACTACGCAATACGAGAAAAATATCAATTTATAGTGGATAGATCATCTGCAACAAGGTATGATTTCTACTTATGAGATTGCACTTCTCTATAATTTTATGCATACAGATCTGTAAGAAAAATGTATAATTATTGTATAGTGTAATTTTATGTATACAAATATGTATAAAAATGCATAATTGTTGTATAGTGTAATTTTATGCATACAGATATTTATAAAAAATATATAATTATTGTATTTACGCATACATATCTGTATAAAAATATATAATTGTTGTATAGTGTAAATTTATGCATAGAGTTTTGTAGAAAAAATATATAATTATTGTACTATGAGATTGCATATGTATACTGGTTGTTTATTTGAGACACAGGTGTAAAAAGCTGAAGAAATGAATTATCATAACACTATATTTTAATAGGTATTGTCTTACATGCATGGATGGAAGTTGCAAACGGAGTCTTAGATCTTCAAGTCTACACAAATCAAATGTATTCAAGGTTAGATTGTTCAATGATGTTCACACTTGCCTAGAGATGACTAGACTGTTTTCACAAAGTCATGCTACTTCGTCTGCCATTGCAAAAATAATTTGCAACAAATATGCCAATCCAAAAATAATATACACTCCTGAAGACATCATGAGTGACATTAAACAACAGTGTGGGATTATATGAGTTATGTAAAAGCTTATAAAACAAAAGAAACGGCTCTTGAACTACTAAGAGGGATACCACATGAATCTTATAAAAAACTGTCGGGTCACTTGTATATGATAAATTTGACAAATCCTGGTTCTTTCACAAAGTTACATAAATCAGAGGACGGGAGATTCATGTATGTGTTTGTCGCTCTAAATGCATCAATCATAGGATGGAAATACTGTTATCGTATTGTAGTGGTGGATGGGACATTTCTCAAATTATCATATAGAGGAATAATGTTAACAACTAGCGCACAAGATGCGGCATGTGAATATATTGCAGACTCGTATAATAATTATATACGGTATAGGTAGTTCTTATCTGTGTATAACAAAAATAACATGTGGATGCTTTCTTATTTGCTTAACTAGGTAAAACTTTTCCACTAGCATACGCTGTTGTAGATTCTGAAAATGATGCTTCATGGGAATGGTTTTTCGAAATGTTTAGACAGGCTTTTGGGGAAAGGGAAAGGATGTGCATCGTATTGGATCGTCATGCAAGCATATTGAGGGGTGCTTTGATAGTGTATCCAGAGGTATCTTACTATGTATGCATCTTTCATCTTTGGAATAATGTAAAAGAACAGTTCAAGAAGAACCATGACTGGCTGAGGAAAGTATTTTTTGCAATGGCCAGATCATACAAAATTGAAGATTTTAATCGCCTCATGCAAGATATGGATAGCATTGATAAGAGGGTAAGGGGTTACCTATTCCAAGTTGGTTATGAAAAGTGATCTATAGCGCATTCCACTGTTAATAGATCCATGGTGATGACTTCAAATATTGCCGAGTCACTCAATGCAAGGAATAGAGAGGCAAGAGAGCTACCAATCATGAGTTTGCTAGATTACATGATGAAATTGGTTATGGAAAATAATACACATAGAATGACTGCAATGAGTACATTTATTAGCGTAGGAAAAAAAGATCATGAAGTATTGAAGGAAAATAGCTATTTGTCCCAGAAGATGATGGTAAATATTCTTTTATCGTGTCTTACTTCATACTCCGGAGTAACATACTTTGACAAAAATACATTAATACTTGTCATATACCTGTTTTACTTTTACTAATGATATCTATTTAAATTTTGGTGAGGCCTTCAACCGATTATGTATATGTCGTAATGGAGTTGAACAAAGGCGAAACATAGTCTGCATGCAAAAAAGAGAATGCTAGTGCAAACGATGTCAAGTGGATGAGATCCCTTGTCCACCTGCTATGGCAGTATTGGACTACACACACATGGAAGCACACAAATATTGTTCTGCCTATTACACCACAAGAAAATATATGAAGCGCCAGTTAATCCACTTCCAGATGAAACTTCATGGGACCTTCCAACAGAGGTGTTAGATAATATGGTCCTACCACCGATAGTGAAGGGAAAACCAGGAAGACCGACGAAGTCGCGACGCAAGGGACTTTATGAATATCTGTATATTGAAACTGTAACATGTGGATTGTGTGAAAAATAAGGACATAACAAAAGAACATGCAGGAATCCTCAAGACAACTAGTAGATGCTACTATAGTGATTTAGTATTTTCTAACAGTTTTCTTCTGAATTTTACAATTGGAAAAATAATGAGATTTGCAATCAGATTCTCTATGATGTATGAATTAAGATGCTACTTTTTGTCATAATAAAAGTATTGGTGGAAGTTTTATTTCAAATACTATTATGGTTGTCACTATACAAAAAATATATAAAATAGATGACAATGTACAAAACAGTTTGTTACTATACAAAAATATACAAAATAGACTGTCACTATACAATTTATATGTAATATTTTGTTCCTTTACAAAAAAAATATATAAAATAAACTATAGCTATACAAAAAATATACTAAATAGATGTCACTATACAAAAAATATACAAAAAGTGGGATTACCAATTAAATATACAAATAGAAATTATATATTTATATAATTTACATACAATAGACTGTGACTATCCAAAATATATAGATATATATCACTATACAAAATAGACTATCGATATACAATTTATACTCATTTAGCTGCCCCCAAAACATCGTTCACAAAACTTCCTGTAGCAACTTAGCAACACCAGCTAAATTTGCAAAATATGTCGAAAATGCAAAAGCTATCAAAATAGATTAAACTGTATAAATTACAAAACTAATATTGTAGAAAAGTCAATACTACACAAAATTTAAAATTTTTATAATTTCACTATTAACTGAAAACTACACAACAAGTCGCAGTTGGAAGTAGTATTCAACATTAGCTTTTCAAACATATTGTTCAAACACATTCCAAACAAAAAGCATAAAACGTGGTATAAGTATGAAATTGTATCCAACCATAGACAATATCTGAACCAAACTACTTCCATATTAAAAATACATGTGAATTTTCTGTTAAACTATTACAAACTACTTCAACTAGCCCTTCAACTCGCTCTTTTTCTTGATATCCTTCAAAGTCTTGTCATCATCAACATCATGCAACTTGTCCTTTTCTTGTTATCCTTCAAACACTTGTCATAAAAAATGGAATGCGACTTGCTCTTTCTTTTTATCCTTTCTTCTCTGATCCTTCAATCTACCAGTAGACTCATCATCACTAGCTTCCTATCCTCTTTGTTTCTTCACTCCATAATCCCATTGTAATATGCCATATCGATTTCGTATGCTGGACTGATAGCTGTTGTTATAAGCAAACTCTGCCAGTGGCAAGAAGTGATCCCATGACCCTCCAAACTCAATCACGCACACATGTAGCATATCCTCCAAAATCTGAATAGTGCGCTCGGACTGTCCATCCGTCTGAGGGTGAAATGTCGTGCTCAACTCCACTCGAGTACCCAACTCATGCTACACGGCTCTCCAGAACTGTCATGTAAAGTGAGCGCCTCTATCTGAAATGAAAGAAACTAGAATACCATACAACCGGACGATCTCCCTAATATAGATCTCCACCAACCGATCCGATGAATAAGTAGTGCACACAGGTATTAAATGAGCGGACTTGGTCAGCCGATCCACAATGACCCAAATATAATCAAACTTTTTCACATTCCGTAGAAGTCCAGATACGAAGTCCATGGTGATACACTCCCACTTCCATTCTGGGATCTCAATCTGTTGTAGGAACCACCCGAACACTGGTGCTCATACTTCACCTGCTGGTAGTTGAGGCATCTAGACACATAGTCAACTATATCCTTCTTCATCCGCCTCCACCAATAGTTTTTCCTCAAGTCCTGATACATCTTCGCGGCACTCGGATCGATGGATTACCACGAGCTACAGCTAGAATCAACTTTCGAAGATCATCCACATTGGGCACACAAATCCGCCCTTGCATCCTCATCACTCCATCATTCCCGATGGTAACATCTCGAGCATCACCACGCCGAACTCTATCCTGAAGAACAAGAAAATGAAGGTCATCAAACTGCCGCTCCCTGATGCGATCAAATAGGGAAGACCGAGAAATCACACAGGCTAGAACCCGACTGGGCTCTGAAAGATCCAATCTAACAAACTGCTTGGCCAAGGCCTGAATATCCATCGCCATAGGTCTCTCTAAGGCTGGTAGATATGCCAAACTCCCCAAACTCTCCGCCCGGCGGCTCAAAGCATCGGCAACCACATTGGCCTTGCCCGGGAGATAAATAATAGTAATATCATAATCCTTTTAACAACTATAACCATCTCCTCTGACACATATTCAGGTCCTTCTGCTTAAGCAAGTGATGCAAACTCCGCTGATTAGTGTAAATCTCACAAGGAACACCATACAAATAATGACACCAGATTTTCAAGGTGTGAACAATGGAAGCTAACTTAAGATCGTGGACAGGGTAGTTATTTTCATGCACCTTCAACTGTCAGGACGCGTAGGAAATCACCCTACCGTCCTACATCAATACCGCCCAAAGTCCAACCCGTGAGGCATTATAATAAACTGTATAGGACCCCGAACCGGTAGGTAACACCAAGATTGGTGCCGAAATCAAAGCTATCTTGAGCTTTTGGAAGCTCGCCTCACACTTCTCTGTCCACTGAAAAGGGGCACCCTTTTGGGTCAACCTAGTCATATGTGCCGCGATCGAAGAGAACCCCTCCACAAAGCGACGGTAATAACCGCCAAACTAAGGAAACTACAGATCTCAATAGCTGAGGAGGGCCTAGGCCAACTCTGCAAGGCCTTCACCTTCCTCGGATCCACACGAATGCCCTCACGCGACACCACGTTGCCTAGGAATTCCACAGAACTCAGCCAGAACTCACATTTAGAGAAATTTGCATACAATCTCTTCTCCCTCAGAGTCTGAAGCACTACCCTCAGGTGTTGCTCATGCTCTTCTCGACTCCGGGAATATACCAAAAATCATCAATAAAAACAATCACAAATGAGTCAAGATATGGCCTGAATACGTTGTGCATCAAGTGTATAATGAGGAACTCGTAATGACCATACCGAGTCATGAAAGAAGTCTTCAGGATTTCTGGCTCCCAAATCTTCAACTGATGGTAACCTGAGCGCAGACCAATATTGGACAACACCTGTGCCCCCTGAAGCTGATCATACAGATCATCAATACGAGGTAAAAAATATCGGTTCTTTACTATAACTTTGTCCAACTAGCGATAGTTAATTCACATACGCATAGAACCGTCCTTCTTCTTCACAAACAAAATAAGAGCACCCCAAGGCGAAACACTAGGTCGAATGAAACCCTTACCCAAAAAGACCTTCAACTCCTTTAACTCAAGAGGAGCCATGCGATATGGGGGAATGGAAATGGGCTGACTGCCCGACAACAAATCAATGCCAAAATCGATATTTTAATCAGGCGGCATGCCCGGAAGATCAGCCGGAAACACATCGGGGAATCATGTACCACTGGGACTGAATCAACAGAAGGGGTGTCAACATTGATATCCCTCACATAAGCTAGACAAGCAGCACACCCCTTCTCAACCATACGTTGAGCTTTAAGGAAAGAAATAACCCGGTTAGGAGTGTGATCTAGAGTACGACTCCACTCAATAAGGGGAATACCTGGCATAGCCAGAGTCACGGTATTGGCGTGACAATCAAGAATAGCATGATGGGGCGACAACCAATCCATGCCCAGAATAATATCGAAGTCAACGGTACGGAGTAATAAGAGATCAGCCGTGGTCTCAAAACCACAAATAGTAACCAAACACGATTGGTACACGCGGTCCACAACAAGAGAATCTCCCACGGGAGTAGAAACATAAACGGGGGCACTCAAAGAATCCCGAGGCACACCCAAATGTGAAGCAAAATAAGAGGACACATATGAAAAAGTAGAAACAGGATCGAATAGAACTGATGCCTCCATGTGACTAACCAATATAATACCTGTGATAATAGAATCGGAGTTGACAGCCGCGACACGATCAGGAATAGCATAAAATCTATCCTGGCCCCTCAAGCCTCTATCACCCTGATCCTCGCCCCTGGCTGGCTGGGCAGGTGGGGTGGTAGCTGTGGCTAGAACGATGGCCTGCTGACCCTGTGGAGCATGCTGAGGCTGTGAAGTCTGAGAATGCGCACCCCTCCCGCGTCAGGGGCACTCCCTAACCAGATGGCGAGTATCCCCGCACTTATAACAAGCTCTGGGAGGGCATGATGGCTGTGACTGACTGGGCCCAGTCCCGCTAGACTGACCCCTGGAAGTTTCCCGCGCAGGAGGCGTGCTAGAAACTGGGGGAGCATAATAAGGCTCCTGAGGTGCTGGTGGAGCTGGAGTACTACCGGCTGCTGGCAAGGCTAAATGAATAGGACAATCGGAATAACCCCTACCATAACATCCGGCTGCTGAAGTACGGCACTAGAGTAGTGATCGACTCTCGAGATCTCTTGGCCTCTATCTCTCATCGCTCCGTAGTGAGCATACCCTCAATCCGTCTGGCAATACTCACTACCTGCTAATAAGGCACATCCATCTCTAGCTCTCCAGCCATGCTGGACCAGATAGGCAGAATAAGACCCTCAATAAACCTCCACACTCTCTCCCGGACTGTGGCGACCAAAGTCGGTGCATGTCTGGCCAACCAGGTGTAACGGATGGCGTACTCAGATACTGTCATAGTACCCTAGTACAAATGCTCAAACTCTGTGTGCCAAGAATCCTTGAGGATCTGGGGAACAAACTCCCTCATAAACAGATCAGAGAACTGTGTCCAAGTTAGTGAGGCAGACTCGACTGGACTATCCAACTCATAAGTATCCCACCAGTCATAGGCGGCTCCTCGAAGCTGAAAAGCAGTGAAAGAAACCCCACTGGACTCCACTATGCCCATAGTACGGAGAATGTAATGAAACTCCTCCAAAAATCCTAAGGCGTCATCTGAAGCTAGGCCCTTGAACATTGGGGGATCATATTTCTTGAACATTTCTAAACCTGCGTTGCTTGTCCTCTGATGTAGCTGACCCATCTCCAGGTTGTACTGGTGTTGTAGGCGGTATAAGAATAACCTCTGGAACCTGCTCCATCGGCACTCACTGCTCAGGAGTGCGGGCTGTGGGAATCTGGGCCCCTCACTCGGCTTGAGATGTGGCTGTAATGAGGGGAAGCAACCCCATCTGAGCCAAAGTAGTGTACATACTTACGAACTGAGCCAGGGTCTCCTGGAGCGCTGGAGTAGTAGAAGTTGTAGTAGGTGTACCAGGTGCATGTGCTCCAACCTGGTCCACTGGTGGTACCTCAGCGGCAGTGTGCGCGGGTGCTATGGCTGCACCTCGAGCACGTCCTCGACCTCTACCCCGGCCCCCGCCTCTAGCGGCGGTAGTAGGGGCGCAGGTGTCTGGTCCTCTCGTGTAGCACATGTTCTCACCGTCTGTGAGAGAATAGAAGACAGAACTTTAGAATTGTGTAAAAATGTCGCACGACGAGGAATTCAAAAGAAATAAAGATTTTTCCTAAACAGTTACATAGCCCTTATAGATAAATACGAACGTCTTCGTACCGATCAGCGAGACTCTAATAAACTAGCATGTGTCCTGTGACTCCTATGAACCTAGATCTATGATACCAACTTGTCACGACTTTAGTTCACCAATCGTGAACCTGTCATGACGGCACCCAGTCTTCGCGACTATGTAAGCCTAACACATTGCGGAAATTTAACAACTTTTACAAAAGCAATAAACAAATAGTGAATAACATAAGAAATCGTATAGAGTGCTGCCTGGCACACACACTTCAACTCGAAATACTATAACAACCTCTAAGACCCGAAAACTCACGGGCAACAAAGGCTAAAAGAATATAAGTTATAGCTCTAACATCCCGAAATATCTATACAACCGAACAATGAAATGAGACTTCTAACTATAAGGGGGATTAGAAGGAGACTCTTCAGATCTACGGACGAGGCAGACGCATACCTCAAGTCTCCAAGTGTAGCTTTTAAATCACCGTTAATGCACTCGATCAGAAGTACCTGGATCTGCACAACAAAAGTGTGTAGAAGAGTAGCATGAGTACACCACAGTGGTACTCAATAAGTCCCAAGCCTAACCTCGATGGGGTAGTGACGTGGAAGGTCAGGGCCCTACTGAGAATAACATAATAACAATATCAAACAATGTAAAGCAAGAAAAAAATCTGAAATGACAGCAAAATAGGATAGAAGCTACAAGTCATTGACAATTAAGCTAAGCAAGGAAAATAACATAACAAGTGTTCCTCTACTGTCTGTTGGATCTCCCGGGAATTGAACCCGTAGTCCGTCATATCAGTAACAAAGGATCTTCGAGAATCGAAACCGCAATCCATTTTATATCAGTAGCAAGGATCTCCGGGAATTGAACCCGCAGTCCATTTATATCAGTAGCACAGGATCTCCAGGAATTGAACCCGCAGTCCATTATATAAGCAACAAGGATCTCAGGTAATTGAACCCACAATCCATTTATATCAGTAGCATAGGATCTCTGAGAATTGAACTCGTAGTCCATTATATCAGTAACAAGGATCTTCGAGAATTGAACCCATAGTCCCAATGTAAACACACAAACAAAACAGGGAAAATATTCAGAGAATGAAATACACAAATACAAATAACAGTTAAGTTCTGGCCCAACATGCTCTACGTAATTTCACTTAAGGAAATGAAGCATTTAGACAGTTAATTCTATCCGGTTATACTCCTCTAACTAACACAGGGTAAATCTTGCATTTAAATCAGTCAAATAACGGAGACAGTTTGAGAACTTCAAGTAAAATGGATTTTCAATAATTTGCACAAGTACACGCTTGTCACCTCGTGTACAAGGCATTAAATCAACACATAAGATGTCATAAGGGAAGAGGTCCCCCACACAAGGTTAAACAAGCCACTTACCTCGAACGGGTACAAAACCCACAAGAAATAATGCCCTTGCCACGAGTATCCGACTTCGAGTGGCCTAAATCTAATCAAACCAATTACATATTGTAAATAACATCGCAAGTGACTAATTACACTGTTAAAATTAAAGCTAAGGCACAAAAATAGGTAAAATGACAAAAATGCCCTCTAGCCAACATCTCGAAATTGAAATATTTTTACATTTTCACAACCCTCGTATTCTCACGAGTCTAACCATACAAAAATCTCACAAATCGGAGGTCAAATGCCCCTTCAAATTGTCACAATTAGGCCTAAGGATTTTACCCAAAGTTTCATTCAAAATCCGAAATTAAAGGTTGAATTCGAGGTTAGATTAGTGGATATTAATCATAAGAGAGTAAGGAATCGTTACCCAATAGTTGCCTCTGTAAATTCCTCAAAATATCTCCCAAAATCGAGCTCTCTAGCTTGAGTTTTCGTAAAAATGGAAGAACCCTCGTTTTTGAAAAGTTTATATCTGCCTAGGCATTAAAACAATCGCCAACACGGACGCTATCACGTGTTTGCGAAGAAGAAAATTATAAGGGGTCACAATTGGCCTACGTGATCACGAAGGAAGAGACGCGAACACGAAGGCCTGAGTTCGATGGCCTACGCGAACGCGGAAACTAGGATGCGAACGCGATAAAGGATCATGTTGAGCCTCGCAATCGCGGGAGGGATATCGCAAACGCTTTCAAAATTACACTACGCAAACGCGTAGGTGCTGACGCAAATGCGATGGGAAAAGAGATTAAAGCTTCTCGAATGTGGTCCCTTCTACGCGAACGCATAGAAGGACACTAGACTTGCAATTTTTCTGCTGTGATTTTAACTTCAAAATTGCTCCGTTGAGCATCCGAAACACACCTGAGGCCTCCGTGACCTCAACCAAACCTACACATATGTCCCCATAACATCATTCAAACTTGGTGAAATCCTTAAACAACCTAAAACAATGCCAGAAATGAATTATTCAAAGATTCAAGCCTATGAACTTCAAATTCTAACCAAACACACTTTCGATCAAAAACCTATTCAAAACTTGTCCGAATAACCTAAAATTTTGCACGCACATCCAAATTGACATGACGAAGCTACAGAAACTTCTAGAATCCCAAACTGACCCTCGGATCAAAAATTCACTATAAGATCGAAACTTCAAAAATTTCAAACTTCGGCATTTCAAGCCTACATGAGCTACAGACCGCCAAATTACATTCCGAACACGCTCCCAACCCCGAAATCACCTAACGGAGCTAACAAAACCATTAGATTTCCATTCCAAGGTCATTTTCACACTGCTCCAAATACATACCATTTTTCAACTCTTAAGCTCTCGTATATGGACTAAGTGTCCCAAAACACTTCGAATCCTTGAACCGAACGTCCCGGCAAACCAAAATAGCAGAAATGAACTTAGGGAAAGCAGTAAATGGGGGATCGGGGTGTAAATTCTAAAAACGACCAGCCGGGTCATTACAATCCCCGTGCTCTGTATATGTACTTTAGGACTACGAAACAGTATTCCGGTAGATCCCCCTTTTCTGCATATATACTCTAGGACTATGAATAGTATTCCGGTAGATCCCCGTATTCTACATATTTACTTTGGAACTACGGAATGGTATTCCGGTAGTTCCCTGTAACACTCCTTAAGTCTATAAAAGTTTCAAGACGCGCTAAATATAAAATATAATTTAATTTTTTTATGTTTTAAATTATAATTCCATTAAGGATTTAAGCCATTGTGATTGATTTTGTGTTACTTTTCTATTTATAAATAATTGGATATACAATTACGAAAATGTTATTAATTTTAATATTATTAATTTTCAAAAGTGGGTATCATTAATTATTAGTTAAGTTAACAAAAAAGGGCTTAAAAGCCCATAAAGGGTTGCTTGAAACAAAAGGTTCAAGCCTTAAAAGAGAAGAAGAACATTTACCAAAAAGGACGAAGGCAAAAGCTGAGACTACAAACAGAACAGTTCGCTCAGCTTCTTAACACAGGCAACAGGAAATCTAGGGTTTCTTACAAATTACTAATTCCAGAACTCGGGTATGTAAAATCCTCTATTGTCAATTATCCTACAGTACTAATAGGTTAAAATTGAATAACTAATTCCTTTCTTTCTCTATATCATCAATAAAGTTCATAATTAGGTGTAGTACTTTTAAATTAATTAAAATGCACCGGTTATTGTAAAATTAATTGTTTAACTTGTGTCAATTTGACTGGGGCCTATGTATTGGCTCGAAATTTTTTGAGGTGAGTTGATATAACTCTTTACTAAAGTGATTTAACTCACAAAAGCACGCATAGGTGTTTGATGAATTTCTTAAAAGAGTTTATATTTACTTAATTGGAGTGAGTGAGTACGTATTAAGTTAGAATTGTTATTGCAAAATTTAGTGTTCTCACGCCTAATGGCAGCAACTCCATTTCTATTGCATCCTCTAGTCTTGTAAATATAAACTTAGTGTACTCTTATTTTACATGGAGAATAGAGGGATTTCCAAGTGTTTCTATTTGAAATTTCAATCAAGCAGAATGGTTTGTTATTTGGTAAGCTTTTCATCCCTATTAGGAAGTCAAAGATCAGATTTTTAGATGACTTATTATGATACATGTGCTTAAATTTTCAGATTTTTAGATTATTCTTATATGTTATTTTGATGTTGAAAATTTATGATGTAGAAAGAATCTTTAGAAATATTTTTACATGTTTATTTCATTCTTATATCATGCTTCCTATTTAAGGATACCAACATGAGCATGTACATGATGTTCTATAAATAAAAGATTTAGACTTGAAAAGTCACAAGAAGAAGTTTTAGAAAGAAAAGATTTTTGGGAGTATCCTTTATTCTGAGAAGGGGCCATTGTACAGGTCGAGGGTCCAGACCAAGGCGTTGACTTCCTGAAACTACTTGTGCCAAAGTAGAGAGCACACAAGCTGAGGGTCTCGTTGTTGAGAATTTACTTAGCCATTCTATGGTATGATACATGAGCGCTTAGAACCATGAAGCAAGCAGCACTTCGTGGATTGGGCCTATTCGATCAGGTAGGGATCGAACCCGTGCCGATCACACGGTGATAGAGGAAGAATTAAGTCACGATAGTTAGAACTCCCAAAGTATAAAGTGAAGTATTTAAAAAAAAAAGAATTTCTTTTAGAATATTCATAAACTAATGTCATGCAATTATTTAGAAATATCCTTATAAACTTTATATTTTACATGCCTTTAGAAAATTTGCTCATAATGTATATGTTATTAAGGTTTCGCCCCCTGTTGTTGAGACCCACTGAGTACAATGGATTGTACTGACATTCTTTTTTGGGAACCTACGTTGGTATATAGTACAACGTAGGAACCGAATTTGCAGGAGAGTAAGCTACGAGTTAGGACTTCATTCTCTTCCAGTGCTATTGGTGAGCTCCGCTTTTGTTCGTGGAGTATTCCTTCGAGACATATTTATTTAGTTATTTCTTTTTTACTTAGAGAACTGGCCAGGAAATCTCATGTCCTGAGTAGTGTATTAGTTTATCAGTAGAGGCTTCATAGACATAGTCGTTGGGTTTAGATTCAGATATTTTTTTATTATAACTTAGCAGTATTTTATTGGATAGTATAAGAAAGTTCTAGAGTTGATTTATTTAAATGTTTAAATTAAACAAAAGTAGTTGGTTACAGTATTGGCTTGTTGCATATAAAGTTTGGAGTTATAAAAGATTTGATAAGTAGAGATGGTTCGCTCGTTCATGTTTAGCGATCGAGTGTCGATCCCGGCTTGTTCAGAAAATGGGTAGTGACAATCCCACTGTACATTTATGTTTCGGACTACATGACAGTATTGGGAGATCCCATGTTGTTATCAATGTGGTTGGTATTGTTACTTTTTATTGATGTCATTCCTGTGTAGACATTCTACGTGATGTTCATTCTTTTTCTTATGCTTACTAGCTGGTATGAATTATGATAGGATGCTTGCACATGCATTCACATAGCTAAGCACCCTTACCAGATAAGAGTCTTCTTGGTATTGCTGAGTATAGACGCACACTCGTCTTGATTTGCCTTCCATGTATGAATGGTTTTATTTGACACGTGAGTTGTCCATATGATTATGAGGTGCGATGAGGCACAGAAAACCAAGTGTTAGGGTTCAGGCATTGAACCTCGTATTATACGAATATGAGTTGAGGTGTCACACGGTGATTTATATTTTAAGGATATTTACTTGGAAACATTATTCGAAAGGTATATATTTTGAAAGAACTATTTTTGAAAATGTTTTAATTGAATGAAGTATATTTCTAAATATATTTATCACTTGAAGGAATTGACTAATTGATTGAAATTTTGTTGGTTAAGACTTAATGTGGAAACTGTCGTAGTTGTTGCATTACGAATTTTTACTGTATTCATGATTTCGGATTTGGGTTGTGTTTCCATTCACTTTTCTGTGTTTGATGATGGTGTTCCGCTGTTACATGTTATTCTCTTCCTTATTGCAATTACTGTATTGTTGTCCATATCGCCTAGTTTTTATACAGATATCATGTTCTGTTGTTTCTATGCTTATACTTGTTCTTCTTATTAGACCAGTGGGTATCTTGACTGTTCCTTGTTACTACTCGCCGAGGTTAGTCATGATACTTACTGGGCACCGCTGTGGTGTGCTCATATTACCCTTCTATTTCTTTTTTGTACAGATCCAGGTATTGATCGTTAGTAACTGAACGGATTCTTGCCGAGGAGACTCAAGGTGAACCTGTTGTTGTGTTCGCATGTTTCGGAGTCACCTTTCTTTTTGTTTTCAAACAATTGTATTTAGAAAATTGTAGAGAACTCTATAGAGCTTATGACTTGTACTACCGAGTTTTGGAAAACATAAGTATTGTAGAGATTTCTGCTTCGAGACTGTTAAATTTCATTTATTACTATAGTATTTCGGTACGAGTTAGGCTTACCTATTGCCTAAGACTGTGTCATCATGATACCCAAACGAAGGGAAAGTTGGGTCTTGACACTCAAAGAGGAAAATTCGAAAAGTTTTATTTTCCCTTCATTTTCCGTCCACTTTATTTTAAGCTCTAAAAAGCTTAGACCCAACTAAATATGCATTAAACTTGTTTAGTTATAAGTTGTAGGTTTGGCAAATGACAATTGACAATACGCAAGATCACAACCATACGACCTTTTTAGGTTCACTATCTGCGAAACTAGTCTCAGTAGCCATCTCAAGAAGCTGCAGAATGCATGAGTTGCGACTATGGGAGATTTAGATATTATGTTTATCTTTGTAGGATCTAATTTTCTTGTGCTGATTTTCTATATGTCCAAAGGGACGAACGTCTATAATTCTTTATGTTTCAATCTATTTTCTCATTATATTCTTATTTCAATAGAATGCAAATACATGTATCCAGATAATGCTCTAGAGAATGATATGAGAAAGTGAATCTTTACACAATCCCTCAGTCTTAATATTTTCATTGGGTAACTACCACCAAACAATGTACACACCACACATAATAGAGAAAGCTACCTGTACCTGCTGAAGACGGTTCCAAAAGTATGAGATGTTATAATTAATTTTAACAAAAGATTGACATACATAGTTAACTAAACGTACATGTAATGGCTTATTTAGGTGTAACTGAACATGTTAAAAGTTATGCATTGGATGTGCCTTCCTATAAAAGCATGCTAAAACTTACGGAAGCAATATACTGTATAAACATCTAAAGCTCCCATTTAAAAAATGGAGATCATTCATTTCTCTACTTTCAATTTTATTGCACTGCTCATCTTCTTTTCCTTCCTTTTTGTTATACTTGATAAGAGAAATAAATCAAAACAACAAAAGTTGCCTCCAGGTCCATGGACACTTCCCCTTATTGGAAGTATCCATCACTTGAGAGGAGCATTTCCACACCGCACTCTAAGAAATTTAGCAATAAAGTATGGTCCTATCATGTATTTGCAACTTGGAGAAATTCCTGCTGTAGTCATATCATCACCTAATATGGCAAAACAAGTTCTAAAATCTCACGAACTTGCTTTTGCTTCTAAACCACAACTTACATCCATAAACATTACTACTTACAACGGCAAGGACATTGCATTTGCACCATATGGTGACAATTGGAGACAAATGCGTAACATATGTGTTACAGAACTTTTAAGTGCCAAGATGGTTAAGTCTTTTAGTTCAATTCGGAAAGATGAGATTTTGAGTCTCGTCTCAACAATTCAATCCATGAATGGTTCTGTTGTCAACATAACACAAAATATTCTTCACTATACAAACTCTGTGACATGTAGATCAGCCTTTGGAAGAATACAAAATAATCAAGACGAGTTGATAAATTTATTGAGGGAAGCTCTGGATTCATTAGGAGGATTTGATGTCGCTGATTTGTTCCCTTCTTGGAAATTATTTCACAACATGAGTAGTGTGAAATCGAGATTGTTAAAGCTGCATCAGAAGATTGATGCAGCTCTAGAGAACATCGTTAATGAGCATATTGTGAATCGAGCACTCAACTACAAGGGAAATAGTGAGTTTGGAGGTGAAGATTTGGTTGATGTTCTCCTAAGAATTAAGGAGAACGGTGAACTCCAATTTCCAATCACAAATGATCACATAAAAGCAGTAATTTCTGTAAGTATTCTTCTTGAACATTTTTGCACACTACTCTCATTGGATAGTCTATTACCTTATATGTGTACGAATGAATTGTCTTTATTTATGTACTTATTTTTTATTGAAGTAGGACATGTTCGCTGCTGGAACTGAAACTTCAGCTGCAACTATTACATGGGCATTATCAGAAATGATTAGGAACCCAAATATCATGTCCAAGGCACAAAGTGAAGTGAGACAAGTTTTCAAAGGAAAGACAAGTTTTGATGAAAAAGATCTTGATAAATTATCATACCTAAAGTTAGTCATTAATGAAACGTTAAGGCTACATCCTCCAAGTCCTTTTCTGCCCAGGCAATGTATGAAAGAAACATATATTGATGGATATAAAATAC
Source organism: Nicotiana noctiflora (assembly GCA_032618575.1). Taxonomy (NCBI): domain Eukaryota; kingdom Viridiplantae; phylum Streptophyta; class Magnoliopsida; order Solanales; family Solanaceae; genus Nicotiana; species Nicotiana noctiflora. The sequence goes on from JASVEL010012358.1 coordinate 80,717, forward strand.
CTCCCAATACCAGAGTACTAATCAATTCATGGGCACTTGGAAGAGATCCCAAAAGTTGGGATGACCCTGAGAGTTTTATACCGGAGAGATTTGAAAAATCTTCTATTGATTTTATGGGAAATCACTTTCAGTTTATACCATTTGGTGCAGGAACAAGGATTTGTCCTGGAATGCAATTTGGTTTAGCTAATGTTAAACATCCTTTGGCTCGGCTCCTGTACCACTTTAATTGGGCACTTCCATATGGAATTAGTCCAGAAGATCTGGATATGATTGAGAAAAAGGGATTAAGTGCGGCGAAACAAAACGACCTGTGCTTAACTGCCACAGATCACAGAAGCGACGAAAACTTTTGACGTTGTGCTTTCAATGATTAAATTTAGAACTTTGTTCATATTCATGTCGCCCTTTCATCTTTAACTTTACAGTGAAAAATGGCCATGGAATAAGATTCAGAATTGGTTGTATAGTTCTGGATTGGAAGGTCGGACCAAGGTATCTGTAGTACTGTTTTGTGTAGATCAAGGATGATATCAACCTATCATTGTTTTTCACTTACTCATTATTCAATTTGGCAACCTATGCAACACGGAAACAGAGGTTATGTATGATTACTCTATGGTTCTTCAACGGGACGGGCCAAAACAAGAAGATTTTATTGAGAAAATCTCACTTTATATCCAATAATTCTAAACTATTTACCCTTAAATGTCCATGCACAAACTATTTACCATTCCTACCCATGCCTCCCAAATTATTTACCCGCTAATTCCAAATAAGAAACTAACCACTACTTCCTTTAGCTTCTCCAGGACAGCCGTGGCTGTGTCACCGTGCCCTACTAGTAGTATTTTATTTCTTCTTATATTATATTAAATAATATTAATATTATATTTTTTTCAACCACTGCTTCCTTTAGCTTCTCCATGACAGTTGTGGCTGTGTCACCGTGCCTAACTAGTAGTATTTTATTTCTTCTTATATTATATTAAATAATATTAATATTATGTTTTTTTTCTTACTCATTGAGTTCATTTGACGTGAACTATAACTTACAACTCTAGTCACATAGAGGCACTGAGTTAAATAAGTCTTTAAATAATATTAATATTATATTATTTCTCATTTTTAATTATATCTTGAGGTGATTGAGATCGAAATTTCAGTCGAAAAGTTGAGATTTTAGGTTCTTATAATAAATTCATACATTGTTACGAAAGTTATGGATTCAATTCAACTCGTATCCGAAAGGCTATATCCGCCCTTGACCACATACTACGATTATCTAACTCTGAAGATTATTATTACTATGTCTATATGGTACACAATCTAATGGCAAAGAAAAAATGAAATAAAATAAGATTTTTTTAATTAATAAAAGAGTTAACAAAACGAAATATTGTAATAATATGCAATATTTCAACTGAAATTTGAATAAAAATGCATTTACCTAATAGTATACCGCCACGGTATCAAAATATACTATAAGAGCATACAGTTATACTACAACAGTATACTATAATAGTATACATATATAGCAGAACGATATACTGTAATAATCTATAATTTCAACATAAATTTATATAAAAATACAGTTACCCATCAGTATACCGTTACTATATCACAATATGATTGAAGGCTATGGCTAAATTTTGAGTAAGTTTGGTGGAGATTTTCAGACTAGATTTTGAAATTTAGGCCAATATTAAATAGACCTAGCAAAGAAAATAAAGTTGTATTTTGTATGCCAACATGTTATACTATATGTTATGTTGGTATATAATAATTAATTCAAAAGTATATCATTAATTATAACAATACACCACTAATTTTTTTAAAAGAATAAACTAGTATTATATGATACCTTGACAGTAAATGATATATGCTATATGGGTATCGTAAAGGACCAATGACTTTTTTTAAGAATGAACCAATCCTCTATAATATCGTGTTAGTATATGATGTTCGGTGGAGATTTTGAGAGTAGATTTTGAAATTTTGGCCAATATTCAGAACTAGTAAAGAAGATAAAGTTGTATTGTATGCCAACATGTTATACTATATGTTATGTTGGTATATAATAATTAATTCAAAAGTATATCATTAATTATAACAATACACCACTAATTTTCTTGAAAATAAATTAGTACTATATGATACCTTGATAGTATATGATATATGCCATATGGGTATCATAGAGGACCAATAATTTTTTTTAAGAATGAACCAATCCTCTATGATATCGTGTTAGTATATGATGTATACCAGGTTGGTATCATAGAGGTTGTGTATCTTACTGAAAGAAATGGACCAAACCTTTATAATACCCTATCAATATATGATACAATGTTAGTATTTGATATATACCATGTGGGTATCATAGAGGATTGATGAGTTTGTTGTTGAAGAAATGATTAGACCTCTATGATACACTATGACATATATTATGGGTGTCATAGTATGTTCCAATAATATACTTCAATTATTAGTAATATATTATTTTTGGTATATTATACGCTACAATAAGTTATTTTTTAATAATTAATATATAATAATAAATAAATAAAAAATATACTACATCAATTATCATTTGTTGATATAGTGAAAAAGTAGAGAAAAAAATAAATAGTAACAAAATAGTGGGAAAAAAATTTAAAAGAAAAAATAATCAAAATAATAATAAATTAAATTACAAAAATAAAGAAAAAGAAGAAAAAAGGAAAAAAGAAGAAGAGAAAACAAGTATAATGTATAAGTTGTTCTTATGACTAACCTACAGAAAAAGAAAATGAAAAAAACAAGACATTATATATTATATCAATTATATTTAAAAAAAACTGAAAATACTTATTATATTAATTATCTTTTTATTATTGCACGGAAAGAAAAAAAGAATAAAAAGAAGCAGCAAAAAAAGTGAATAAAATTAGATTACGCAGAAAAAAGGAAATAAACTAACAAAAGATTTAAATGAAACTAGAAAAGAAACAAGAAAAAGAAAAAACGGGAAAAGCCAAAATTGAGTAAGGAATCAGATTTTGATGGAAAAAGAAAATAAAAACTAATATGATTGAAAAATAAACATAAAAGGAGAAGAAAATAAAAGCAAAGCATAAACAAAACGACAAAAAAAAGAGAGGCAATTACCCACAAACACTACAATGGGTATGAATGGTAATTATTATGATGGGTAGAAAAATAAATGGGTAGGCAAGGGTAATTAGTTTAATTTTTATGGCCAAAGCTATAAAACTCCCGATTTTATTGGGACTGGATGAATTTTGAGCAATCTTCATTTGTAGCCACTAGGGTCAAACTTATATTACCTGATAGCCACAAAATAATCACTTACAAATAATAGCCTCAAAAAAATAACAAAGGCTAGCAACTGAAAAAGCTGAAACTATACGTTCAACGCAAACGAAAAGGAAATAAGTCAGAATCGATTTTGTATCCTAAATTCAAGCTTTCAATATGGGATTTAAACCTCCAAACACTATAAAAGTCGCCCAATTATTAACATTCTGAAAAAAATTCTAGGGTTTCTGAAGATTAAACCCAGAGAAGAGCTCCCCAAAATTCACGTTAAAATTCAAAGTTTGTGCACAATTGTTGCCTACAATCAACTTGATACAGTTGAGATTTAACTCTCGAAGATCATCTTCAAGTCCTGATACATCTTCGCGGCACCCGGATGGATGGAATATCGCGAGCTATGGGCCTCAGCTAGAATTAACTCTCGAAGATCATCCACATTGGGCACACAAATCCGTCCCTGCATCCTCATCACTCCATCATCCCCGATGGTAACATCTCGAGCATCACAACGCCGAACTCTATCATGAAGGACAAGCAAATGAGGGTCATCAAACAGCCATTCCCTGATGCGATCAAATAGGGAAGACCGAGAAACCACACATGCTTGAACCCGACTAGACTCTGAAAAATCCAATCTAACAAATTGCTTGGCCAAGGCCTGAACATCCATCGCCATAGGTCTCTCTGAGGCTGGTAGATATGCCAAACTCACCAAACTCTCCACCCGGCGGCTCAAGGCATCGACAACCACATTGGCTTTGACTCTGGGTGATAAAGAATAGTAATATCATAATCCTTTAACAACTATAATCATCTCTTCTATAACATATTCAGGTCCATCTGCTTAAGCAAGTGCTGTAAACTCCGATGATCAGTGGAAATCTCACAAGGAACACCATACAAATAATGACACCAGATTTTCAAGGCGTGAACAATGGCAGCTAACTTAAGATCATGGACATGGTAGTTCTTTTCATGCACCTTCAACTGTCAGGACGCGTAGGCAATCGACCTACCATCCTGCATCAATACCGCCCCAAGTCCAACTGGTGAGGCATCACAATAAACTGTATAGGACCGCGAACCGGTAGGAAACACCAAGATTGGGGCTGAAGTCAAAGCTATCTTGAGATTTTGGAAGCTCGCCTCACACTCATCTGTCCACTAAAAAGGGGCACCCTTTTGGGTCAATCTAGTCATAGGTTCCGCGATCGAAGAGAACCCCTACACAAAACGACGGTAATAACCCGCCAAACTAAGGAAACAACAGATCTCAGTAGCTGAGGAGGGCCAGGGCCAACTCTGCACGGCCTTCACCTTCCTCGGATCCACTCTAATGCCCTCACGCGACAACACGTGACCTAGGAATTCCACAGAACTTAGCTAGAACTCACATTTAGAGAACTTTGCATACAATCTTTTCTCCCTTAGAGTCTGAAGCACTACCCTCAGGTGCTGCTCATGCTCTTCTCGACTCCGGGAATATACCTAATATCATCAATAAAAACAATCACAAATGAGTCAAGATATGGCCTGAATACGCTATACATCAAGTGCATAAAAGCAGTTAGGGCATTAGTCAGCCCAAAAGACATAATGAGGAACTCTTAATGACCATACCAAGTCCTAAAAGAAGTCTTAAGGATATCTGGCTCCCGAATCTTCAACTGATGGTAACATGAGTGCAAATCAATCTTGGACAACTCCTGAGCGCCCTGAAGCTGATCAAACAGATCATCAATACGAGGTAAAGGATATCAGTTCTTCACTGTAACTTTTTCCAACTGGCGATAGTCAATGCACATACGCATAGAACCGTCCTTCTTCTTCACAAACAAAACTGGAGCACCCCATGGCGAAACACTAGGTCGAATGAAACCCTTACCCAACAACTCCTGTAACTGATCCTTCAACTCCTTCAACTCAGGAGGAGCCATGCGATATGGGGGAATGGAAATGGGCTGACTGCCCGACAACAAATCAAAGCCATAATTGATATTTCTATTGAGCGGCATGCCCGGAAGATCAGTCGGAAACACATCGGGGAAAGCCCGTACCACTGGGACTGAATTAACAAAAGGGGTGTCAACATTGACATCCCTCACATAAGATAGATAAGCAGCACACCCCTTCTCAACCATACGTTGAGCTTTAAGGAAAGAAATAACATGGCTGGGAGTGTGATCTAGAGTACCGCTCCACTCAAAACGGGGAATACCTGGCATAGCCAGAGTCACGGTATTGGCGTGACAATCAAGAATAGCATGATGGGGCGACAACCAATCCATGCCCAGAATAATATCGAAGTCAACGGTACGGAGTAATAAGAGATCAGCCGTGGTCTCAAAACCACAAATAGTGACCAAATACGACCGATACACATGGTCTACAACAAGAGAATCTCCTATAGGAGTAGAAACATAAAAGGGGGCACTCAAAGAATCCCGAGGCACACCCAAATGTGAAGCAAAATAAGAGGACACATATGAAGAGTAGAACCAGGATCGAATAGAACTGATGCCTCCCTGTGACTAACCAATATAATACATGTGATAACATAATCGGAGGTGACAGCCGCGACACGATCAGGAATAACATAAAATCTAGCACGGCCCCTCCCTCGAAGGCAACCTCTATCACCCTGATCCCCACCCTGGCTGGCTGGGCAGGTGTGGTGGCAGCCGGGGCTAGAACGATGGCCTACTGCCCTTGTGAACCATACTGAGGCCATGAAGTCTATAGTGGCGCTCCTCTCCCACACCTGGGGCAATCCCTAGCCAGATGGCGAGTATCCCCGCACTCATAACAAGCTCTAGGAGGGTGTGGTGGATGTGACTGACTGGGCCCAGTCCCGCTAGACTAACCCTTGGAGGTACCCCACGTAAGAGGCACGCTAGAAATTAGGGAAGCATAATAAGACTCCTGAGGTGCTGGTGGAGCTGGAGTACCACCGGCTGCTGGCAAGGCTAAATGAACAGGACAATCGGAATAACCCCTACCATAATGACCGACTACTGAAGTACAGGCACCAGAGTAGTGATCGACTCTAGAGACCTCTTGGCCTCCATATCTCCTCGCTCCCTAGCAAGCATACCCTCAATCCGTCTGGCAATACTCACTACATGCTGATAAGGCACATCCATCTCTAGCTCTCTCACCATGCTGGACCGGATAGGCATAATAAGACCCTCAATAAACCTCCACACTCTCTTCTGGACTATGGCGACCAAAGCGGTGCATGTCTGGCCAACCGAGTGTAACGGATGGCGTACTTATATACTATCATAGTACCCTGATGCAAATGCTCAAACTCTGCGTGCCAAGAATCCCTGAGGCTCTGGGGAAGAAACTCCCTCCTAAACATATCGGAGAACTGTGTCCAAGTCAGTGAGACAGACTCGACTGGACTATCAAACTCATAAGTATGCCACCAATCATAGGCCGCTCCTCGAAGGTGAAAAGCAGTAAACCCCACTGGACTCCACTATGCCCATAGTACGGAGAATGTGATGACACTCCTCCAAAAATCCCAAGGCGTCATCTGAAGCTAGGCCACTGAATACTGGGGGATCATATTTCTTGAACATCTTTAACCTGCGCTGCTCGTCCTCTGAGGCAGCTGTCCCATCTTCGGGTTGTACTGGTGTTGTAGGCGGTATAGGAATAACCTCTAGAACCTGCTCCATTGGCACTCGCTGCTCAGGAGTGCGGGCTGCAGGAGTCTGGGCCCCTCCCCCGGCCTGAGATGTGGCTGCAGTGAGGGGAAGCAACCCCGCCTAAGCCAAAGTAGTGTACATACTCATGAACTGAGCCAGGGTCTCCTGGAGCGCTGGAATAGTAGAAGCTGTAGTAGGTGAACTAGGTGCTTGTGCTCCAACTTGGTCCACTGGTGGTACCTCACCGGGCGTGCGCGAGTGCTGTGGCTGCACCACGGGCATATCCTCGACCTCTACCCCGGCCCGGCCTCTCGCGGCGACAATAGGGGCGCAGGTGCCTGGTCCTCTCGTATAGCACGTGTCCTCACAATTTGTGAGAGAATAGAAGACAGAAGTTTAGAATTGGTATAAAAATGTTGCACGATAAGGCATTCAAAAGAAATGAAGATTTTTCCTAAACAGTTACATAACCCCTCATAGATAAATATAAACGTCTTCATACCGATCAGCGAGACTCTAATAAACCGGCATGTCTCTTGTGACTCCTATGAACCTAGAGATCTGATACCAACTTGTCACGACCCTAGTTCACGAATCGTGAACCTGTCATGATGGCACCCAGTTTTGCGACTAGGTAAGCCTAACACATTGCAGAAATTTAACAAGTTTTATGAAAGCAATAAACAAATACTGAATAACATAAGAAATTGTATAGAGTGTTGCCTAGCATATACACTTCAACTCGAAATACTATAACAACCCCCAAGACCCGAAAACTCACGGGCAACAAAGGCTAAACGAATATAAGTTATAGCTCCAACATCCCGAAATGTCTATACAACCGAACACATGAAATGAGACTACTAACTATAAGGGGGAGTAGAAGGAGACTCTTCAGATCTGCGGACACGGCAGATGCATACCTCAAGTCTCCAAGTGTAGCTTTGAAATCACCGATAATGCACTCGATCAGAAGTACTTGGATCTGCACAACAAAAGTGTGCAGAAGAGTAGCATGAGTACACAACAGTGGTACTCAGTAAGTGCCAAGCCTAATCTCGATGGGGTAGTGACGAGGAAGGTTAGGCCCTAGTGAAAATAAAATAATAACAATATCGAATAGTGTAAAGCAAAAAAAAAATCTGAAATGACAGAAAAATAGGATAGAAGCTACAATTCATTGACAATTAAGCTAAATAAGGAAAATAACACAACAAGTGTTCCTCTATTGTCCGTTGGATCTCCTGGGAATTGAACCCGTAGTCCGTCATATCAGCAACAAAGGATCTCCGGGAACCGAACCCGCAGTCCACTTTATATAAGTAGATAGGATCTCTGGAAATTGAACCCGCAGTCCATTTATATCAGTAGCAAGGATCTCCAGGAATTGAACCCGCAGTCCATTATATAAGTAACAAGGATCTCCGGGAATTGAACCACAGTTCATTTTGTATCAGTAGCACATGATCTTTGAGAATTGAACTTGCAGTACATTATATCAGTAACAAGGATCTCCGGGAATTGAACCCACAGTCCCAACGTAAAAACACAACCAAAACAGGGAAAATATTCAAAGAATGAAATACACAAATACAAATAACAGTTAAGTTCTGGCCCAACATGCTTCACGTAATTTCACTTAATGCAATTAAGCATTTAGATAGTTAATTCTATCTAGATATACTCCTCTAACTAACATAGGGTAAATCTTGCATTTAAATTAGTCAAATAACGGAGAAAATACAGTTTGAGCAATTCAAGTAAAATGGATTTTCAAAAATTTGCACAAGTACACGCTCATAACCTCGCGTACAAGGCATGAAATCAGCACATAAGATGTCCTAAGGGAAGAGGTCCCCCACACAAGGTTAGACAAGCCACTTACCTCGAACCAGTACAAAACCCTCAAGAAACAATACCCTTGCCACGAGTATCCGACTCCGAGTAGCCCAAATCTAATTAAACCAATTATATATTGTAAATAACATCGCAAGTAACTAATTACACTGTTAAAATTAAAGCTAAGGCGCAAAAATAGGTAAAATGACCAAAATGCTCCTCCAGCCAATATCTCAGAATCGAAATATTTTTATATTTTCAGAACCCTTGTACTCTCACGAGTCTAACCAAACCAAAATATCCCAAATCGGAGCTCAAATGCCCTTTCAATTGTCACAATTAGGCCTAAGGATTTTACCCCAAGTTTCATTCAAATTCCGAAATTAAAGGTTGAATTCAAGGTTAGATTATTGGGTATTAAACATAAGAGAGTAAGGAATCGTTACTCAATATTTGCCTCTGTATATCCCTCGAAAAATCTCCCAAAACCGAGCTCTCTAGCTTGAGTATTTGTAAAAATGGAAGAACCCTTGCTTTTGAAAAGTTTATATCTCCCTAGGCATTTAAACCATCGCGAACGCGGAAGCTCTCACGTGTTTGCGAAGAAGAAAATTGTAAGGGGTCACAATTGGCCTACATGATCACGAAGGCAGAGACGTGAACGCGAAGGCTTGGGTTCGATGGCCAACGCGAACGTGATGGGAAAGGAGATTAAAGCTTTGCGACGAGGTCCCTTCTACGCGAACGCGTAGAAGGACACTAGACCTACAATTTTTCTACTGTGATTTTAACTTCAAAATTGCTCCGTTGAGCATCCGAAACACACCCGAAGCCCCCGGGACCTCAACCAAACCTACAGACATGTCCCATAACATCATTCAAACTTGCTGAAATAATTAAACCACCTAAAACAATGCCAGAAACACGAATTAATCAAAGATTCAAGCCTATGAACTTCAAATTCTAACCAAACACACTTTCGATCAAAAACCTATCCAAAACTTGTCAGAATAACCCGAAATTTAGCACGTACAACCAAAATGACATGACGAAGCTACAACAACTTCTGGAATCCCAAACTGACCCTCGGATCAAAAATTCACTATGGGACCGGAACTTCAAAAATTTTAAACTTCGGCATTTCAAGCCTAAATGAGCTAAGGACCTCCAAATTACATTCCGAACATGCTCCCAACCCTGAAATCACCTAACGGAGCTAACATGACCATTAGATTTCCATTCTTAGGTCGTTTTCACATTGCTCCAAATATGGATAATTTTTCAACTCTTAAGCTCTCGTTTAGGGAATAAGTGTCCCAAAAAACTTCGAATCCTAGAACCGAATGTCCCGGAAAACCAAAATAGCAAAAATGAACTTAGGGAAAGCAGTAAATAGGGGATCGGGGCGTAAATTCCAAAAACAACCGGCCGGGTCATTACAATCCCCCTGCTCTGTATATTTACTTTAGGACTACGGAACGGTATTCCGGTAGATCCCCCTATTCTGCATATATACTCTGGAACTATGAAAAGTATTCCGGTAGATCCCCGTATTCTACATATTTACTTTGGGACTATGGAATGGTATACCGGTAGATCCCTGCAACACTCATTAAGTCTATAAATATTTCAAGACGCGCTAAATATAAAATTTAACTTAATTTTTTTATGTTTTAAATTATAATTCCATTAAGGATTTAAGCTGTTGTGATTGATTTTGTGTTACGTTTCTTTTTATAAATAATTGGATATACAATTACGAAAATGTTATTAATTTTCACAAGTGAGTATCATTAATTATTTGTTAAGTTAACAAAAAAGGGCCTAAAAGCCCATAAAAGGGTTGGTTGGAACAAAAGGCTCCAAGCCTTAAAAGAGAAGCAGAACATTTACCAAAAAGGACGAAGGCAAAAGCTGAGACTACAAACAGAACAGTTCGCTCAGCTTCTTAACACAGGCAACAGGAAATCTAGGGTTTCTTACAAATTACTAATTCCAGAACTCGGTATGTAAAATCCTCTATTGTCAATTATCCTACAGTACTAATAGGTTAAAATTGAATAACTAATTCCTTTCTTTCTCTATATCATCAATAAAGTTCATAATTAGGTGTAGTACTTTTAAATTAATTAAAATGCACCGGTTATTGTAAAATTAATTGTTTAACTTGTGTCAATTTGACTGGGGCCTATGTATTGGCTCGAAATTTTTTGAGGTGAGTTAATATAACTCTTTACTAAAGTGATTTAACTCACAAAAGCACGCATAGGTGTTTGATGAATTTCTTAAAAGAGTTTATATTTACTTAATTGGAATGAGTGAGTACGTATTAAGTTAGAATTGTTATTGCAAAATTTAGTGTTCTCACGCCTAATGGCAGCAACTCCATTTCTATTGCATCCTCTAGTCTTGTAAATATAAACTTAGTGTACTCTTATTTTACATGGAGAATAGAGGGATTTCCAAGTGTTTCTATTTGAAATTTCAATCAAGCAGAATGGTTTGTTATTTGGTAAGCTTTTCATCCCTATTAGGAAGTCAAAGATCAGATTTTTAGATGACTTATTATGATACATGTGCTTAAATTTTCAGATTTTTAGATTATTCTTATATGTTATTTTGATGTTGAAAATTTATGATGTAGAAAGAATCTTTAGAAATATTTTTACATGTTTATTTCATTCTTATATCATGCTTCCTATTTAAGGATACCAACATGAGCATGTACATGATGTTCTATACAGGCAACAAGAAATCTAGGGTTTCTTACAAATTACTAATTTCAGAACTCGCGTATGTAAACTCCTCTATTGTCAATTACCCTACAGTACTAATAGGTTAAAATTGAATAGCTAATTCCCTTCTTTCTTTATATCATCAATAAAGTTCATAATTAGGTGTAGTACTTTTAAATTAATTAAAATGCAATGGTTATTGTAAAATTAATTGTTTAACTGGTGTCAATTTGACTAGGGCCTATATATTGGCTCAAAAATCTTTGAGGTGAGTTGATATAACCCTTTACTAAAGTGGTTTAACTCATAAAAGCACACATAGGTGTTTGATGATTTTATTAAAAGAGTTTATATTTACTTAATTGGAGCGAGTGAATACGTATTAACTTAGAATTGTTCTAGCAAAATTTAGTGTTCTCGCGCCTAATGGTAGCAACTCCATTTGTATTGCATCCTCCAGTAGATGACTTATTATGATAAATGTGCTTAAATTTTCAGATTTTTTTATTATTCTTATATGTTATTTTGATGTTAAAAATTTATGATGTAGAACGAATCTTTATAAATGCTTTTATATGTTTATTTCATTCTTATGGCATGCTTCACATTTAAGGATACCAGCATGTACATGATGTTCTATAAATAAAAGATTTAGACTTGAAAAGTCACAAAAAGAAGTTTTAGAAAGAAAAGATTTTTTGGAGTATCCTTTATTCTGAGAAGGGATCATCGTACAGGTCGAAGGTCCAGACCAAGGCGTTGACTTCCTGAAATTACTTGTGTTAAAGTAGGGAGCACACGAGTTGAGGGTCTCGTTGATGAGAATTTACTTAGTCATTCCATGGTATGATACATGAGCGCTAAGAACCATGAAGCCATTAGCACTTCGTGGATTGAGCCTATTCGATCAGGTGGGGATCAAACCCTTGCCGATCACACAGTGACAAAAGCAGAATTAAGTAAAGATAGTTGGAACTCCCAAAGTATAAAGTGAAGTATTTTAAAAAAAGAATTTCTTTTAGAATATTCACAAACTACTGTCATGCAATTATTTAAAATTATCCTTATAAGCTTTATATTTTACATGCCTTTAGAACATTTGCTCATAATGTATATGTTATTAAAGTTTCGCCCCCTGTTGTTGAGACTCACTGAGTACAATGGATGGTACTGACATTTTCTTTTGGGAACCTATTTTGGTCTATGGTACAACGTAGGAATCGAATTTGCAGGCGAGCAAGCTACGAGTTAGGACTTCGTTCTCTTCTAGTGCTATTGGTGAGCTCCGCTTTTGTTTGTGGAGTATTCCTTCGAGTCATATTTATTTAGTTATTTCTTTTTTACATAGAGAACTCACCATGAAATCTCATGTTCTGAGTAGTGTATTAGTTTATCAGTAGAGGCTTCATAGACATAGTCGTTGGGTTTAGATTCAGATATTTTTTATAATAACTTAGCAGTATTTTATTAGATAGTATAAAAAAGTTCTAGAGTTGATTTATTTAAATGTTTCAATTAAACAAAAGTGGTTGGTTAGAGTATTGCCTTGTGGCATATAAAGTTTGGAGTTATAAAAGATCTGATAAGAAGAGATGGTTCGCTCAGTCATATTTAGTGATCGAGTGTCGGTCCCGGCTTGTTCAGAAAATGGGTCGTGACAATCCCTCTACACATTTATCTTTCGGACTACATGACAGTATTGGGAGATTCCCTGTTGTTATTGTCACACCTCCTTTTGGCGCGCCCCCTACCCCGGAGGGTAGAGGCACAAGGGAGTTTTTCCAATTTAAGTAACAATATTCGAAACATGATTATTCTATCTATTTCAGAGTCGCCACTTGGAATAATTAAGGTGTCCCAAGTCACCGATTTATTTAAATTCCGAATCGAGGAAATTTTCGACTTTCCAAATGAAGTCTGCGAACCAGAAATTCTAAGTAAGGAATTCTGTTGACCGGAGGGAAGGTGTTAGGCACCCCCAGATCCCGTGGTTCTAGCATGGTTGCTTCAATTATTATAAATGGCTAAAAATACCTGATTTTATACATGCTTATAAATTATATGCTCTAATTAGACTTTAAACCGCTCTATTAATTTGAAACCATACCAAAAGAAAGACTAATTACAACATAGACTCGGACTTTGACAGATAGGTGAATAATAAAAAAAAAGGAATCTGGATTACTTATTTGAAACTATGCCGATTAAAGCCATTGTAAAACTAAACCCAAAAAAGATCAATTTATTTAACAGTGTATCCCTTAAAATTATTTCCAATTAAAGAATCGTACCAAATGATGTATTATTTCCTAGCTTTTGACTTATGGCCGGAGATTGAATGAAAAGATATAAACTAACGGAAAATTGATCAAAATATGCGAAATAGAAATAATTCACCTTGATCCAATTATTAAAAGTAAGATTGTCTACAACCCTTAATCCGATGTTAATTAACGAAATCAAGACTATGCGATTAAAATCGACCTAACATTGGTATCTAAAGCCCGGGCTAACTTATCTTGTTCGCTTAAGTACAAATAGATTTCGAGGGAAAATCAAATGAAGAAATTCGAAAATGATTCAAAACACCTTGCATTAATAATTAACGTCAATCAAATTAATACCTTAAACATGCTTAGACTACTTGACTTTAACAAATTACCTATTTAAAATATCAAGGAAAATCCCAATCTGTATTGGCTAGTTTTACTTACACGGATCTAAATATATGCTAACAAAAATAGAAACTAGTTAATCATAACGAAAACTAAAACGATAGTCTAAAAATAAATCAAGTTTACAATGATGGACAATACAAGCCTAACATGTTTTCCTTCAACTTGTACATGCTGAAAGTAAGAACTAAACAGGCATATAAGACTATGTGCACTCTTAAACCTTTAATGATTAACATTGCAATTTCTATTTCACCTAACAGTCCTTAAATTAACAAATAACTAACAAAATCACTTATGTAATGGCTTTAACGACAGGATTCAAAGTGGTCTTTCATTTCATTTCTAGTGCAAGAGTAGACAAGCCCAAGGAATGTGTACCTGGAATGGAACAGAAATGAAGCAGAAGAAAGATCAGCAGCAACAGTAAATACCAACAACAGTACAATAGCAGTTCACAGCAGTGATTTGAAATTCCAAACAGCCACAAACACAGCCCAGAAAATTTGTGAAGAAAACCAAACAGCAAAACAACCAATATCACCACAAATAGACTCAACCGAGCTTGAGTCAAACCAAGATTCTACTATAAAGCTGATCTTTTAAACTCTTAGGAATAGACTTTAATCTTCAAAAACTTAATTCCAAAACAGACTGTCTTTCCAAAAGAAACTCTCAAAGACTCTCACAATGTTGTTTAAAGATTGACCAAGCTATCCAGTTTTTAAGCTTTGGAAACTGATTCTTTAGACCCTCTCTAACTCAATAAAATCTCTCAAAAGTGACCTCTGAAACTTGAAGTAGAGAAACCTAAAATTGTTTATGATAACTCAGGGAGCTCGACCAAATGGCTGAGATTTTGACAAGTTACTTTAAGTAATGAAGCAGTAAGACTCTCTCTATTTCTAAAGGTCTGAAAATTCTCTGTTTGAAGCTCTCTTTGGGAGGTTCTGTCTGTGTATATTCTGCCCTTTATCTCTGTTTTTCAGTCTCTTTTTATAGCCTAGAGATCCAACCCCCAAACCTTTCCTTTTTAATTGTTTTAATCACTGTCCAGCCAGGTTATTCCTTCTGCCTTTCCACTCTGTTTTGTCCAAGTATGGGACTTTTGTTTTAAAATTCCCTAAGTGCAAGACCTAGGTGGATACCTGCTGTCCAGCAGGTTCCACTGACCTAAGGCATGTGCACTGCACCTTTTCTTTTGAACTCTAACTGTTAATTTCCTAAAAACTTATCAGAATTACAACTATATCCAATCCACACTTCCTAAGCTTAAAATCAACAGAATTCAGAGCTTAATTCAGCAGGGAATTACAAATATATCAAAGAGAGTCTTAGTCAAGGCTCAAACCAACAAGGAATTCAAATCTCAATCTAATCAGTGGTTCATTTGGTCGGACGAAATCAAAAGGGGATATGAAACCAACTAATTGACGACATTCGATTAAACGATTACGACATGTATAATCGATAGCCAAATAATCGACAAAACAGTGATTCAAACAATCTCAGCCAAAGACGAAAAATACAAAACTAATTATTCAACAACTCTAATCAAAGCGAATACGCATTCGACAACATACGCAATCAAATAAACAACACAGAAAAATAATTGACCAAATAAAGGGTCTTTGAGAAGAAATGAAAACAGGGACGGCCACAAAAAGAAAATTGAGAAGAATTCAATCAAGTTAAACTAAACAAATACACAAAACAAACAAATACCTAATTGAAATAAACAGGAAAAGGAAATTACCTCAAAAGAAATCGAAATCGGACGGACCCGGCTCCAAAGGATTCGAGTTTTGCACCTTTTGAAGTTAACAGACTTTAATAGAAGTGTTTTCAAACGAAAAACACTCCAATTAATGCATGTTCCCTTCAAATAACTTTGACTCGGACGAAATCCCTAGTTTTTGGATTCTAGGGTTCTTAAGGCCGTTTTTGGGGCTTGACTGGTTCTGGCACGATTCGAGCCAAGCTAAGGCTGGTAGGGGTATGAGGGAGGTCTAGGGGTGGCGTGGTGTTGATTTGGGAGCGATTGGCTTTGGTCGAGTTTCGACTCGAATCTTCGATCGAAGATTCGAGTCGTTCAAGGATGATTCGAGGTAAGAGGGTTACAGATTCGTATAGATGGGGAAAAGGGGAAGCTATGGTGTTAATTTGGGGAGGTTTGGCCTACCGGAACCGCCGTGAGGCGATTTCCGGAAGGCGGAGTGCGGCGGGGGACGGCAGAGGTCGGTTGGTCTCTGTGGGAGACGAAGAAGATGAGTGGGGTGTTTTAGGAGGGGGGCTGGGTCGTGTGGAACAAATATATACTGGGCGTGGGATTTAATCCTGGCCGTTTGATCAGATGAGATCAACGGCCTGGATCATTTCACTAATCCAAACGGTGTCGTTTGGGCCTCATTGGAGCCGGGTTGGTCTGTGGGGGACTGGGTCGGGCCACGTAATGGGTTGGGTTCAGGGTTTATTTTAGTTTGGGCTCGGATTTAACATTTGGAATTGGCCCAATCCGATTTTGTACTCCTTTAACTCTATTTTGCTTCATTTTCTTTTGTTTTCTCCTTTTAAAAACTAAAATTCTTAAAATCATAAATTAACTCATAAAACCAAATTAACTTGTCGAAAATACTAATTATCTTCTAATAGTAATTATCACATATAATTAAAATAACATTAAAAACAATTTGGACATTAAAAGACAAAAATACATATTTTTGTGATTTTTTCATTCTCGTAAAACAAACTTAATTAATCTCAATTGCAAACTTGAATTATATATGCAATATATATTTTTTTTGTATTTTTATTTATTTAAACAAAAGACACGGACACACATACGCAAACAATAAGAGAAAAATAACATATAATCCCCAAATATTGCAAACAACACAAAAACTCTTTTATTTTGAATTTTTGGGAGTAATTCTCATGTAGGGCAAAAATCACGTGCTCACAGCTGCCCCTCTTTGTGCGTAAACTTGAAGAGTTTTCGTGCAAAGAATAATGAGCAAATACGAGCGATTTTTGTCCGTTTGAGCACTCCGTGTGAAGCATTTGAAAAACTCTTGAACGAGCCTTTGCTTCGGAAGGCCTCCTACATATCCTGGGCTAAACAGGAATCAGGTCAATGTAGTTCGGGAGGTTTTGGTAGCTGGCACTACCGTGGACTGATACTTTGCTGTTACTGTTGCTATCGTTGCTGTTGTTGCTGCTTACTGCTTACTGACCTCCTTATTACACCAAAAGAGAAATTAAAGCTCAACTAGCTATGCTATCAAACTATGAGTTACAAGATTCCTATCTATGATTCTCTTGAAAACTTGATCTTGAATCTTAGCTGATTTTGCTGTAGACCTCGATCTGAATCTTGATGCTCAACAAGCTGTACGTGCTTGTTTATTTTTGTAACATTGAGTGAAATGGAATTGGCGGAACTCGTGACTTCAATCAGATTCGGAGCAATTCGCGCTTCTGTTTACTCCAACGTTTGAACTTGTTTCCTTTTGGTTCTTTTCCTTCTTTTCTTCATTCCGGATTGAGGTTCCACTCGTAGGTTATCTCGATCCTTGCGTCCCGAGGTCAAACCTATATAGACAAATGAAACAAACAAACAAAATTTTTCTGCCCCAGTTTTGCTAGGAAAATTTCGTGAGTTAGTTGTGACATAGAAAGTGATTAAAAGACTCTTTGGTATTGGTTAAGAAAATCACAGTTTCACAAATAAACGTTCCACGGCTTTCTGGCCGGGATTTTGAAGAAGAGTTTCACGGCTTTCTGGCCGGAATTCAAACAATATCTAACGGTTTTTTGGCCGCAACACCCTCGGTTTTTTGGCCGGGGTTAAAATAAATGGCTCCGCAGTTTTCTGACTGGGAGATCCTCAGTTTTCTGACCGGGAAGAAGAGTTTCACGGCTTTCTGGCCGGAATTCAAACAATGTCTAACGGTGTTTTGACCGCAAGAACCTCGGTTTTTTGGCCTGGGTTAAAATAAATGGCTCCGCAGTTTTCTGACTGGGAGATTCTCGGTTTTCTGACCGGGAAGAAGAGTTTCACGGCTTTCTGGCCGGAATTCAAACAATGTCTAACGGTTTTTTGGCCGCAAGACCCTCGGTTTTTTGGCCGGGGTTAAAATAAATGGCTCCGCAGTTTTCTGACTGGGAGATCCTCGGTTTTCTGACCGGGAAGAAGAGTTTCACGGCTTTCTGGCCGGAATTCAAATAATGTCTAACGGTTTTTTGGCCGCAAGACCCTCGGTTTTTTGGCCGGGGTTAAAATAAATGGCTCCGCAGTTTTCTGACTGGGAGATCCTCGGTTTTTTGACCGGGAATTTTGAAAGAAAGTTTTCACGGCTTTCTAGCCGGAATTCAAACAATGTCTAACAGTTTTTTGGCCGTAAGACCCTCGATTTTTTGGCCGGGGTTAAAATAAATGGCTCCACAGTTTTTTGACTGGGAGATCCTCGATTTTCTGACCGGGAAGAAGAGTTTCACGGCTTTCTGGCCGGAATTCAAACAATGTCAAACGGTTTGTTGGCCGAAATACCCTCGGTTTTTTGGCCGGGGTTAAAATAAATGGATCCGCAGTTTTCTGACTGGGAGATCCTCGGTTTTCTGAGCGGGAAGAAAGGTTTCACGGCTTTCTGGTCGGAATTTAAACAATGTCTAACGGTTTTATGGCCGCAAGACCCTCGGTTTTTTGGCCGGGGTTAAAATAAATGGCTCCGCAGTTTTCTGACTGGGAGATCCTCGGTTTTTTGACCGGGGATTTTGAAAGAAAGTTTTCACGGCTTTCTGGCTGGAATTCAAACAATGTCTAACGGTTTTTTGCCGTAAGACCCTCGGTTTTTTGGCCGAGGTTAAAATAAATGGCTCCACAGTTTTCTGACTGGGAGATCCTCGGTTTTCTGACCGGGAAGAAGAGTTTCACGGCTTTCTGGCCAAAATTCAAACAATGTCAAACGGTTTGTTGGCCGAAAGACCCTCGATTTTTTGGCCGGGGTTAAAATAAATGGCTCCGCAGTTTTCTGACTGGGAGATCCTCGGTTTTCTGAGCGGGAAGAAAGGTTTCACGGCTTTCTGGTCGGAATTTAAACAATGTCTAACGGTTTTTTGGCCGCAAGACCCTCGGATTTTTGGCCGGGGTTAAAATAAATGGCTCTGCAGTTTTCTGACTGGGAGATCCTCGGTTTTTTGACCGGGGATTTTGAAAGAAAGTTTTCACAGCTTTCTGGCCGGAATTCAAACAATGTCTAACGGTTTTATTTTGCCGTAAGACCCTCGGTTTTTTGGCCGAGGTTAAAATAAATGGCTCCACAGTTTTCTGACTAGGAGATCCTCGGTTTTCTGACCCGGAAGAAGAGTTTCATGGCTTTCTGGCCAGAATTCAAACAATGTCTAACGGTTTTTGGCCGAAAGACCCTCGGTTTTTTGGCTGGGGTTAAAATAAATGTCTAACGGTTTTCTGGCCGGAGAGACCCTCGGTTTTCTGATCGGGGTCCAAACGGATATTGGACTAACATGATTTGATTCTCTTTTTGGAGTTTTCATTTTCTTTTCTTTTATTCTTCCTTTTGGGCCTTCTTTTAGGTATTTTTTTTAACCATCAACAAATGCATAAGATAAAGCTTTTGAAAAGAAACTTCCTTTTTTATGCGCTTTCCTTTGTTCCAAAGCTATTTCAATGCTTGCGTACTTCACTTCTTTGGGTTGTACCTTCTTCTTGCCCAATTAAATAGACCTGCTTTCAACAAAGAACATTTTATTAGTTGAAAAAGTGGTTGACTTTATGGCCTTGATTATCTTCATTGCTTGATCTTTGTCTCATTTCCATTGAGAACTTTGCTACCAATTGGCTTTGGGGTGACTTCCTTTCAAACTGTCCGGATTCAAACTCGAAATTCTTCGAGGACTCGCCTTTCTGGGCTCTGTCTTTCTGTCTCGTTCCGTTTTTTAAAACCTTAGCCTTTGATTTCCTTTTCCTTCCTAATGTCCTTTCCTTTGCAAGTGATCGACCATCATGATCAGTCGGGATTGGATCAATACACCACTAAGGCCGGGTATCTTTCTTCAACCTTTTTTTTTACCAGATGGAGTCCTGTAAAACCGGTCCTGCCGCCTTTCTTTGTAATAGTTTCAGAATTAAAATTAAACCGAAAGGGAATCAAAGAATAACTATACAAAAAGCAAGAAAATGAGTTTAAAGAGAAACATCCCTTTTGGGGAAAGAAAGACTTATCTGGGGTGCATGCTGACTTCAAATAAACATGACATGCTTCTTGGACTGGACGCCTGACCCACATAAACTTCCCAACTTCTTATGAACCCATCGATTCGCAATTTCAAAATCAGGGAACCTTGCCAAAATTCTTTTATTGAAGGGATGTCTTCTTTTTGGTCGGTGGCGCCCTTTGCGGGTTTTCGCCAATCGACCCCTCTCATTTCTCTTCTCACTGTCGCCTGATAGTGCTCTTTGCGAGTTATCACTAAACGGCCTCTCTCATTTGTAGCTTCTCCAATCGCCATCGCCTTATGGTGCCCGAAGGTTTTCACCGATAAGACTCTCTCATTTTGTTTCTCTCAATTCAGGCTGTGTCAGATTTCCGTCAATGACATTCTTCACTTCCTTGCCTTTGCCAATTGATCTGAAGGACTTGAACAAGGTTTTTGGGTAAAAAGGAATTTGAATGGAATTACAACTCTGGAATCATCTTGACGGATCTGAACTGAACCGTCATATCATCTGCCCCAATTTTAATTTTTGGGGAAATTGGGATTTTTGTTTTGGTGTGACTGAACCTCAAGGAGAGGTTGCCTACGTATCCTTTCGGAATCAAGTCAGAACGTAGTTCAGGTGGTGATAATTTTTGTTTTTTGTCTTCATTTTATTTTATTTTATTTTATTTTTCTTTCATATATATATATATATATATATATATATATATATATTTTTATATTTTTTTTCTTTTCTTTTCTTTTCTATTTTTCTTTTCTTTCATTTTTTTTATTTTTTATTTTATTTCGGGTTCCAAAGAGGGTGAACAAAAAAGAAACATAACCTGCTCAAAGGGTTTTACAAAGGATTTATATTGTTTGGGGTATTAAGAAATAAAGCCTTCGTCATCTCAATTATACAAAAGCCAACGCCGCCGGAGGTCTTGACATAGTACCTTTATACTGCATCTGTATTGACTGCCATTTCAAGATCATTTCCTTCAATGTCTCCCAGATACAGTGTTCCTGGATGATGTATGGATCCTTCCAATTAGGAGCGAATTTTTCCTTTTGTTTCTTGGTAATGAGGTGGAATACGCCTTAACGCCGGTTGTTCGAGATTCCTGGGCCGCACTTTCTTGTTGCAAGCATGGGTCATTCTTTGTTGGGATAATTACTCGGGTATTCCCTGAATACAACACACCCCTTTTCTATGCGAACCAATTTTCCTTCAGTTATTCCAACTCTTTGTTTCATTTCCTCAAAATAAACTTTTTGTGCATTTCAACTCTCGATTCATTATTTTGAAGTGTGACAGCGTTTTGGGATCTAGGCATGAAGTCCGCAAGCATGTCATGTTATTTAAAGCTGCATGATTTGAACTAAAGAGAAGAGAAAAAGAAAACTAAAACAAATCTGAAAGAATAAAAAATAACAAAAGGAAAGGAAACGGACGATGAAATATTAATTTCATTTCTTGGAATCGAAAGGATAAACAAGGTTCACGTTCTTTAAAGACAAAAACTAAAAGAAACATCCAATTTACACCTTGAAATACTCTGGATGCAGAACAATGCGGCAGGACAAGTTTACTGGGCTTCCGCCTGATCGGGAATGGCGTAGCCTTTCAGTTTGGGAGTTTAGTGTCTGATCCCATCAACGGTGATAGTCCCTTTCCCTGGCTCGACCATGTGGGTATCGCAAAGCTTTGCCTCATGCTTTCCTTCACTCTCTTCAGTCATGAAATCCTCATTATCTTCCTCTTGACGGTCCTTAAGCTTTTGTGGTATGCGTCCAACAAACACTGGCTCATTCAACCGTGGTGTCTTAATTGCCCCCCATTCCACATAGGCTTGCTTAGGTGCACCAATTTCTCTTTCTAGTTCTAACTCAGTGATTTTACCCTTATTTTCCCCTTTCTCTTGTTTCGGGGCCACCTTGGGCTTCCTTTCCACATCAGCAATAGCAATTATGGCCTTAAGCGCTGAATCGAATTCTTCGTCTTCACAAATCATCCCAATTATCGGCCCGTTATTGTGAGCAGGCAGCGGATTATTGGTCACATTTGGGACATCCTCACCCTTCAACACAATCTTCCCTTACTCTATTAAATTCTCTGCCGCTTGTTTCAAAGTCCAACAGTCATTAGTATGGTGGACCTCTACCTCTGAATGATATGCACATCTGACACCAGCTTTGTAGGAAGGCGATGCTGGGTTTTGTCTATTCTGAGGAACCGGCTGCAGTAGACCCATTTGGACAAGTTTCGAGAGTAGACTAGAGTAAGATTCACCAATTGAGGTAAAGTTTGATTTCTTTGGTGGTTCCCAAGGACGGAAGTTATTCTGCGGAGGTCGAGGATTATAGTGATTCTGGTGGGGAGGCTGATTTCTTGGAAATAGAGCTTGGTTTCTACTGACATGCTGTTGCGGTCGCGCAAAAGGTTGAGCATTCATGACCGCGTACGGTTGAGGGATATAGGACATCTCCTGAGCAGGGTAATAATGCTGGGGGTTCTTTCTGAAAAGATGGGTCTAGGAGTGTGTTGTCTTCTATCACCCGAAGTTGCCATGGACGTTTCCTCTTTCATCCTACCCTTTGTTATTCCTCCAGACCCTCCTTGGATTGCTTGGGAGGTCGCTCGAATGGCCGCCTGACTCAAAATTCTTCCCTGTCTTCAAACTATTTTCCACCATTTCCCCAATCTTGATCGCCTCTGCGAAAGGTTTTCCCATTCTTGACAGCATGTTCTGGAAATAGTGTGGTTCCTGAGCCTGGAGGAAAGTAGTGACCATTTCTATTTCGTCCATAGGGGGTTTCACCCCGGATGCTTGCTCTCGCCATTTGATAGCATATTCTCTGAAGCTTTCTGAGGGCTTCTTCTTTAAGTTCGATAAAGAATTCCTGTCTGGCGCAATGTCAATGTTGTACTGGAACTGTTTCACAAAATCTCTGGCCAAATCGTCCCAGATGTGCCATCGAGATATGTCTTGATCCATGTACCATTCTGATGCTATCCCGATCAAGCTTTCTCCGAAATATGCCATCAGCAATTCTTCCATGCCGCCGGCACCTCGCAATTGATTGCAGTATTTCTTTCGATGAGCAATAGGGTCGCCATGCCCGTCATACTTTTCGAACTTCGGTGTCTTAAAGCCTGATGGCAAATGGACATGTGGGAACATGCACAAATCTGCGTAAGAAACACTCTTCTGTCCGCCTAGACCTTGCATGTTTTTTAAACTCTGTTCCAAGCTGCTCATTCTTTTTGCCATTTTATCCCGTTCGGAAGCTTTTGGATTTTGGCTTGGCATGAACTCATATTGGGGTGGCTGAGGGTAGACATTGGCGGCAAACTGGGTAGGATCCCGTGGAAGGGGTGGTGCCAGGAATGTAAAAGAAGAGGAATCAAAGAAAGGGGTATGTGTGCCGGGATGCGCCGTGATTGGAACGGGCAAACCAACGGATGTTCTTGTAGATGTATCTAATGCTGTCACCCGATGATGGGAAGTGGAGGGTGATTCGGAGAGGGTTGTAACATTAGAATATCCAAACAGAGTAGGTGGGTAATTGGTGGGGGTATTAGAAATCCCACTCGACCTGAGGAATAGTTCGGGGAACCCAGGGATCAGACTTGGGGGCTCTTTTCCGTTATTCCAGTCATCTAACATCTCCAGCATGCGACAGCGCAAAATTCTGTTTTCTTCAGCAGCCGCCGACTCAGTAGCCGGAATGGCTGACACGGAGCTCTCTTCCAAAACAGGAACGGTTGGTAGAGGGATTTCTGAAGACATGTTGGCACTTATTTTCGACCTTGTGAAATAAGGATGGGTACTTTCTTTTGATTTAGCAACGGGTTGCTGAACTTTTCCTTTGGACCTCGTGAAGTATGAATGTGAGGCCACAGTACCACAAAATCAACCACCCTTTTCTAAAACCTGGAGTTTGGCAAACAAACGGTTAGTCTGAGACAACATAACAGATAAGTAATCTCACGTTGGGTGTGATGCACTTATACAATTGATCGTGTTGCTACTTGTATTCGATTGTAATGCGTTACTCCGGCTTATACTTTCCTTTGCTTTCATCTTCTTTCTCTCTTTATCAATTTTCTCTTTCTTTTTTTTTTCATTTTTTCTTTTTCTTTTGGTGATGGTCGAATCTTATGTGGATTGCCTACGTATCATGTCCCTGCATGAATCAGACCGGGCGTAGTTCGGATTATAAGAAATGAAGTGAATAAACTAATATTGTTTTTTAATTCTTGAAAGAAACGCTTTAAAAGAAATAACATATTTATATTTTGCTTATTTTCGTTTTGCTTTTTTGAAAGAAAGACTTCTAAAAAAAATTTATTTGCTTTGGGATAAAAAAAATATTTTTGTTTGAATTTTTACTTATTGTCTCTTTTTCTAAGGAAGAAACTATTTTTTTGGATTTTTGTTTCTTTTTTATTTTTATTTTAGAAAAGTACATCAAAATGAAGGAAACCCATATTTTTTTTTAAGTTTTATTGATTTTTCTTTTTTATTTCATGAAAAACAGTAGGAAGAACGAAACCATTTTTTTTAAAGTTAAACTACTTTTTTTTTCTTTGAATTTTCTAAGGAAAGATTTTAAAAAAGGAACTAAACGAGAGTATTTTTTTTTTTTTAAATTGGGGTCGGAACCGATGAGGTTTTCCTACGTATCTCACATCCGGTGAGAATCAGACCCGCGTAGTTCGGAAACAAATGAACTAAATCATTTTAACAAAAAAAAAAAGAAAACACACTATTTTTAACAAAATTTATTTGGAAATTATTTTTTAGCATTTTCAAAAATTATTTACAAAGAAAACAAACTATTTTCCATAAAATTATTTCGACTCTATATCCGGACATTTTCTACTTCTTCTCCTCTTTTTATTTCTTTTTTTTTTTAAATAACAAAACGGCCAGCATGTAAGATCGAAATGAACAAATTCACACACAAAGATGCATCAAGCTCGTCTTCTATTTCAGGTACACCTGTCCTAGACAGGCCCAACCCCTGTGTCGAGGCTCCTAAGTCAAATATGCACATGACGCAAATAGACGTTCCTATCGGAGATCCGGCATAAGGTTTTGTTATTCTAAGTCATCATCCTGTTGGAAACATTGTCTAGATTGGTTTTAACTCGAGCGGACAACTCGAGCCCAGGAGTGTCAGTGCACCGGTAGCATGGCTTTCCGGCTTAATTGACAAAACTCTCTGCCTAAACATGTGTGACTACAAATCCTTCACCGGGTGCCAAGCACCACGGCTATCTTGAGAAAAACGGGCTATGTCCAGCAAATGCCCGATATTATATTTCAACGAGACTCAGAAGAGGAAAATGGGCATCGGCACAATTTATATACAGTTCACAAAATATCAAAGCGGTAAAAGCAACATTTAGCATATTAAATATAAACATGTAACAAAATCAGATAATAAATAAGCCAAATACAACAATTATTCAAAGCTCGAATTCTTAAACCCTGAACCAGTGGTTCTGGGTTTGTTTCCCCAGCAGAGTCGCCAGAGCTGTCACACCTCCTTTTGGCGCGCCCCCTACCCGGAGGGTAGAGGCACAAGGGAGTTTTTCTAATTTAAGTGACAATATTCGAAACGGGATTATTCTATTTATTTCATAGTCGCCACTTGGAATAAATTAAGGTGTCCCAAGTCACCGATTTATTTAAATCCCGAATCGAGGAAATTTTCGACTTTCCAAATGAAGTCCGCGAACCAGAAATTCTAAGTAAGGAATTCTGTTGACCCGAGGGAAGGTGTTAGGCACCCCCAGATCCCGTGGTTCTAGCACGGTTGCTTCAATTATTATAAATGGCTAAAAATACCTGATTTTATACATGCTTATAAATTATATGCTCTAATTAGACTTTAAATCGCTCTATTAATTTGAAACCACACCAAAAGAAAGACTAATTACAACATAGACTCGGACTTTGACAGATAAAAAATAAAAAAAAAGGTATCTGGATTACTTATTTGAAACTATGTCGATTAAAGCCATTGTAAAACTAAACCAAAAAGATCAATTTATTTAACAGTGTATCCCTTAAAATTATTTCCAATTAAAGAATCGTACCAAATGATGTATTATTTCCTAGCTTTTGACTTATGGCCGGAGATTGAATGAAAAGATATAAACTAACGGAAAATTGATCAAAATATGCGAAATAGAAATAATTCACCTTGATCCAATTATTAAAAGTAAGATTGTCTACTACCCTTAATCCTATGTTAATTAACGAAATCAAGACTATGCGATTAAAATCGACCTAACATTGGTATCTAAAGCCCGGGCTAACTTATCGTGTTCGCTTAAGTACAAATAGATTTCGAGGGAAAATTAAATGAAGAAATTCGAAAATGATTCAAAACACCTTGCATTAATAATTAACGTCAATCAAATTAATACCTTAAACATGCTTAGACTACTTGACTTTAACAAATTACCTATTTAAAATATCAAGAAAAATCCCAATCTGTATTGGCTAGTTTTACTTACACGGATCTAAATATATGCTAACAATAATAGAAACTAGTTAAGCATAACGAAAACTAAAACGATAGTCTAAAAATAAATCAAGTTTACAATGATGGACAATACAAGCCTAACAGGTTTTCCTTCAACTTGTACATGCTGAAAGTAAGAACTAAACAGGCATATAAGACTATGTTCACTCTTAAACCTTTAATGATTAACAGTGCAATTTCTATTTCACCTAACAGTCCTTAAATTAACAAATAACTAACAAAATCACTTATGTAATGGCTTTAACGACAGGTGTAACGACCCGGCCCGTCGTTACGGGAAATTTCCACCCCGTTACCTTGCATTAACATATCTTATGCTTCTATATCGGTGTTAGAACCTATCGGGTGAGTTAGGAGTGAATTGAATTAAAAATGAAGCAAATAGCATGTTTGAAGGAAGTTTGAATATGGAAAGTCAACCTAGAGTTGACTATCGAGTTAGAGTGCTCGGAATCGGATTATGATGATTCGACTAGTTTCGAGGGATCATTTATGACTTAGGAGAGCAATCGGAATTGAATTTGGAGATCCGGTGTAGAAATAGGCTTGAAATGGCTAAGGTTGAATTTTGGCGAAATCCGATCGATAGGTGAGATTTTGATCCGGGAGTCGGAATGGAATTCCGACAGTTGCAGTAGCTCCGTTAGGTGATTTTGGATATGCCTGCAAAATTTCAGGTCATTCGGACGTCGTTTGGTCGGGTTTTTGATTGAATGTGTAATTCGGAAGTTTTGAAGAAACATAAGCTTGAATCCGTGTGTAATTGGTGATTTTGATGTTTAGGATGATGTTTTTATGATTGGAACAAGTCCGTATCGTGTTTTGGAGTATGTTGGTGGTTTTCGTTGGGGTCCCGGGGGCCTCGGGGTGAATCCGGACCATCATCCGGCCTTTTTGGAACTTGGAAGTCTGCTGTAAAATTGCAGACCACTGTGCAAAAAATTAAGCCTTCGCGTTCGCGTGGAGGCAGTCGCGTTCGCGAAGGCCAGACATGCCAATGCAACGCGTTCGCATGATAGAGGGTCGCGTTCGCGAAGGATAAGCAGGCGAAGCCTCGCGTTCGCGTGAGGAACTACGCGTTCGCGTAGGAGTAAGATGGAGACCATCGCGATCGCGTGAAGGACCACGCGTTCGCGTAGAAGTGAAATTAGGCGGCTGGGGAAATGAGCATCGCGGACGCGTGAAAGGGCGTCGCATTCGCGATGAAGAAATAGAGCTGAGCATCGCGTTCGCGTGAAGAGCACCGCGAACGCGTAGAACAAAAACGCTGTCAGAGAAATTAAAATCACAGAACAGAGGGCTCACGGGTTCATTCACCCAAAACACCATTTTTGAGCCCTAGAGAGAAGAAATCACGGGAAAACGCTGGGAAATCATCGGGTATTCATCGGAGGTAAGTTTCTTGACTCAAAAACATCATTTTATGGTAGAATTAACATCAATCTTCATGAAATTGGGTTGAAATCTTGAAGAAATGTGGCCTAGATATTGAAAACGGGATTTTTAGTTTTGGAAGGCCATTTGAACTCCGATTTTAGTAAATTTTATATGTACGGACTCGTGGCGTGACGAGGGTTCTGCAAATATGAGTTTCGAGATTTTTCGAGATGTGGGCCCGGGGCTCGGGTTTTGCCAATTTCGTGATTTTTGATATTTTTGGAGTTCTTTCGATTGGGTTATGTTCCATTAGCCTATTTTGATATATTTGTGCTGATTTGTGCTAGTTTTGACGTGCGTGGATGCCGGTTCGAGGAGCTAAGGCGTCGCGGGCATGAGCTTTCGTCGGTTCGGGTGGGTAATACTTGTAAATGATGTCCTGAGGGTTAATAAACCCCGGACTTGCACATCTTAGTGTTGTGTTGAGGTGACTTGCACGCCGGATAACGGGCGTGGGGTAGAGCACCATTGGGGATTGTGACTTGGTCCGTCCCGCGTAATAAATAATAACTCCTAATTGTTGAAGTGAATTGGACTAATTATCATGTTTGGACTTCGTGCCAATTATTTGAGTCCTTCAGGGATTGGTATCACTGTTTTGATAACACCGTGCATATTTTATTCTAATTTAAGGTTTTAAATGGTATTTTTGCTATTTAGCATTCTTATAAGGTTATGAAAAACTTGAACAAGGTCTTAATAATATTTTAGCTGTGAGCTAATGTGATATTGTTGCCCGTAGGGCTTTTCTTGATTATTTGTTAGACTGATTGGGGCCGAGGGCCATATGTTAGAACATGACATTTTATGTGAGCATATGCATACACATGCATGGATCGGACTGCACGCCGCAGTGGTATACGGATCGGGCTGCGCGCCGCAGCAGGTGTGATATTAATATTGTGCTTGGGCTGTAGGAGCCCCTCCGGAGTCTGAACCCCGACGGTGAGCACGGGTACCCAAATTGGATCGGGCTACACGCCGTAGCGGTCATATGCGTTGCATGGCATACATACATTGGTTTACGTGTACTACGTGGCATAACATTCAGCACTCATACATTACTGGCACACATGCATTAGTTGCCTTATTGACCGGATCTCCTGGTGTAAATTGATAAGGAGTGTTGAGCCCGAGGGGCTGATTTGAGTGCGGACTTGCATTGCTTGAGATTGTATCCAGGTATTGGTATATTATTATGAAAGAAAGTAGCTAAAATTGAGATTTCTAAATAATCTACTCACATATGCTTGAAAGGAATAAAAAGATAGTTATGTATTGTGTAGCATGAGATAGTGCCTATCGTGGTTTTCTTCCCTTCAGCATTATTTACTTTTATTACTGCTGAGTTGGAAGTACTCACACCCGACTCCCTGCACCTTGTGTGCAGATCCAGGTACATCACAGTGGAGCTAATTCTATTGCGGCTCTGGAGTGCTTTTGGACAGTCGAGGTAGCTGCCAGCGTTCGCAGGACCTGATTCTCCAGTTTGTCTGTATTTTGTTCTGATCATCCCGCACTTGTGCACAGTTATATTCACTATTTACACTTTGTATACTCTGTAGAGGCTCATGACTCTTGACCCTTCGGTCTATGGGAGTTGGTATGCGTTGGGGCTTGGTCCCCCCGTTTTTTGATATATCCATCACTGTTAATTTACAATTGTTATGTTTAAATGGGATAAGGCGAGCTCATAGCTCTATGATTGTTGTTGATTGGTCGGGCTGGCCTAGCAGTGTGCTGGGCGCCATCACGACCGGATTTGGGGTCGTGACAAGTTGGTATCAGAGCCTAGGTTAACAGGTCTCGCGAGTCATGAGCCGGTTGGTAGAGTCTCGTGGATTGGTACGGGGACGCCTGTACTTATCCTCGGGAGGCTGCGAACCTTTAGGAAACACTTCACATTTCTTGGAATTCTTATCGTGCGCACTTGATTCAGCTTGAGATATAATTTTGAAATTTCTTCCGCACGTCTGTGTACGCATCGAACGCTCAGTAATATAATTGACTTATGGCTTGCAATTCCCCGATCGAGGGGCGAGATATAATCTCCATGAGTTCATGTTGGGCCAGTCGGGAGGACTTGAGGCCGGATCCTTGTCTATGGCTTGAGCACCGAGGTATTAATTTTGCGAGTCGGTATTATGAAGTTCATACGATCGGTACTGATCCTTATTGTGCAAATGGCAGTTTGATAATGGGAGAGCTGTAAGGTATTTAGTTCTTATTGTGGTTTGATATGTAGCCCTAGCTATGGGCGTGAGAAATAATTATCATATCTCGTAATTGGAAGGTAAAGTGCCTTATGTGTAGTGGAACGAGTTTAAACTCAGGAAGACTAAAGTGATTTTGATATGTGTTATGATTCGAGCAGGTACAACGCAGGTTCAAGTATAAATTATGATAATATGATTCGTATAGTATTGAGATTTAATATTGTTGAAATACATTGTGATATCTTGTTGAGTTGTGGATGTATTGTTAGAATGGTTTGGTGATTCTCTGGCAGGTGGATAAGCCAATTTACAAAGGAAACTTTGCCGAAATTTTTGGAAAATTTGGGACTTAGAAAGATTTCTGTCACCTAAAGGGAGTGGGCTTATTGGTGGTGCATGTATATCTGCAAGAATTGCAGAAGAGCTAAGGTCTCTGATGATTCGAGTCTCTGTCAAGGCTTGTAAATGACTTGAGTTTAATCTCATATTAATATTTCGGCATCATTTGAGTAAGAATGCTATGAGTAGCTGAAAGTGCTTTGATGTATGACTTCGAGCTAAGTTGGGGAGGATGATATTGATTAACTGATCGCACTGTCGTGTGCTGTGTTGGCTCTGTCTCTAGGTATGTTTGGGAAATTTTGATAAAGGTTATGGTGCTTCGTAGATGTGAAGAAATACTAGGATGTTTGAACTGATGTTGATAAAGAATGTTCGGTGTATAGAAAGTTAAGATAGCTAATTGTGTTTGTATGTAATCATGATCTGCATTGTCAGAGTTCTAACAAGGGACGAGTGGTCCTACTCAATAGGACAGTTGAATTACAGCTGAATAAGGGTGAATGATGCCCGAGAATGGTTTTGCAGTGTTCAAGATTTTGCTTGTAACAGTCAAGTGCCTTAAGTTTTGTGTATGTGGCTAAAGATGGCGGTTTCGTTAGAGAAAAATCAAGACTAGTGTTATATTATGTGAATGATGGGAGTCTATGTAACCGTATGGGAAGGTAATGATAACGAATTTAAAAATCGCGGGAAGTTCATCAAAATAAAGTGTGGTAGAACGTGGTACTTATGGGAACACTGAGAGAGTATTCAGTGGCCTATGGGTCTTAGACAGTGTGGTCTTGTGTACGAGTCTTGTGTGGTAAAAAGGGTTGAGGCATTGTCGTACTACAGTAAAGACTGATATGAAATTAGAGATGAATCAGAAAGGAAACTGGGTAAATGGAACAACTTGTTAATAAACCGAAGCGGTATGATAAGGAATACGATTAATTCATGGTATGTGTTTGAAGTGATGAGTCTTGCAGATATTGTGCAGCAAAGCTTTTGAGTGTTGGCAGTTGTGTAACTTGATATGGGTATAAGGACTGAGTCCTGGCGGTTTAATTTATGCAATGTAATTGGGAGAACGAGTTTGCGATGTGTTATACCGTGGTTTGAAAATGAGTGTATTTTTCCTGTTGGTATGCAAAGCTGGGAATGTGTAATGAGTTTTCTCTATATGGGATCATGAAAGTCCTTGACTAGTTGAGTGCGCCGATGTTTGCGGCGGAGGAAAGGGATATGAATTTCCATGTTGTCTTAGTGTGATATGGTATACGCGATGTGTTATGGAAAGTTGATAATGGCATATTCAAGGTTTTGAGATCAGTTCATAATATATGGGAAGTCAATAAAATTATTGAGCAGCGCGGACAGCTGCAGGTGATTTAAGAATCGATCTTTCCGATGATTTAAGAAAATGGTACTGCTATTCTAGTAATTTGGCAGGGTATATGGTGCAAATGGACAAGGTAATGTAAATTGATAATATCTAGTGGTATGGTGGTATTTTCTCGTTGGATCGACTGTAATAATTGAGTCGTTGATGACATAGTGAAATTTATGAATGGCTTTCGTGGTATGAATGGACGCTTGAGGTGCGTTATGTAATCGTACGGTGAAGTACGGAATCGGGCATAGTGATTCTATGTTATGTATGTGTTGGAGACTAGAAGTTCTCGTAACCCGCCTACGCAGCGGTGGTATATCGTGTGTATCGGCATAGTGTAGCGGTTATCGGAAATTGGAAGCCCTAGTGGCTATCTCGTCAATTGATATGACGAATTTGAATAATGATATTTGATTGCAGGCTGGTTGTCATAAGTCAGACTGTCTAGACTAATGTGATATGGACTATGTCAGAAACATGTCGCAAACTGCATGGCAGAGCGCATCAGATCATGCTCCAGTAGGGTGGATGTACCCTAGAGCCGGCGGACGGTTGGTAGGTATTGCTTTGCCAGTTGGGCCTTCGTGGCGGATGTCAGTGTAGAGGTATCTACCATTGATTCAGTTCCGGTATTGAGGAACTTTGTCGGATGAGTTTCATGTGACCGAGCTCGAGGCTATATATACATGTTTGTTGCAATGAGCAACTTGAGTCGATGTGCATTCCCTTTTGCTAGATTTACGCATGGATCGGGTGGCACGCCGCCACATGTATAGTATCTGGATCGGGTGGCACTCCGCCACATGTATAGTATTTGGATCGGGTGGCACGCCGCCACATGTATGGTATCTGGATCGGGTGGCACGCCGCCACAGGTATGCTATTGGAATGGGTTGCGCGCCGCAACGGTGTGATGTGGGAAATATAGCTTCCTATATGTACCTTGTATACAATACTTCCTCTCTTCTGAGGAATAGTCCGTATTGGGTATCGCTCGGGGAATAGCACATCGGTTGTGTCCTTTCAGGATTTAATAGCATAGGTTAATGGTTTCACCGTGGGTGAGGTTGATTGCTTGGGTTCAGACCTAGATCTGTGCGTGGCCGACCTTTTTGAGCTTGGTAACTTGAGGTGCTTCATGAGTAATAATGTTGGGATAGAATCACGAATCGTGGCAAGGCCACGTGATGTTATGACCTCTCGAGGAGGATTCAGGTACTCTATTTCTATAATGCGAGACGCGATCTCAGTTCTATGTTATGATGGCACAGAGGAACTGAATTGCAGCTCTATTTGCTGGAGACAATTGTCATGATTTGAGCTGTCATGATTCGGGTGTGTGCAAACATTTCTATTGGAGCCTATGTTGTGCTCGTTGTGGCTTAGGCCGGTGTTGATGTGTCTTATCACTAGTGCGGTGTGTTATAATCGAAATGACCGTTGGAGTTATTAATGAATACGGGCATATTGGATCTTAGCTTGTTAGAAAGGTAAAAATCGAGGTTTGGCTCCAAAACCTATTGTGGTATCAGTTTTAAAATGGAAATGGATTCACGAATAGTTAACCTGAGAGATGGGTTTGGTATATCTCGTGCTTCAGCTGCCGTGGGCAGGGTATGGAGGTGTTGGAATCAGACTCTATCTAATGAAAAAGGGTTTTTCAGTTGGTATTTGGTTATCATGGGAAATTGTGTGATTAGAGACTATTGTCTCGAGTGATTGGGTTGTTTGATACATCATATGATCTCACCCGAAGTAGTGAATATGGGTTATTACAGTTGGATCGTGTGTATCCCTGAGTATAGGCATGGGATTAGCATTTGGCATATGATTTCAGAAAGTACAATGTGATTTATGGTTCAGATGGTCTGTGAAATTTTGACTATGTGGTGTTTTCGGACTTATGTGAGTTAGGGTGACGTATGATCACCCGGATATATGCTTGGTAAGGTCATTCGGTTATTGGGTGGCTTCTAGTACAACTTTGAGTCCGCTCGAGGACGAGCGTTTGTTTAAGTTGGGGAGAATGTAACGACCCGGCCCGTCGTTACGGGAATTTCCACCCCGTTACCTTGCATTAACATATCTTATGCTTCTATATCGGTGTTAGAACCTATCGGGTGAGTTAGGAGTGAATTGAATTAAAAATGAAGCAAATAGCATGTTTGAAGGAAGTTTGAATATGGAAAGTCAACCTAGAGTTGACTATCGAGTTAGAGTGCTCGGAATCGGATTCGATGATTCGACTAGTTTCGAGGGATCATTTATGACTTAGGAGAGCAATCGGAATTGAATTTGGAGATCCGGTGTAGAAATAGGCTTGAATTGGCTAAGGTTGAATTTTGGCGAAATCCGATCGATAGGTGAGATTTTGATCCGGGAGTCGGAATGGAATTCCGACAGTTGCAGTAGCTCCGTTAGGTGATTTTGGATATGCCTGCAAAATTTCAGGTCATTCGGACGTCGTTTGGTCGGGTTTTTGATTGAATGTGTAATTCGGAAGTTTTGAAGAAACATAAGCTTGAATCCGTGTGTAATTGGTGATTTTGATGTTTAGGATGATGTTTTTATGATTGGAACAAGTCCGTATCGTGTTTTGGAGTATGTTGGTGGTTTTCGTTGGGGTCCCGGGGGCCTCGGGGTGAATCCGGACCATCATCCGGCCTTTTTGGAACTTGGAAGTCTGCTGTAAAATTGCAGACCACTGTGCAAAAAATTAAGCCTTCGCGTTCGCGTGGAGGCAGTCGCGTTCGCGAAGGCCAGACATGCCAATGCAACGCGTTCGCATGATAGAGGGTCGCGTTCGCGAAGGATAAGCAGGCGAAGCCTCGCGTTCGCGTGAGGAACTACGCGTTCGCGTAGGAGTAAGATGGAGACCATCGCGATCGCGTGAAGGACCACGCGTTCGCGTAGAAGTGAAATTAGGCGGCTGGGGAAATGAGCATCGCGGACGCGTGAAAGGGCGTCGCATTCGCGATGAAGAAATAGAGCTGAGCATCGCGTTCGCGTGAAGAGCACCGCGAACGCGTAGAACAAAAACGCTGTCAGAGAAATTAAAATCACAGAACAGAGGGCTCACGGGTTCATTCACCCAAAACACCATTTTTGAGCCCTAGAGAGAAGAAATCACGGGAAAACGCTGGGAAATCATCGGGTATTCATCGGAGGTAAGGTTCTTGACTCAAAAACATCATTTTATGGTAGAATTAACATCAATCTTCATGAAATTGGGTTGAAATCTTGAAGAAATGTGGCCTAGATATTGAAAACGGGATTTTTAGTTTTGGAAGGCCATTTGAACTCCGATTTTAGTAAATTTTATATGTACGGACTCGTGGCGTGACGAGGGTTCTGCAAATATGAGTTTCGAGATTTTTCGAGATGTGGGCCCGGGGCTCGGGTTTTGCCAATTTCGTGATTTTTGATATTTTTGGAGTTCTTTCGATTGGGTTATGTTCCATTAGCCTATTTTGATATATTTGTGCTGATTTGTGCTAGTTTTGACGTGCGTGGATGCCGGTTCGAGGAGCTAAGGCGTCGCGGGCATGAGCTTTCGTCGGTTCGAGGTGGGTAATACTTGTAAATGATGTCCTGAGGGTTAATAAACCCCGGACTTGCACATCTTAGTGTTGTGTTGAGGTGACTTGCACGCCGGATAACGGGCGTGGGGTAGAGCACCATTGGGGATTGTGACTTGGTCCGTCCCGCGTAATAAATAATAACTCCTAATTGTTGAAGTGAATTGGACTAATTATCATGTTTGGACTTCGTGCCAATTATTTGAGTCCTTCAGGGATTGGTATCACTGTTTTGATAACATTGTGCATATTTTATTCTAATTTAAGGTTTTAAATGGTATTTTTGCTATTTAGCATTCTTATAAGGTTATGAAAAACTTGAACAAGGTCTTAATAATATTTTAGTTGTGAGCTAATGTGATATTGTTGCCCGTAGGGCTTTTCTTGATTATTTGTTAGACTGATTGGGGCCGAGGGCCATATGTTAGAACATGACATTTTATGTGAGCATATGCATACACATGCATGGATCGGACTGCACGCCGCAGTGGTATACGGATCGGGCTGCGCGCCGCAGCAGGTGTGATATTAATATTGTGCTTGGGCTGTAGGAGCCCCTCCGGAGTCTGAACCCCCACAGTGAGCACGGGTACCCAAATTGGATCGGGCTACACGCCGTAGCGGTCATATGCGTTGCATGGCATACATACATTGGTTTACGTGTACTACGTGGCATAACATTCAGTACTCATACATTACTGGCACACATGCATTAGTTGCCTTATTGACCAGATCTCCTGGTGTAAATTGATCAGGAGTGCTGAGCCCGAAGGGCTGATTTGAGTGCGGACTTGCATCGCTTGAGATTGTATCCAGGTATTGGTATATTATTATGAAAGAAAGTAGCTAAAATTGAGATTTTCTAAATAATCTACTCACATATGCTTGAAAGGAATAAAAAGATAGTTCTGTATTGTGTAGCATGAGATAGTGCCTATCGTGGTTTTCTTCCCTTCAGCATTATTTACTTTTATTACTGCTGAGTTGGAAGTACTCACACCCGACTCCCTGCACCTTGTGTGCGGATCCAGGTACATCACAGTGGAGCTGATTCTATTGCGGCTCGGGAGTGCTTTTGGACAGTCGAGGTAGCTGCCAGCGTTCGCAGGACCTGCTTCTCCAGTTTGTCTGTATTTTGTTCTGATCATCCCACACTTGTGCACAGTTATATTCACTATTTACACTTTGTATACTCTGTAGAGGCTCATGACTCTTGACCCTTCGGTCTATGGGAGTTGGTATGCGTTGGGGCTTGGTCCCCCCGTTTTTTGATATATCCATCACTGTTAATTTACAATTGTTATGTTTAAATGGGATAAGGCGAGCTCATAGCTCTATGATTGTTGTTGATTGGTCGGGCTGGCCTAGCAGTGTGCTGGGCGCCATCACGACCGGATTTGGGGTCGTGACAACAGGATTCAAAGTGGTCTTTCATTTCATTTCTAGTGCAAGAGTAGATAAGCCCAAGGAATGTGTACCTGGAATGGAATAGAAATGAAGCAGAAGAAAGATCGGCAGCAGCAGTAAATACCAGCAACAGTACAATAGCAGTTCACAACAGTGATTTGAAATTCCAAACAGCCACAAACACAGCGCAGAAAGTTTGTGAAGAAAACCAATCAAACAACCAATATCACCACAAATAGACTCGACCGAGCTTGAGTCAAACCAAGATTCTACTATAAAGCTGATCTTTTAAACTCTTAGGAATAGACTTTAATCTTCAAAAAATTAATTCCAAAACAGACTGTCTTTCCAAAAGAAACTCTCAAAGACTCTCACAATGTTGTTTAAAGATTGACCAATCTATCTAGTTTTTAAGCTTTGGAAACTGATTTTTTAGACCCTCTCTAACTGAATAAAAT
The DNA here is from genome assembly GCA_032618575.1 of Nicotiana noctiflora. Lineage (NCBI taxonomy): Eukaryota > Viridiplantae > Streptophyta > Magnoliopsida > Solanales > Solanaceae > Nicotiana > Nicotiana noctiflora. The sequence continues at coordinate 118,530 of JASVEL010012358.1, forward strand.
CTCTCAAAAGTGACCTCTGAAACTTGAAGTAGAGAAACCTAAAATTGTTTATGATAACTCAGGGAGCTCGACCAAATGGCTGAGATTTTGACAAGTTACTTTAAGTAATGAAGCAGTAAGACTCTCTCTATTTCTAAAGGTCTGAAAATTCTCTGTTTGAAGCTCTCTTTGGGAGGTTCTGTCTGTGTATATTCTGCCCTTTATCTCTGTTTTTCAGTCTCTTTTTATAGCCTAAAGATCCAACCCCCAAACCTTTCCTTTTTAATTGTTTTAATCACTGTCCAGCCAGGTTATTCCTTCTGCCTTTCCACTCTGTTTTGTCCAAGTATGGGACTTTTGTTTTAAAATTCCCTAAGTGCAAGACCTAGGTGGATACCTGCTGTCCAGCAGGTTCCACTGACCTAAGGCATGTGCACTGCACCTTTTCTTTTGAACTCTAACTGTTAATTTCCTAAAAACTTATCAGAATTACAACTATATCCAATCCACACTTCCTAAGCTTAAAATCAACAGAATTCCGAGCTTAATTCAGCAAGGGAATTACAAATATATCAAAGAGAGTCTTAGTCAAGGCTCAAACCAACAAGGAATTCAAATCTCAATCTAATCAGTGGTTCATTTGGTCGGACGAAATCAAAAGGGGATATGAAACCAACTAATTGACGACATTCGATTAAACGATTACGACATGTATAATCGATAGCCAAATAATCGACAAAACAGTGATTCAAACAATCTCAGCCAAAGACGAAAAATACAAAACTAATTATTCAACGACTCTAATCAAAGCGAATACGCATTCGACAACATACGCAATCAAATAAACAACACAGAAAAATAATTGACCAAATAAAGGGTCTTTGAGAAGAAATGAAAACAGGGATGGCCAAAAAAAGAAAATTGAGAAGAATTCAATCAAGTTAAACTAAACAAATACACAAAACAAACAAATACCTAATTGAAATAAACAGGAAAAGAAAATTACCTCAAAAGAAATCGAAATCGGACGGACCCGGCTCCAAAGGATTCGAGTTTTGCACCTTTTGAAGTTAACAGACTTTAATTGAAGTGTTTTCAAACGAAAAACACTCCAATTAAAGCCTGTTGCCTTCAAATAACGTTGACTCGGACAAAATCCTTAGTTTTTGGATTCTAGGGTTCTTAAGGCCATTTTTGGCGCTTGACTGGTTCTGGCACGATTCGAGCCAGGCTAAGGCTGGTAGGGGTATGAGGGAGGTCTAGGGGTGGCGTGGTGTTGATTTGGGAGCGATTGGCTTTGGTCGAGTTTCGACTCGAATCTTCGATCGAAGATTCGAGGCGTTCAAGGATGATTCGAGGTAAGAGGGTTACAAATTCGTATAGAGGGGGAAAAGGGGAAGCTATGGGGTTAATTTGGGGAGGTTTGGCCTACCGGAACCGCCGTGAGGCGATTTCCGGTAGGCGGAGTGCGGCGGGGGACGGC